>CM024622.1:67213106-67581917 GCA_014182585.1 Eucalyptus coolabah | reverse complement strand
TCAATGGAAGGGGCTTCTTTTGGTGGAAAAAGAACACAAAAGTAAAAAGTAAAAAGAGAGATAAGTGACGTGAGAGCAGGGATAAAAGAAAAATGAAAAAGAAAAGGAAACCCTAGCACTGTTCATCTTCTCCGCGAGGCAGCCCTTGCCGCCCCGGCCCCGCGTCCGCGCCAGCCACCTCCGACGCCTCCGCCTGTGACGTCACAACAGCCCCCGAGCCCGCCTAGCTCCATCATCGACGCCAACAGCCGCGACCCAGCCTTCCTCGCTCGCTGCTCGCGGCCCTGACGACAGCAGGTCCAGATCCGAACGCCGGCCTCCGAGCAGCAACGCCGCCCCGCCTTAGCCGGTGATTCGCTTGCAGCCCGCACTGACCCACGACGGCCCGACGTCGCTCCTGCTCCGCCTCTGCTCCCAGCTGCGACTCGCAGCAACTGTCCCTCTGCACGAGCTGCCGGCCCACCGTGAGCTCGCGACGTCGCCCCGCCGCACCTCCTCCGCCAGCAACCCATGACGCCAGTAGGTCCCGAGCGGCCGCTGCACCGCCGCGTCCTGCAACCCTCCGCCATCCGACGCTGCAACTCGTCTGCAACCCGCGACCCAACAGATCCCGAGCCGGTTCGCCGCACCCCGCGAAATTGCTGCTGCCTCGCCGATCCGCTCCACCAGACCGACGAAGCCCACCGCGCCTCAGCCGATCTCCGTCCTCGATCTGCCGCTCCGGAGCTGCTGCCCGACGCCGCTGCTCACCCCCTCGCTGGTGCCCGAACGCCGATTGCTTCGCCCGTGCCGCCCCTATCCCGCCTGACCCGTGACCAGATGTGCCTGCTGCCAACGCTGCCGGTTCGCCCTCGCCGGAGCCCCCTCGCCGGCGACCCCCACCGGACCGGCCTGCTGCTTTGTTTTAAAGAAAAAAAAAACAAAAAGAAAGATTAGGTAGTTTTTTCTTTTATTTATCTTATTTCGTTTTTATTATTTTCGTTATTTTACTTTATTTGTTCTTTTTAGTGTAATTATTCCTTAGTGTGAAGACGAGATGTTCGACATGAAATAGTCTTGAAATTTGTGATTGTCAATCCGATTTTCGCGCCTGAAATCTAACTCGCAATCACTTGAAAAAATCGCTAATCCAATCTCCAGCGATTTATGTAAATTGACAACGGAATCTCATACGTAAGATATGGTTCGTCACATTTGAATATCAATCTTCTTATGATTTCTTTGTTGTGTCGTTTAAGTTAATTTAATTTTCTTTTTAAAAAATCCAAAAAAATGAAGTTAGGATTAGACTTATTTTTTGTTTTTGTTTTAGGGTTTACATATTTATAATAGGAATTTTATTTTGAAAAATCAAAAAACAAAAAAAATCGATTTAGGCTACTAGATTTTTAACTTGGATTGTATGTTTCATTATTTGGCAATTTTTAATTTCGAAATTAATTTAAAAAAACACAAAAAGATTATCATACATATGTCATGTAGAATTAGGGCATTCTTTATATGTCATGGCATATTAGGATAAAATTACATGTTTCATTTTAAGTTTAGATTGATTTTTTTTAGATAGATTGTATCTTAGGCTAGAGACTGTTAGGTTAAAGATAATATCTTAGTTTAAATTAGGATTTAGTCTAACCTGATCCTTAATATAAGCTTGATAGAATTTTAATCTAGATAGTTGATCTTTGCATTCTTCTTAATTTCGAATTTCATAAAAAATAAAATGTCTTAGAATAAATTAGTTCCATTCTCTAGAATAGATTGCATTTTTTAGGAAAAAAAATGTCATGTAAATGTCATATATGATTAGATTCATGAAATGCACGTCATTTAGAGATTGTTATTAGGTCCATTTAATTAGAAATTGCATGTCATTAGAATTAGGTCATTTAGTTATATTGCATTACATATTGCATGATTTTCATTAAATAAGTGAAAACAAAAAAAGAAATTGCGTGTTAATTAAAAATCATATTTAAGACTGTCGATGTGAATTCTGATCTAATGCTTTTGTTGTTATTAAAGGTGAGCATGGTTCTCGGGTAGAACCGAATCTGGGAACCGAACCGGTTCGGCTCCCGATTCTAACAAGGCCGGTTCTGGTTCCCTTTTCCTGGGAACTGGCGGTTCTCGGTTCCGATTCCGGTTCCCATGGGTTCCTAAAAAATCCCCAAATCTTTACCCTCAGTTCTCCTCTCCCGTCGTTCTCTGCCTCTAGCTCTGCCCCGTCCCTGATGTTGCTCTTCCTCGACGTCGCCGCCGAATGCCGCTCACCCTCGACGTCGCCGCCGAATGCCGCTCACCCTCGACGTCGCCGCTGGATGCTACTCGCCCTCAATGCCATCCGGCCTCGCCTCCTCTCCGTCGTCGTTCTCTGCCTCTACCTCGCCCCGTCCTCGACGCCGCTCGCCCTCGATGTCGTTCGGCCTCGCTCCTCTCCTGTCGTTCTTTGCCTCTCGCCTCGCCTCGTCCCCGATGCCACTCGCCCTCGATGTTGCCGCCGGACGCCGCTCGCCTCAACGCTGCCGCTAGACACCGCTCGCCTTGGATCTCGCTGTCTAACGCCACTCGCTCCCCGTTCGCCCCGCCCTTGCCTCCCTCGATGCCGTCACCCCCGCCCGCCACTCAGCCCGCCGGACGCCGCTCGTTGCTCGCCACTCAGCCGCTAGACACCGCTCGCCCTTGACGCCGCCGCTGGACGTCGCTTGTCCCCTCGGTGAACATCGCTCGCCGCTCGCCTCAACGCCGCTTGCTACTCCTTTCCGTGTCAACATATCCCCATTGATTGATGTCAAGGGTAGTCAGATTCATGTCGTTGATCGTGGTGCTCCTTCCTCTGTCAAAGAAGAGGTTAGTGTGTGACAAAGGGATCACTTAACGCTCCTTTTGGACTTCTTTTTTGTGAAATTTTGTCCGGTCTGGTCTGCATCTATGTTTAAGCTTCATCTTAATGGAAGATACATTAATTTGCTTACTGCTATTCTCATATGGCTTTGTTTTGCTATGAGAAAATCAGGAAGGATCAATATGGTTATTTACTACCAAAGGGTTCGAGGGTTCCCACCCTTTCACTGTCCAAGCAAACCACTCCGGTTTTTCTGAAGGTACTAGTTACTGCATAGACACCAGAGTATTTTAATGTAATTGACATAGTTTGATGTGTAACCATCCCTCTTTATGTTAAACCTGAACTGCAGGTATCGAGGTTGGTGATGAGCTCGTTATTGATGGAGGCATGGCAAGTTTTGAAGTCATTGAAAAGATTAGGAATGATTTGAAGTGCAAGTGCATAGATTCTGGTTTGTTTCTACCTTGTGCAAAGTTCAGCTTTTGGTGAGATGGGAAGCTTGTTAAGAGGAATTACAAATTGCCTACTCTGTGAAGAAAGGTGGATTTCATAATCCTAGTTTCTCGTTTATATTCCTCGGACATTACTGCTTTTGGTAGTTCTTTGACGCTTTAAGTGTCTTGTTCTTGCTTCAATGTGGACATTCTGCGTGGTGTTCATTCATTGCTGGGTCATTGAATTTTATAGTCGACCATAAGAAAACATGAGAAAAGGAGAAATCCTAGATCCAATGCATTTCCATTTGTGCTAAAATTTGCAAGAAATAAGGGACAAGAGTTGGTTCTGGCAAACCATTAATAGACCTAAACCTCGCAGCTTCATTTATAAAATCTTGCTATGGCCCCTTATTTCCTTTCTTCTAAAGTAGGTGATTCATAATATTGTCAGTTGAAGAGTTATCCACGGGTTACGCATACTATATCAGTATTTCTATTGCATGGGATGGGGTTGAAGACTTACCACATGCCCTCAGCACTTCATAGTAATGTATTGATGCCATTACCATCTAAATTGTTGATACCTTCACACTGATGGAAACAGTGGTGAATATAGAACTGAGTAGTAAGCTTTGTTTTACGAGGATGGATACGAAAAGGGACTCATCTGCTGGGAAGTACATGACTAGAGATGAGAGGATTACCAAGCTAGTGTTCTCTCTTCTTGATTCCCACTAATTAAACGGGATAAGTACACTAATGGTGCCATAGTTGTGTACGGCGCTTACTTTGGTGCCAAAAGTTTCCGTCGGATCACTTAAGTGCCAAAAATTTGAAAACGCTCACTTTGGTGCCAACTCGACGAAATTGGCCAGAAATCCGACGTGGCCTTTTTTTATTAATTTTTGACGCCGATGTGGCTCGTCGGAGAGTTGAGTCAGCATCCAAACACTAAAACGACGCCGTTTGGTGTCTCCCCCAATTCAAAACGCTAATCTTCGGCCGTCGCCGTCCTTGATGGTCCTTGCGCTCGGCGGCCACGGCTTCGACCCCGAGCTCGACTCCAACCCCGACGATGGCCACTCAACGGCAGCGGCTCCGACCTCGACCCCGACGATGGCCACTCAGCAGACGTAGCTCCGACCTCGACCTTGACCCCGACGGCGACGATGGCCACTCGATGGCCGCGGCTCAAACCCCGACCCCAACCCCGATGATGGCCACTCGACGGCCGTAGCTTCGACCCCGACCCCGACCCCGACCTCGATGATGACCACTCGGCGGCCGTAGCTTCGACCTCGACTCCGACCCTAACCCCAACGACGGCCACGGCTTCGACCCCGCCGAAACCCTAATTTCTTCCCCATGTGAGCTAAACGGCGTCGTTTCCATGAAGCCATCCACGTAGGACGGCAAAACGACGTCGTTTTCTTAAGAAGGACCGAAACGACGTCATTTAAAGGCTTATCAATTTTTTTAAAAATCATTTTGGCCGGAATCTTTCGCCGGAGGCCGGAATCTTTCGCTGGTGGCACCAAAGTAAGCGTTTTCCTCCGATTTGGCACTTAAGTGATCCGACGGAAACTTTTGGCACCAAAGTGAGCGCCGTACACAACTTATGGCACCATTAGTGTACTTATCCCCTAATTAAACAACAGAGTACATATGTCATAAATTCTAATTTGATGCTTCTTGGTCCTCTCATTGTCATTAAGTAATCTGATTGGTGTGCGTAGATGGAGAAATTGCACTACAAGCCTACAATTGATGATTTCAAATACAAAAATTCCACGAATTCCTTTCAAGTGTGTTACTTCACCGTATTATATGGTTGATTTGCAGGATTGGGCTGACATAAACTTTGGAATTGATTAAGGCATAGACTTCATTGCAAATGCTGATGCTGTCCGCAACCTTAAGGATTCCATTTCCACTAAATCATCCAAGTAAGTTGAAGTGGTGCATGAAGTACGCAAGAAACGAAGTCCTTTAGTTTCTGAATTGGCTAAGAATATTACTAGTTGCCTATTTCATCCGATGGTCTAATTCATTAATTAGGTGCCAAAAAAAAAGGAACCCGTTGGAACTTGGAACCGACCCCGGAATCTATGACAGGGTAGGTTCCAGATTCTTGGTTCTGACGGGTAGGTTCCAGGTTCCAAAAAATGAGGAACCTATACCCGAGAGTAGGTTCTAGGTTCCAAGCGGAACCTGTAAGGAACCGGGAACCGCTCACCCCTAGTTGTTATGAGGTAAGTCTTGCAATTTATTCATTGCTTTTCTTGGATGTTTAATTGATGGTTTGTGCACCCGCATAATCACTTCACATGTTAGAGAGATAAATTAAAATCAATTCAAATTGCCTATCAAACATTTTTTTCAAAATAAAAGAAAAAGGTACCGAAAGAGCGTTAGAAAAATCTAGCGTAACCAAGTCCTCGAACTTATAAATCTCAGGTTCGTAGGAGTAAAGTAAATCTCAAATTACTTTACTTGGGTTTCTAATCGACTCACCAAAAATAGATTACTGACAACTCCTAATTAAAAAATTTACATGTTAAGAATTCGAACCTAAGTCACAAATTGATATAAGCTTGTGAGAGCCCGAGCTAAGTTAGACTTAATAGTCCATTAGCCTAATTTTAGGTAACACACCCGAAATTTGGTCGCGACAATGAGAAAAAAATAAAATTTTGGTTAGATTCTGGGACTTGAGAAAAAGTTAATGCTATTTAAGAAAATTGAACTGTAATTGTTTCACGGTCCTTGCTTTGCTTCATCTCGCAATTCCATGAAGTTATGAAATATACTTAGCTCCGACTCTAAAACACATGACCCGACTTAAAACTTGTACATATTTTATTTACTTTTACACATCTACTTGACATTACTAACCTATTTCTTGTATATTTCTTATATTGAGCTTGAGCTGAGCTCCACCTGCAATTTATTTTCAATAGTCGAGTGAAGCAAGGTCAAGCTCAATCTTATAATATGCATGATCGAATCAAGCTAAAGCATTGAGGATTGCATAGTTGAATCGAGTCAAGATCTAATAACAAATTGGCCTAATTTCCTAAAGAAACCCATACTTTAAGTATACTAACTTTCTTCACCTTAGAAAAAATCTAAATTTTAGGTCAAATTCCAAATCGGCCATGACCATTTTTTGTCTTGAAAGATCCCACATTTAGGTCTTGTCCCAAATCAGGCCCGAATTTTGTTTTGTCATAAAAATCACTAACTTTCACTTTGTTCTCAAATCTACTCCCATGGTCTAGTCCTAATTTGACGTGGCATTTTCACTTCAATAACAAATCCACATCAATAAAGTTACATGGAAAATCATATCCAAAATGAAACCGTTCTAGAATATAAAAATTAGGATGATGGTGATTTTTGGATAAATGTCTAATCATCATGAGGGAAGATTTGGAACTGAAGTAAGAATTAGTGATTTTTTTTTTAGACAAAAAGAGTCCAGAGTAAATTTGGGATTGGGGACCTAAAGTTGGCATTTTTTTTTTTTTTTAGGACAAAGAAAAGTTCGGGATAGATTTGAGACTAAATTTAAAATTTAGTGTTTTTTTAGACAAAGGAAAGTTCGTGGCAGAATTGAGAGTAAAGCTCAAATTGAGAGGTTTGTTTTTTAGGCAATTAAGCCGATTTTTCTTCTTTTTTTTTTTCGCTTTGAGAATTCATGAAAATAGAAGTTCTTTCCATTTGTACCATAATAATAACAACAATAATAACAACGACGACGACCATCATTATAATAGTAAGAATGATAATATATATACAAAAATGCTCTTTGAATTTCCTGTCATTACTTTTTGTTAAAGCATATAAACCAAAGTCGAAAACAAATGCTGGAGTTCAAGAGCCAAGCTTGAACAAACAAGGAAGATGAAGTAAAGAAGTTCAAATTAAAGTCAAAGTTAGATACCGATGTTCGGGAGTTAAGTTCTGTGAAAAATAGGGGAAGTAAGACAAGGCGATCGCTGGCTTGGGAAGTGCAGAAACAAATACTGGTGCTAATGATTCAATCAAGGATGGAAACAATAAACTCAACTCTACTTGCGAGGATAAGGAAAAGAAGAACAAAGAAAGCATGAGTTACATCAACAACACGTGCTCATTGAATAATAGATATTCGCTTTTAAGTCAAAACCGAATACTTTCCGTGTTCTGTTAATTTTCCCTCCTTCGTTTTCATTTCTGCAAAAAAGTTGTACAAGTTTGTTTCTCGCTCGCATATAAGTTCTGAATGTACAAAGGATGAATATATGAAACACTTTATGAAGATTTACTCTCTCTCTCTCTCTCTCTCTCTCTCTCTCTCTCTCTCTCTCTCTCGTTTCAAGAGCAAGAGAACCAAATACAGAAGTTCAAGATCATTCCTTTTCATCCTTGAGTCTTCATCTTTGTCAAGCTTGTTTCTTCATCTTCTCGTTTCTCCTTTCGTTCGTATATTCTTCACATGGTATCGGAGCAGTTTATCCTGAGAAATCACCTCAATGCCGCATCAATATGATTGAATCTACAGCAACTTGAAGTCAGGATTCAAAGCTTTATAGATCTGTGAGTAAATGATTCTCATTCCCATCTAGATCTACGTCATAAACTAGCAAGAGTCTGAGTTTACAAACTGAACTGGTTGAAGATCTGGAAACAAAGAATGGCAGCAAGAAACTTGAAATATCCATTCCCTATTCATGTCAACATCTCGAATTTCGTTACCATCAAGCTAACTGAGGAGAATTTCCTTCTATGGCAAGATCAGTTTCATAGATTCTTAAGGAGTCAAGACTTGTTTGGGTTTGTTAATGGAGAAGTTCTATCACTTGCTAGAACACTGCAGATCGAAGAAGGGAATCAAACAATTGAAATCCCTAATCCTGATTATAATGATTGGATCAAGACAGATCAGTTAGTGTCCTCCTGGATTAGTGGTGCTGTCTCCGAAAACATACTCAGTCTAATAATTGGCCTAAACACAGCATATGAACTGTGGCAGACCTTGCTCAATCGGTTTACTCAAAAATCTGTGGCAAAGGAGTTTGAGTTAAGGGGAAAATTACAAGCACGTCGAAACGTGATAGATCTTTATCAACGTATCTCAGAGAGTTTAAGTCTGTATGTGATCAATTGAATGCAATAGGGAAACCAGTGGATGAGCTGACAAAACTATTTGGTGTTTTGGAAGGTCTAGGGTCTGAGTATGAGAGCTTTAAAACAACAATCTATTGTTTAAAGCCACAACCTAAATATGATGAAGTAATTTCACATTTGGAAAGATTTGAAACAAGGCTACAAAACTACTCCTCGAGTCAGGTCAATCCAAATTTAGCATACTATGGCCAAAGGAAGAATGAAGCTATACACAAAGAGGAGTTTAACAGAGGTTTTGTATAGCAAAATAGTAGTCTTGGAAGTACAAGAGGATATAGTCGAGGAGGAAGAAGTTTTGGAAGAGGAAGATCATTCAATAACAGATATAGAAACTATGGCTATCCTGGAAGAAATACGAATTACAGAAACAATACTTCGAACTATGAACAAGGCAGTCAACAGTTTAACCAGCTTAATACCTCCTTTGCTTTGGGGTCTGGTCAGGGGTTCAGACCATATAATGGCTCAGCTCAAAGGTATACAGATACCAAGACCTATCCTTCCTCAAACTTCACTCTCCATAAAAGTGCTCAGATGGAGAAATCAACAGAAAACACTCGACTGGAGTGTCAAATCTGCAGAAGACCAGGTCATGATGCACTTCATTGCTGGTATCGTTTCGATAATTCATACCAAGCAGAGGAAGTTCCAACAGCCTTAGCAGCTCTACACATCGAAGATTCAAGTGGAAGTGAGTGGTATCCAGACACGGGTGCAACAGCTCACATTACAGCCAACTCTGGTATTCTTCATAATCCTTCTAGATACCATGGAACTGATACAATGATGATTGGAAACGGATCATGCTTGCTTATCATCTATACTGGTGATACATTGTTGCACACATTACAGCCAACTCTGGTATTCTTCATAATCCTTCTAGATACCATGGAACTGATACAGTGATGATTGGAAACGGATCATGCTTGCCTATCATCTATACTGGTGATACATTGTTGCATACTAAAGTGGATTCATTACCTCTGAATGATGTGTTAATTGTTCCTGATATAAAGAAGAATCTTCTATCTGTATCGAAACTAACAGATGATTATCCATGTTCTTTTGTCTTTGATAAACCTGGTGTATACATTAAGGACAATTACACCAACACAACTCGCTGCTTGGAAGGAAGGTTAAAGGATTGTACCGAGTTGATTCTCACACCACGAAGCATTTCTAACTCGTAGACACGAGCTCTAGGAGAGGATCTCTGGCATCAGCGTTTAGCCCACACCAACTTGAAAACACTGCAGTACCTGCAAAATCAACAACACATTTACTGTAACACTCGAATACAGAATATATGTCAAAGTTGTCAAATTGCAAAACATACTGCTCTACCATTTCCATTGTCTGAATCTGTAACATCTACACCTTTAGAAAAGGTGCACTTTGCGATATCCGGGGACCTTCACTACATTTCATTTCAAAACTTCAAGTATTATGTCATCTTTGTAGATGATTTTTCTGTTCACTGGATTTACCCGATGAGAGCAAAAGCGTACTTCTATGACATCTTTATTCTGTTTCGAAACAGGTCGAAAATCAATTTGACCGCAAAATCAAGACCTTCCAATGTGATGGTGGAGGTGAATTTGTTAGTCACAAGTTTCGAACACATTTACACAGCCATGGCATTAAACAACAAGTGTCCCGCCCTCATACACCGAACGAATGGTGTTTCGAAAGAAAGCATCGCCATGTTGTTGAGTTAGGGCTAGCTTTGCTCTATCATGCTAAAGTCCCTTTAAAATATTGGGTTGATGCCTTCCTGACAGCCATTTATGTCATCAATATGCTTCCTACACCAAAGCTACAGATGCAATCACCATATAGTAGACTCTATCAGAAAGAACCGAGCTATGATCATCTCAGAGTCTTCGGCTGTGCTTGTTTTCCTTGTCTCAGACCCTATGCTCAACACAAGCTAGATCCACGGTCTCTTACCTGTATATTCATTGGATATAGCGAACGTCACAAAGGATACAGATGTCTTGTTCCTACTACTGGTCGAATATACATAAGTAGACATGTTATCTTTGATGAAAGGTTCTTTCCTTTTACTAAGACTCGTGTGACAAAGAGAATACATCCTATACAACACTATATCGACTATGGACGAAGAGGTAAAATTTATGGATCCAAAAGAGACTCGAACTACTATCTCTTCATCTACACAAGGTTCTATACAACAACCGCATAATAATGGCATCAATCATTCTACTTCATCCCGTTTGCCTCCCGAAGAACAGACAACCTTACTTCCATTACAACAACACAGTCAAGTTCCTACTCATCATGATCATTGCTTTTCACAAGCTCGAAATATCTAGCACTATAACTCATCCTGAAGCTGTTCACTTGGATGGAAACCATATCAACCATGCTCCTACTACTTCTACTTCACACGGTACACCTACTTCTCACCATATGCAGACTCGGTCAAAATCTGGAATTATCAAACCTAATCCTAAATATGCTTGTCTTGCCGAATACAAAGTACCTGCTGAACCTAAATCGCTTAAGTCGATTAGCTAATCAAGGATGGTACACAGCTATGAAAGAAGAGATGGATGCTTTACATCGAATCATACCTGGATTTTAATTCCTCGAACAACCGACATGAATGTGATCGGCTGCAAATGGGTGTTTAAAACCAAATTAGCATCGATGGAAGTCTTGACAGTTAAAAGCTCGTCTTGTAGCTAAAGGATTTCACCAAGAAGAAGGTGTAGATTTCACTGAAACCTTTAGCCCGTTGTTAAACATGCTACAATTCGGTTAGTTCTATTCGTAGCCATGATGAATCGCTGGCCTATTCATCAACTTGTCGTCAAGAACGCATTCCTACATGGCACATTGACGAAACAAAGTATACATGGAGCAACCTCCTGGATTCATACAGTCACAAACACCTAATCATGTGTGCCTCCTAAAGAAATCTCTTTATGGTCTTCGACAAGCTCCTCGTGCATGGTTTGATAGGTTTAGTACCTTCTTACTTGAAAATAGTTTTGTCTCGGTTCCCACCGATCCCTCTCTCGTTTATTCTTCGCAAATGACAAGACACGATACTTCTCTTACCGTATGTGGATGACATTGTCTTAACTAGGAGCTCACCTTCATTACTTTCAAGTTTAATTCATTCTCTAAGCCTTCGCTTCCACATGAAAGATCTAGGATATCTTCTGAAATAGCTAGTACGAGTACCTAGAGGGGGGGTGAATAGGTATACAAAAAGTTTCTCGAAACTTGCACGATATTTAAACAATTAGAGGATTTGCAACAGTTAAAAATTCAATCGCAAGACTGAGTAAGGGAAAGAGAGAATTGAACGCTCGGTTTATAGTGGTTCGGCTTGATTCAAGCCTACGTCCACTCTTCGCACCGACAGCCGATTGGCTGGATTCCACTATGATCAAAGAGATGTTACAGTGTTGATCTTCCTTGGTTTCTAGGTGTAGATGATCTACCACACTCACTCAAGGCGTCACCAAGTATAAACACTCTCTGTATACAATTTCGCTCAGTCTCAACTAACAATCAAGGATCTTCAGACTCTGGAATTTTTCTATCGATCACACACTTAAAACAACTAGACGACTTCCTTTTATACTCCTTCATGCCATCATAGCCGTTGGCACTTACCAAAGGAATTCCTCCAATCTACCCGTTGGACGGAATCAATCAAGAAGATCATCCGAGCTATTTAAGGAATCTGATGATAGCCCATCAATCCTGTTCGCCCATACAATCAGGATCTCGGTTTCCAAGAATAGAATATTCCAAGATTATTTCGTCGACCATCGAATCTTCAATCGATAAGAATTAAAGAATCCGAAATAATTATCCAACCAAAGAATCTATTCCGAGGATAGGATCGAATCCTCAACCATAAACCTCGGCTTTGGATTTCCTTCGTCACTTTGGATTAGAAAGACTGTCGGTGAGAATAGACTTAAGTCTTAAGTCCCGAGTCTTAAGTCTTTGAGTCTTGAGTCTTGGGTTTTGAGTCTTGAGTCTTGGGTCTTGAGAGAACAAAGTCTTCGACTTTAAACGACGGTCTCCAAACATCCAGGACTTTAGACCGAAAGAAACGTTTTGTCGGCTTCAAAATATTCGGAAAGATTTCTCCAACAATCTCCCCTTTTTGATGGTGACAAAACTTTCTTGAAGATTTGAACAACTTTGACCCGCAAAACATTTCTCAAGTAATATGGCTAACTCATAAAGATTAATAAAACAACCAGACTCTCGCATCCACGAAAATTGGTTAGTCTTTCATGAGAAACACCATATAACAACACTTGAATAAATGCAACCAAGTCAAGTTCATAATCAAATCCACAAATCAATTTAGTCAAATTCACACCCAAGTTCAAATCCAAGTTCTCAAGTCATACTCAAAGTCATAAACATAACCACAAAGGTCAAAGATTAAAAAATGAAAGTTCAAATTGGTTCTCCCCCTTTTTGTCAGCATTGAAAAGGGTGAGAAAGGAGTCATGTCTCGCTGGGAATGCGCACGATCCGGAAATCCCCAATGGACTGGACTACTCCTTCAAGCTTCTTCGGTCTTCTCGCGGACGAGCTACCTCTTCTCCCTTGGCATTGGCTTGGAGTTGCAGAGCGAGGTCTTTGAATTTATCTTCCAAAGAGACCGAAGATTCTTGTCCAGCATGCTTCAAAGCTTGGATTTCACAGTCCAGAACATATATCTGATTACGCATTTCCAGAAGAATATTCATGATGCTACGAAGATCTGCAGAATCATCCGTCCGTACACCGGCATTGACTTTCTCGGCGGACGACGGCGCTTCGTACGGTCCGCGCATTTCGAATCGACGTATCACCTTCTTCGGGCAATGGAGAGACCCGAACTTCTTCCGGGTCTTCCGGAGATTGTCTTAGATCTTTAGCAAAGCATAAGGTGTAGACCTCTCTTGCTCGCTAACTCCCCCTGTCTCTAGGACATCGAGAGGGGAAGAATGATGATCATGCTCTTGATTTCCCTTCTCTCATTTATCAGCGTTGTTCTTTTTCTTCTTCTCCTTCTTCCTCAACTTCTTTCTCCTTCTCTCTCTGTTCTTCTTCTTCTTCGCTCCGCTGAAGTTACGTCGGATAAGACACGAACGTCTTGTTCTTGTCGATCTGGAATAGTGGGATCTTCATCATCTTCATCTTCATCCTCATCCTCCAGGATAAGAGTTCTTTTTCTCCTTTTCGATGAGGCACCAATGGCCTCCTTTCCTTTCCTTTTGAAGCGGATGGACTGGAGATTTCACTTTGAATTTCTCCATTGCCTTAGAGAGTTCTTGCGAGACGCATCTTCATTAACATTTTCAACCCTACCACCATCTTGTCACACGGTCGAACACAAAAAGTATGTGGCGGTTCAATATTCGATAAACCAAGATCTTGGTCACCAGACAGGATAAGGCAATTGTCCTTTGTCTTTTGACAATGCTCTGTACATATAGAAAAGAATAGTGTGCGGGAGAGAAAACTTCCTTCCTGAGTTGATCGCATACATCAACTTTGCTTCAGAAAAAGACACAGAAGTCTTTGACGTAGACTTCGGTCTAAGACAATTGATCACAATCTTATGAAGCACAATGTTGATGGCATTCATCCTGGAATAGATAATTTTCTTATCTACGTCCTTATCTTTGACAAGATCTAGAGTAGTACGAGCAGGTGAGACTTTGATTGGGAGATAGCGTCCCCTTTCAACTCTAATTATGTCCGCCAACATATTCACATCTACCACAAAGACTTGGTCTCGAACATCGAATGAAATTCTATTCGCATCCAAAAGCTAAGATTTGAATAGAAATAAGCGGTTAGTTGATCATACCCGTCTGTAGAGTCGAGCAAAAAGTCTCAAGTTGAAGCAAATTCAACTTCTCCCTTAAGTTCAAGTTGATGGAATCCAGAAGTCAAAGTCGACACTTCTAGGGTTGATTACCCCTCTTTCAACAAATCAAATACACTTTTTCTTGATCCTTGGATTTAAACAAATCCACCCGATTTCCTTTCACCTTTGCAGCCACACCCATTCTAGGTTTAAATTCAAGGAACATTTTGTCATCATCGTTCCCGTCAATCAGATTCTGTCGTGGCATACGAGGATCACTTGGAATGTTCGCAAGAGCCTCCTCTGCTCTTCCTTTCGGAGCAATTCCCAACTCTTCCATTTTCCGCAGAAAAGATACTCATTCCCATAATTTTTGTCTTTAAGAAAGTCATCTATATACTTTAACGAAGAACCGGTGCTTTTCAACGCACGATAAAGCTTATAGATAACGAGAGGGTTTTTGGACTCTTATTGGGTCGGCATCCTCGATTATCTCATCTTCCAGATTTTGACTTGCACCTTGTGGGTCGGGAGATGCTGAATGACGTGGAGGAGAGCGAATCGGACTTTGTCGCTGACTTGGAAAGTCTTCTTCCTCGCAAGATCAAGTGAGTCGGTCCCTTCTCCATTCTTTGTGGTCCCCTGTTTGCGATTCTTGATGATTTCCTCGAAGACGACATCTTTCTTTGTCTATTGGAGGATTCCTTCACTTGCTTTTCCCAAGAAAGATGACCACTTTCTCGACGATGAACAAAGAGTAGAAACAGTATCGGGAGGAGAGTGTCTTTTTAGGGTTTTGAAAATTGGGGGTAGAATGACTGTGTATTTATATATGCTTCGGATTTGAAAAGAGAAGTTTAAACGGCTCAAGGAAAGTGTACGAACACTTCTTTTCAAAATCAATAACTGCCAAAATTAACTTCCTCTAAAAAGACAAGTTTTCAAATTTCACACGAATTATATCTGAATAAAAGAACGTACCTTTTCGAGAAAAGATAAACGAGAATTCGTACCTTTTAAATAGCAACTTACAATCTTTAGCAATGAATGATTGAGTCTCGGGATTTAAAGTCTAAGAGATCGAGTCTTAGAGTTGGTGAGTCTCTAGACTTTAACTTCTTCAAGCTTCAAAATGTTGAGTCTTGAGCGGATGAAGTCGAATTGATTCTTCTCCAAAGGCTTTGTGAATATGTCCGCTAGTTGACTTTTGAATCAACAAATTGAATCGAGATTTCTCCATTTTGAATATGATCTCTAATGAAGTGATGACGAATCTCAATATGCTTTGCTCTTGAATGAAGGATAGGATTTTTGGTGAGATTGATCGCTGGTGTTGTCACATCTGATTTCATTGCATGAGTCTTCAATGCCAAAGTCTTGTAGCTGTTGTTTTATCCATAGAATTTGCGAACAACGCTTCCAAGAGCTACATACTCGCTTCTGTCGTTGAGAGCTACAAGTGCTTTGCTTCCTTGAAAACCAAGACACCGTCCCGTTTCCAAGTAGTTGACAAGTTCCGAAAGTGCTCTTTCTATCGACTCGCAACCGCCAGATCTCGCATCCGAGTATCCTAGAAGATTAAAGTCTCCCTCTTTGAATACCAAAGACCGATGCTTGAAAATGAAGCAACGTATTTGATAATACGTTTCACGGCAATGAGATGTGATTCTCTAGGATCCGATTGAAACCTAGCACAGATACAAACACTAAACAAAATATCGAGTCTAGAAGCGTAAGATAAAGAAGTGAACCGATCATGCTCCCCGTACAGCTTTTGATCTACTTTCTTCCCTTCTTCATTCTTGTCTATCTTCGAGAACATGACATTGGTATGTCGGTCTTTTTGCACTTTTCCAATCCAAACCTTTTGACAAGATCATTCGCATATTTTTCTTGATGAATGAAAGTTCCTTCCTTCATTTGTTTTACTTGGAGTCCAAGAAAGAATGTTAACTCTCCCATCATACTCATTTCAAATTCATCCCGCATAGACTTAGAAAATTTCTTGCAAAGACTTTCATTAGAGGATCCAAAAATAATGTCATCAACATATATTTGAACAAGTAAGAAGTTTTTGTTTTCCTTTTTGATAAACAAAGTAGTATCTACTTTACCTTTGACAAAACCATTCTGTAATAAAAACTTACTTAGTCTATCGTACCAAGCTCGAGGTGCTTGCTTTAGACCATACAGAGCCTTTTCGATCAAGACCGAGTCCGGCTTCTTTGGGTCTTCAAATCCAGGCGGTTGTTCCACATAAACTTCCTCATGGATAAATCCATTTAGGAAAGCACTTTTCACGTCCATTTGGAATAACCTGAAATTTTTGTAACAAGCAAACGCAAGTAATAGTCGAATAGCTTCTAACCTTGCAACCGGTGCGTAAGTCTCGTCATAGTCTATTCCTTCTTCTTGCGTATAGCCTTTGGCCACGAGTCTTGCTTTGTTTCGTACGACTTTTCCTTTTTCGTTCATCTTGTTCCTAAAAACCCATTTGGTTCCAATTACGCTTTACCTTTTGGTTTAGATGTCAATTCCCGACATCATTGATGTTGAACTGCTCCGAGCTCTTCTTGCATAGCTTCGATCCAGCTTTCATCGGATAAAGCTTCTTCTATGCTTTTTGGTTCAATTTCGAGAGATGAGAGCCACAAAGACTAGATTCTTCATGCTTTTTTGATCTGGTACGGATTCCTTCATTAAGTTCGCCAATAATAAGATCTTTGGGATGACTGGATTTGTGCTTCCGGTTACTAGTTGATTTGCCGGGTTGATGATCTCTTTCTTTATTTGATTCTCCATGAGCGTCTTGATGATGGACTTCCCGGACTACGAGATGGTTCTTGAGATGTAGACATTTGAAGGTCTAGAGCGGGTTTAGTCTCTTCGTGCCGAGTCTTGCTGGATTCATCTTGCACCGAGTCTTGGAATTTGACATTCATTGATTCTTCCACGACCGGCTTTTCTTGTTGTAGACTCGTAGGCTTTGCTTGATGTAGAATATCCAAGGAAGACGCCTTCATCTCGATCTTTCTTCAAACTTACCAACTCGATCATTTGCATTTTTCAAAATAAAGCATTTGCAACCAAATACATGAAAGTATGAAACAATAGGCTTCTTACCTTTGAACAATTCATAGGGGTTTTCTCAAGAATAGGTCTTAGAAAGACTCTATTTATAATATAGCAAGCAGTTGAAACAACTTGACAGCCCAAAATCGTGAAGAAATTTTACTTTCAATTAAAAGTGTTCTAGCCATTTCTTGAAGAGATCTATTCTTCCTTTCCACAACTCCATTTTGCTCGAGTATACGGAGAGGAAAACATATGATTAACACCAGATTTATCACGAATCTCGTAAAATCTTGATTTTCAAATTCACTTCCATGATCTGTTCTTATACTAGAAATAGCACATCCTTTTTCATTTTGAACCTTTTTAGCAAACTTCTCAAAGTACGAAAAGGTTTCTGATTTATTTGCAAGAAAATATACCCAAGTGAAACGAGAGTAATCGTCTACAATTACTAGACAATATTTCTTACCTCCAATGCTCGGGTTCTTGTTGGTCCGAAGAGATCCATATGAAGCAAGCAACCGCAGTACATGATTAGTTGATACATGATTTATTTGCTTAAATGAATTTCTTACCTGCTTCCCGAATGCATGGAGTACATAAGTCGACTTTTGGTAAGGCAATTTAGGTAGACCTCGAACAAGCTGCTTTGAAGAGATTTTGGCTAATTGCTTCTTGTTGATATGGCCAAGTTTTCGTGCCATAGAACTGCTTCATCTTGAATTGAGATTAAACATTGTTCTTCATTTGGCTTTACATCAAGGAGATAGATGTTTCCATGTCTTCGACCCATGAAAGACGAGTCGAATCTTTGCTAATTCCAGAACATATGCCTTCTTGAAAGGAGATCTTGTAACCGTATCACACAATTGGCTAATGCTGAGTAGATTGTAGTTGAGTCCTTCCACTAGAGAGACATTGCTTATTGTGAGATTTCCAATTTTCACAGCTTCCGAATCCCACAATACTTCCTTTGCTATTTCCTCCGAATGAAACTTTTCCACCATTTACTTGAATAAGCTTTATGAAACAATTTGAGTCTCCTGTCATGTGTCTTGAGCATCCGCTGTCAAGATACCACTTTACCTTCTTTTTGACAGACCTGCATTCAAAAGAGAGTCTCAAGCTTTCTTTGGTACCCAAATTTTCTTGGGTCCTTTGGTGTTAGTAGGATGAGCATTATTAGGCCATACTCTCTTAACATGCTTCCAAACCATAGGACACTCTTTTTCAAAGTGATCCCGACTATTACACTTAGAACACCTTAAAGCATTTCGACCTACGGGCTTTACAAAGACTCTTTTAAAATGATTTTTATAAGCCTCTCTCGATGGTCTTTTCTTAATTCTTTCTTTTACTTTCGGAAAATCAATCAAAGGGATTGTTTCAGCTGTCATACCTAGACCCGACTTATTGAAGTAAGGTCTTTGGATTGAAAGAACTTTTTCAAGTTTTTCAGATCCTATAGAAAATTTCTTTGAAATATTTGATAAATCAGTTTTTAAGAAAGTATTTTCTTTTGAAAGATTATCTTCACTCTCTTTAAGAGTAGAAACATTCAAGTCTAAATTTTTTACCTTTTCTTCTAAAATGTTTTCCTTTTGTTTTAAAACTGAGTTTTCCTTTTTAAGTTCGGAAATCTTTTTAAGAGAAGTCTTAAGACCGAAACATAACTCATCAATATATTTAGAGACTTTGACAGGGATTTTATAATCACTTACCTCTAATTCACTGTCTGAGTTTGATCCAGTCGATCCAGTCCGAGTCCGATTGTGCCATCGGACACGGGTTGGCATATTCCTCATCACTCTCTTCACACTCAGATCGCTCCGGGTCTCGGCTTTGAGAGCTTTTCGAGACTTCTCAACTTTTCCTCTTTTCTTTTTCGAAGAGGACAGTTGGGTCCGATGTGTCCCTTCTTTTACATTCGAAGCGTACTACATCTTTGTTTGATTCCACATCATCAAGACTTGGTCTGCTGTCTCGAAAACTCTGTTTCTTTGGAATGAACCTTCTGCCTTTTCTATTCAGTTTTCTGAATCTTCTTATCATGAGGGCGAGCTCCTCATCATCCATATCATCTTCTAATCTGCATCATCGAATCATCATTTGATTTTAGTGCAATAGATTTCTTACCTCTTGGATTTTCGTCTTCATTAATTCGTTCCACTTCGTAAGACGAAGAGTTCCAATTAGTTCGTCTACGAGATAATGGCATGATTCTTTGCGTCTCTCTTATTGAAGTCTTTATATGATTCCAATCCTTGGAGAGTCCACGCGAAGCTTGTTCACCTTCATGGGATCAGAAATTTTTGTCCTTGGTTCTTAAGACCATTGACAATATCTCGTAAAACGACTAAACATGTCGGTTATAGATTCTCCTGGTTTCATTTTGAAGGATTCATATTGACCAAGAAGAATGTTAATTCTGGTCTCCTTCACTCGATCCGTCCCTTCATAAGTGATATGTAACCTGTCCTGACTTCTTTTGTCTGTAACACAAGAAGATATTCTGTTATATTCGGTTGGTGACAAAGCACAATATAAAGAATAAATTGCTTTCGCATCAAGTGCTTGTCTCTTGTTTATTTCTTCTTGAGACATTCCGCTGGCTTCAACGGTTTCTTTCCCTCTTTCGAAATTGATGCAGCGGTAGGAGTGATTCCTCTTTCCACAACGTCCCATTCCGGAGGATTCTTTGATCGTAGGAAAGCTTTCATCTTGTTCTTCCGGATGTTGTAATCCTTTCCATCGAAGTAGGGAGGTCTGGTATTGCTTTGCCCCTCCATCAGCCCCGGTGCTAGCATACTAGCCATGGATCTTTTACTCAAGTAAAACACTTCAAACAAAGTAAGAACACGAGCTCGATACCAATTGAAATAGCTAGTACGAGTACCTAGAGGGGGTGAATAGGTATACAAAAAGTTTCTCGAAACTTGCACGATATTTAAACAATTAGAGGATTTGCAACAATTAAAAATTCAATCGCAAGACCGAGTAAGGGAAAGAGAGAATTGAACGCTCGGTTTATAGTGGTTCGGCTTGATTCAAGCCTACGTCCACTCTTCTGCACTGATAGCCGATTGGCTGGATTCCGCTATGATCAAAGAGATGTTACAGTGTTGATCTTCCTTGGTTTCTAGGTGTAGATGATCTACCACACTCACTCAAGGCGTCACCAAGTATAAACACTCTCTGTATACAATTTCGCTCGCCTCAACTAACAATCAAGGATCTTCGGACTGGAATTTTTCTATCGATCACACATTTAAAACAACTAGACGACTTCCTTTTATACTCCTTCATGCCATCATAGCCGTTGGCACTTACCAAAGGAATTCCTCCAATCTACCCGTTGGACGGAATCAATCAAGAAGATCATCCGAGCTATTTAAGGAATCGATGATAGCCCATCAATCTGTTCGCCCATACAATCAGGATCTCGGTTTCCAAGAATAGAATATTCCAAGATTATTTCGTCGACCATCGAATCTTCAATCGATAAGAATTAAAGAATCCGAAATAATTATCCAACCAAAGAATCTATTCCAGAGGATAGGATCGAATCCTCATCTATAAACCTCGGCTTTGGATTTCCTTCGTCACCGGATTAGAAAGACATCGGTGAGAATAGACTTAAGTCTTAAGTCCTGAGTCTTAAGTCTTTGAGTCTTGAGTCTTGGGTTTTGAGTCTTGAGTCTTGGGTCTTGAGAGAACAAAGTCTTCAGACTTTAAACTGACGGTCTCCAAACATCCAGACTTTAGACTGAAAGAAACGTTTTGTCAGCTTCAAAATATTCTGGAAAGATTTCTCCAACATCTTCACTACTTCCTTGGCATTGAAGCTAAACGCAACTCTAATGATATGTTTCTCTGTCAAACCAAATATGCAATCGATCTTCTAACTCGGGCTAAACCGCTTGATTGTAAACCAATCTCTACTCCACTATCTCGAGACCATATGTTCTCGCAATCTGATTCCATTCCTTTATCTAATCCTCTTGAATATCGAAGTCTTGTTGGTGGTCTTCAATATCTAACATTGACTCGTCCTGATATTGCCTATGCTACAAACATGTTATGTCAGAAAATGCAGCAACCAACTGTTGCAGACCTTCATAACCTAAAGAGGGTTCTGCGGTATGTTAAAGGAACTCTCAGCTGTGGTATATTTCTTCACTCTCGAAGCTCCAAACAACTTTATGGTTTTTCAGATGCAGACTGGGCTGGTTGCACAGAGACTAGACGATCTACAACTGGCTTCTATACATTCCTCGGCTCTAATCTCATTTCTTGGACAGCAAAGAAACAGCCTACTGTTAGTCGATCTTCTAAGCAGAATATCATGCTCTTGCCTCGCAAATCTGAGCTGACATGGATCAGCTTTGTTCTTCGTGATATTGGTCTGTCACTTTCTTCACCAACTCGTTTATTCTCGTGATAATCGCCCGCTATTGCTCTTCTTTGCTAATCCCATTTTACATGCCCGCACCAAACACATCGAAGTTGACTTTCATTTTGTACGAGAGAAGGTTGCTTCGGCTCTCTCAATGTGTGTTATATTCCAAGCACTCACCAGCTTGCTGATATTTTCACAAAACCTATCTCACGCTTTGCTCATTTTGAGATTCGTACCAAATTGGGAATTGGTTCTTTACCCCTTCCCAATTTGCGGGGGATGTTAAAGCATATAAACCAAAGTCGAAAACAAATGCTGGAGTTCAAGAGCCAAGCTTGAACAGAAACAAGGAAGATGAAGTAAAGAAGTTCAAATTAAAGTCAAAGTTAGATACGATGTTCGGGAGTTAAGTTCTGGTGAAAACAGGGGAAGTAAGACAAGGCGGACTGCTGGCTTGGGAAGTGCAGAAACAAATACTGGTGCTAATGATTCAATCAAGGATGGAAACAATAAACTCAACTCTACTTGCGAGGATAAGGAAAAGAAGAACAAAGAAAGCATGAGTTACATCAACAACACGTGCTCATTGAATAATAGATATTCAGTTTTAAGTCAAAACTGAATACTTTCCGTGTTCTGTTAATTTTCCCTCCTTCTGTTTTCATTTCTGGTAAAACAGTTGTACAAGTTTGTTTCTCGCTCGCATATAAGTTCTGAATGTACAAAGGACGAAATATGAAACACTTTATGAAGATTTACTCTCTCTCTCTCTCTCTCTCTCTCTCTCTCTCTCGTTTCTGAAGAGCAAGAGAACCAAATACAGAAGTTCAAGATCATTCCTTTTCATCCTTGAGTCTTCATCTTTGTCAAGCTTGTTTCTTCATCTTCTCTGTTTCTCCTTTCTGTTCGTATATTCTTCACAATTACATGTGCAGGTGCTGCTAAGTGCAAAATCTCTCCGATCGAGCAAATAGAATAAACCTATGAAGAGATATTAGTAGATCAGGCATGATGGACAGATCGTGCAGAAGAGCTGAGCGTCAATGGAAGAGGTAAGTGATTGCCAGCGACACCAGAAGAAGAACGTAAGCTACTCCTTGATCGATCGCTTTCCCTGCATTGAGTGATCGGAGGGGAGGACATGTTGAAATCTTTCATCGTACGTGATCAAAGACAAGCGTGAAAATCATCGGAACCGACGAAAACAGACGCGCCATCACTGGAAGAACCTCCACGTGAAGGCGAAGGAGCCACGCTCTGCCTGTGACCCAGCTGCAGAATCATCATCACCATAACACGAAGACGGTAGTTCGGACATGGACAGCGTTTGGTCTCATCATGATCGTCGAAGAGCTCGTCGATGCAGAAACCAAATACGCAGGAGAGAGAGAGAGAGAGAGAGAGAGAGAGAGAGAGAGAGAGAGAGAGAGAGAACACAGAACACAAAGAAGAGACCAGAACTGAGAAAATGTCTAAATCAAGGTCGGGGAGTGGGTCGGTCGTGAGCGAGAAATGCGAGCGAAGAATGAGTTGGTGGTGCATGGCATTCAACCTTGCTTGTTGCTTTTTTATATTCCATGGCGGATTTTTCTCGAGGAGGCGTTGAGCGAAAGAACTGAATTTTCCGAGAAAGAAAGAGGGTGGATTCGAAGGAACGAAACGCGTCGCCAGCAATGGACAGAACCCTTTTTCTGTCCTCTGTTTTCCTTTTCCCTCCGCGGGCTACTGAAACTGAGTCGAGCACGAAAACGACGGGCAGGCAGGGACGTGTGCTCGGACATAGTTCAATATTGGAGCCCGGCTCAATTTCAATATTCAACCCTCGAGACTTGATTCGAGGTGGATCTAGCTCAACTCGAATGTCTTTTCTAAGAATTTGAGGTCGACTCCATTCGAGTGGATTAGTCAATCAAACTCAAGCAACTGCTATTGCTCAAGCTCGAATTAAGGGTGAATATGGTTTCAGAGTAGAACCTGAAACCGTAAAACATGTCTAGTTTTCAGAATAAGCAAGGTGGGTTCCATCTTTCAAAAATTAAAATACTTGTTTCGATGGAGAGATTCTAAGTAAATGAAACTTGAAACTTGTAACCTAAAAATTTACAAAATTTTTTATGTTTTTTTTTTTTTATCTATATCTTCATATGATTCTGCGATATCCATAAGTGTATAATTCATAATCACTAGTCGAAACTTTCGTTCTATAACTGATACTTTCATTTTATTAATATTTCATATTTTCTTGTGTTTAAATATAATTTATAATTAGTTAATTGTGATAGCAGGTTATTAAAGGTGATGATTCATTTAATTAATAATATATCTGGAACTTGAGTAAGTCCTAGAATCGATTTGAAACCTGTAATAAGGTAAATTTCATTTCCAAAGAATACCTAATAGGTTTTAAGTTCTAAAAAATGAGAAACCTAGCAAGTTGAATCCGAGCGCTTCACGAAATGGAAAGGACGGAAGCTTAGTGGGCTGAAAAAGGACACCTAGCCCAGCCCACCAGCTCTCCTACGCCGACCGGTGGAACGCCAGTGATGGGAATTTGGAAATTGGGTAGAGCTTCGGACGCGTCACATGAAACCATTTTTCATTTCTAGTGCAAAATACAACAATTCCATTTGTTCTTTTGCCTCCACAAAACCGAACAAAACTCCAAAATCCTCAACCCAACAGCATCACGCCTCGACGCTCCCCTCCAAGATTCTTCAGCTTCCACTAGAACTCACTCGCCATTCTCTGATGTCACCGTCCTCGCCGATGCAGTTATAATTCATCTCCCTTCAATTTCGTCACCTGCGCAGTCCTCCCTCGGTTCTGTGATTGTGCGTTGGGGAGTGGGGGTGTTGGTGTTGGTGTTGGTGTTGGAGTCGGCGTCGGTGGGAGAGAGATGTCAAGTTCTATCATGCTCTAATTTGTTATTTCTTCAGCTTAAATTCCAGAATTTGTTCTTCATTTTCTTCCAATTTCAAGCCAAGTAATTTCCCATCCTTCTTTTTCACTTTATGGGGGAAACAAGTACAAGAAAACTCTTGATAATAGACAGCAAAGAAATTGTGCACAAAAGCTGCGTTTTGTAGTATGAAATTGTTTAACATCATTTGAATGCCGAAATAACCTGCATTTTATTTCTTGTGTATAAACCTTATAATTTGGAATTACACATTATTTGAGCCACCATATGATGCAAAGCTCTTTTCCAAGAAATTTCTTAAAGCCAAGGAGAGTTATAAAGAGGGGTCACAACAGATTTAACATGTAGGTATTTGTGGAGGGCATCCAAACCAAGATCTCTTCCAAAGCCACTTGCCTTGTAGCCACCATAAGGACAGTCATTGTCGAACGCAAAGTAGCAATTTATCCAGATGATGCCTGCTCGGATTGACCTCGAGACCGTGTTTGCCACATCTATGTTCTTTGTCACAATCCCTGCCGCTAGGCCATATCTCGTATCATTAGCCCTCTTGATCGCCTCCTCCACAGTCCTGCAATCCGCCATAAAATGATTAATGAAGCACAAATAGTTCTCTCTTTCCAGCTACAAAGTAGTGGCCCAGATGCATTAGAACTAGATGAGCAATAACTTTAGGGAGCAATAGAGGTTTCTACTCACTTGAATTTCATGAGCGACATGACAGGACCAAAAATCTCATCCTTCACGATCACATTGTCCTCCTAATGGAAGGAGATAGTTCGACAAGCACTCAAAACAGTCAGAAGTTCAATTCCTCTCAATTCACTACTTCATATTCTTTAAGGAATGTTCTGTTGATTGATAGTGTACCATAACATTTGTGAAGATTGTTGGCTGAATGTAGTACCCTTTGGTGCCCAGACGCTTGCCCCCAGTCAAAAGCATGGCCCCTTCTCTCTTTCCATGCTCGATGTAAGAAAGTATCTTCTCAAATTGTTTCTTATCAACCTGGAATTTGCCTTAATTTAGGTCAGGCTAATTGTCAACCATATCCTTTATCGCAAAATCTAGCCGGTTCTTGCTTCCTACAAGTGGTCAATCTTACCTGTGGTCCTTGTTGGACCTTCGGATCAAATGGGTCACCGACCGGCCAAGCCTTTGCCTTTGTCACCAGCTTCTTCTCAAACTCTTCATAGATCCCTTCTTGAACATAGACGCGAGAGCCCGCGACACATATTTCTCCCTGAAACATAGGTTTCAATCAAGAAACCATCACGATTTTGGGTATTTGGAGCTTATTCTTTGTTTTCACAAATTCCACAAAAAAGTCAGACACCTTACCTTGTTATGGAAGATACCTATTAAAGCAAGATTCGTAGCAGTATCTAAATCGGCATCATCAAAGATCATAAGAGGTGATTTCCCACCTAATTCGAGCGACACTTGTTTCAAATTGCTTGTCGCTGCAGCCTGCATCACGATGCGCCCCACTTCGTAGACCCCATAAAACTAACCTGGAGTGAGATTTTCATGACGTATTAGTCCATGCTAAAAACTCACAAGCGTATATTTACATAATTCAACCAATGTTATGTGGTGCAAAAATAGAAAATTTCATGAAAGATAGAACTTGGAACGATACCATATCAACATCCATATGACTAGTTATCGCTGCACCTGCCGTTGATCCAAAACCGGTTACAACATTGATCACTCCATCAGGAACACCGGCCTAATACAAAGCAAACCAAGATGTAAAGGCAGAAAGATTACCTGAATAATTTGCATGTGTATCCTCTTTTTCTTTTCTTTTTGGGACAACCGTTTTGTGGAACTACTTTGTTTTGGCGTAACAGATATTCAAAATCTTGTCTTCACTTGCTCCCCTATTGCTGTCTTCAATATTTTGATGAGACTATTCTCTTCATAATTAAACATAACTTCCAGACTAATAAATGACGAAAATATTTCATTTTGTCTACTGAAAACTAATTCCAAACAATGAAATTATCTAGTTATCACTGCAATTACAGTCTAGAGAAAATTAATTCTGCTCTTAAAAAGCATTTTTTCCGAGTCAATTGATGTACCTTCTTAGCCAGATGAGCGTAAAAGAGAGCCGATAGAGGGGTCTGCTCAGCAGGCTTCACGACCGTGGTGCAACCAGCGGCCAGTGCCGGGGCTACCTTCATAAAGAACATGCTGGTCGGGAAGTTCCAAGGGATAATGTGCCCGACCACGCCGACCGGCTCCAGCAGCGTGTACCCGTGAAGCTCACGCGACATCTTCAACACCTCACCATGGATCTTGTCCGCTGCGCCGGCATAGTACCTTAGACATGTGGCAGCGTGAGGGATGTCCACGGCCTTGCCCATGCTGAACAACTTCCCGGCGTCTATAGTGTCCAGAGCGGCCAGTTCATCTATGTTCTCTTCGATCAAGTCCGCCAATTTCGACATGATCCTTCCCCTTTGCTGTTGATAAAATTTATAATCACATGCCATGTAAAAATCAAAATTCATGAACATTAGGATTAGAATGATATGTCTCTTTCATGCGGAAAACTATGTTCTGGATGTTTGGATGGAACTTCATGAATTTCACTATTCGGATATCCTTTTGACCACTAGATAGTTATGATTACGTAATGAAAATTATGAAAAAAGAACAAAAAGAAAGGCCATGTGTTACTTATTGAAATAGAACAAGAGCACACTTATTTAGACCCTTCTACTAAGTTAGATTATTAAGTAATTTGTAAGGTTATAAGTGACCCTTTAAATAAATGAGCCACATTCGAGAACCTATAATAGTTCAGCACATCATTTAACAAACCAATACTAACTCTAGCATTTTCTATTACGACAACACTAGACTTATGGTACACTTCTCTAAATTCAAGAAAATGAACCACAATGTATGTTCTCAATTACTAACAAACTAAAACATATGTTGCGTATAATAGCTAACTAGTATTCCAGAGGAGCATTCCTAGCATTTGAAACAAATGCAGAGGCTAAGTATAAATTCAATCAAGTTAATCACATCTAAAAACGGGTAAACTTTATCCTTAGAAGAACACACCATACCCAATATATAATTTATCTCATAATAATTGACTCATTTCTACAAAATGCTAGAGTTAGCTATGCTGAAACATATACTTTCCTAATCTAGAATAAAGAACTGTAACATCCAAAAGAATACATGTGCAACTACAGCATCTGAAAACAAAATTAGGAATATCACTTAACGTTAACTATGTACAATAGCTTCTTTTCTTTAACTCAATTACATTTTTTTTCTGTTTGGTCACTTCAACTCAATTACATTGAAGAGGTCAAATTTCCCACCAGAGAATGTTATCCATTTTTAATAGCATGATCATCAATATAGATCAAATCTGAGTGGGCCCCAATTTGGTGATTTCAAAGAGGCAAGCAAGAGGGGAGATGACGTTGACCCCAAGAAATAAGGGAGGAAAAATCAAATTAAAAATATCTTCTCCGTGACCGTAACGACTGAGATGAAGACAATTAAAATACGATTTTGAGCAAAAAATTATAAATATTAATTCAGTCGGCAAATGATTTTCACTTTTCCCTATCTTCTAGGGGCCCACAAAAGTATTTAATGGCTCGTTGAATTAGGAAGGCTGCGCATGACAACGCTTCTGTTCCTAGGAAAAGTTTTTTTTTTTTTTTTTCAAAAATAGTTCTTTTCTAATTCGCTCCGGGGAACAATTTTTAAGTAAAAGAACTCGTTTGGTAACGACACAAAATTTCTATTCTTAAAATAGAAAAAGAATAGAAATGCGTTTGGTAACGTAACAATTTTTTTTTTGTATTTATTCATTTTTTATTCTTGCCGATGGATCGCCGCCGGCCACCCGCCGCCCGTCGCCGTCGCCGTCGCCGGCCACCCGCCGCCCGTCGCCGTCGCCGGCCCACCAGCCGCCACCGTTGCATATCGCCGCCGCCGATCATCACCACCGACCCCACTGGCCCATCGGCCACCAACCGTCACCAGCCGCCACCGCCGGCGGTCGTTGGCCGATGGGCTTCTAGCGGCGATTGGCGGTGACGGTCGGCGGCCGGCGGTAGTGCAACGGTGGCGGGCCGGTGGGCTGACGGCAGCGACCGGCGACCGGCGGTGGCGGCCGGCGGTGGCGACCGGCGGTGGTGGCTATCGGCGGCGGTAGTCGGCAACCAACGGCGACGGCGGCGGCAACCGGTGGCCAACGATCGGCGGCGGCGACGGCGGGTGGCAACCGGCGGCGGCAACGGCGGGCGCGACCAACGGCGCGTGGTAGTCGGCGATCGGCGACGCGCGACGGTGGGCAACGATTGGCGGCGGCATTCGGCAATTGACGGCGGCGATCGGCGACCCGCGCGACGGCCGCGGTGGCGGTCGGCGACCAATGGCCGTGGATGTGGCGGCGGGCGGCAACCGGCGGCGGAGTCGGCAACGGCGTCCGACGGCGATGGCTCCGGGCAGTTGACGGTGGTCGCGGCAAGAAAAGGAAATAAAAGAAAATTATAAAAGAAAATCAGCTTGTTTCTAGAAATTGTTCCCGAGAACAATAAGCAACTTTTTTTTGCTTTTCAAAACTGTTCCCGAGAACAAAAAATTAGAGAAATTGTTCCCGGGAACAAATGTTTTACCAAACAGATTTCTGTTCTTTTTTTGTTTGAGGGAACAAAAGAACAGAAATTGAGAAAAACGGGAGCGTTACCATGTGCTACCGAAGTGTGACACCTGTCGATTGAAACCGCTGGGATAAAAATTCCAAGTTGTGAGCATTGAAAGGCACAACCAAACCAAAAGTATTTTTCAGTTTCCCCGTCTTCTAGGGGCTTCGTGAAATTGAGGATTCCGATTCCTGAGGGAATAAAAAAATTTACAAATTGATGAAATTTTCCAATTTAATCTTCTCTGGCTTGGTTGTGTGTTCCTTTTGCTAATTGTGTTAGCTTTATGTACCTTCACGTTTGAAAACACCTAATACACGTTGTAGATATTTATAACAACATATCGGTATGATTGGAAAGAACAAAGAGAAAAAGGAACCTAAAAAATATCTTATGCATTGGTTGGATATATATTAATTTATCCATAAGGTTTTTTTTTATTAATTTCATTTTTTTCATTGTGTGATGTGTTGTACCACAAAATCATGTTCAAATCCACCCACATGTTGCCCAGCCCAAGAAGGAAAAAAAAATTACAACTGTCGGCATATGGTCAAAGAGATTACTTTATTACCCAAAAGCAGTTACTTGACATGCCGCGCTTTATTGAAGTCTACACACACAAATCACGTTGCTTTTAATTAATTGATCCATAATGTTGTTTTTTATTAATTGCGTTTTTTCATGTGTCATCGTTATGTAATGTGTTGTACCACAACATCATACTCAAATCCACCTGCATGTTGCCCAACGCAAGAATGAAAAAAAAAAAAATACAACTGCTGCCATATGATCGAAGAGATTACTTTATTACCCAAAAACAGCTGCTTGACATGCCGTGCTTCATTAAAGTCTACACTCATTAATCATGTGTCCAGCTGTCATTTTTCTTAGATTTAAGGTTACGCTTGAATCTGCCGACGATTCATTAATAAGATGGATACGAGGCAAACATGTAAATCCATTCGGTAAAACCCATTTATTTGAAGAGATGTCCGAGGTCAAGTTATCTCACACGAACATCTCGGCTAAAATTAATAGTGCAATCACAATAAAATAATATTCATAAGTTAATTTATGAATTAATTTCTACTGGTATTGTCTTTTTAATTTGGATGGAAAAAGAAAATGAAATGAGGACAAAAAGGGAGAGAGAGAAAGGAAGGGACGTACGTAGCCGGGCATGCGTGGCCAAGGGCCGTGATCAAACGCTTGGCGGGCGGCTTCCACAGCTAAATCCACGTCCTCTTTGTCTCCCTCTGCAACTCTTGCTGTGACTTTTCCATTTCTTGGATCTATCGTCTCGAACGTCCTCCCTGCTCATCCAATTTCATTCACCATCACAAGCTAGAAACCCCCATAAGGAAAGAACAAGCAGAAGAAACCAAACGAGAACAAGAACTCGTGTAAGATTCTCTCAAGGTCAATCTCGATTTCCAGGGTCGTTTTTATTTTGGATACCGATGTTTTCTGTACTCCGAACAGAGCAGTTAATTTCACTCGACAAAAACCGAACTGCTCGAACGAGACCAAAACCGACTCAAGTGACGCTTTGTTCATGGCACAGCTTTACTTTTCTTTCTCGTTTTCTTCTCGAGAAGAAGGATAAGCTAGCAAGAACAGAAACTCCACATCTGTGTAATGAATCTTCATCAAGACAGCGCAAAAACATGACAGGAAGATGGTGAATTCTACCTTTGACAGAATCGACGAACTTGCCATTGATGAAGAGCTTGGTGAACTTAATCTCGGGACGTGTTCATCATAAGTCTTCGGGCTCCCGTCGGCGTCGCTCTGGTTCTCTGCCATCTCTCTCTCTCTCTCTCTCTCTCAGGCCCACTTTTCGGCAGGAGTGTCTTTCCTCCACTTTATATAGTACTAGTAGACAGTAGACAGTCATTTTCCTTCTCGCAACATCTAGGGTTATTTTGGCAAGAGAAACTCTAGTGACAAATATTTATTTATTGCTCATAGGCAGCAAGAGAGGAAAAATCAGTCACGATTCCCGATCACCTAATTTCCATGAATTACTCCTTGTTGTTGGCCTTCCCCTTTTGGACTTTAGTCCAAAAAAGAAATATTTACCGAACGCCCTTCATCCCATCCCTCAACGGCTCGTAATTTATTTTCACGGTTCTTAAGTTAAGGGACACGAAACCGTTCAATCGGTTATGTTAAGAGTCCAGAACTTCGATCAAAATTCATGTGCACACAAATGGACGAGCTAGATTTACGCATTGGTTTCTTTAATTACGATGCAAATGATATGTCTAGCATCCAGTAATATCATGACATTTTTTCTTATCCTCCTTGTTTCTTTACATTTGCGGTCCTTGAAAAGTTTTCATCTCTTCACGTAGTTTTTATACAAAGATGAAGTTCTTGATGATCTTTTTTTTTTTTTTTTTTTTTGGGTCATACTTAATGATCCATTTTTTTTTTTTTTTTTTTTGGTCGAATACTTAATCCATCACTTGCCCCCGCCGCTTGCATATTACTCCCGAAACTTACGCGTCCCCACCCCCATCTCCTGAGAAAGGTGGGGATTTGAACTCTTTCCCCCTTCCATGTTGGAAGAGTGGCCAACGAAGCCCAATGGTTATAATGATCCATTTGAATATTATAGAAAGGGACAGAACTCTTGGATAACTTAACAACACCCATTTAAAGACAACTTGTTTTTTTATTTTTTTAATGATGGGTGACATAAGACTTCAGATAACATTCTTTTTTCTTTTTTTATTTTCCATAAAGTAAGGCATGTTCAACATGTGTGCGTAGCCGCTTTACATGTCTTGACCATGCCTTGTGTTTCTTTCATTTATATATATGAAATTATTTGAGGTCTAAAAGTCAGAGGACATCAATTAATAGATTTTTTTCATTATAGATTATCATTTGAAAGAAAATACTTTATCTCCGTACAACAAACGCATGAGATTTGCATCACAGATAAAAAAGGCTTACAATTTTGCAATTAATATGTGGAGTAACTTTTATGTTTTGCTTTTTGCGGTACAAGTGTTTTGAAATTGTCATATTTTGCAAATCTTTTGGTGCAATTATTATGACTTGTTTTCACTTTTAAACATTTGAAAACTCCAAAAATTATACTAATAGTGCCATGATATTTCTCATATAATATTGCTTGTGTTTTAAAATTTAAAATAACATTATAAATGTTGGTGGAAAAGAAATCAATTGCTTTCACTTTTTAGAAGCCAAAACAAACAAGATCTAATTAATTATTCAATTGTGACACAAGGGTGAGAAAATATAAATCATTGAAAAAGATTAACAAGCAAAAGAATGCGAGTATCGCATGAAATAGTCGATAAGAAAAATGAGAGGGAAACTTTCAAATGAATAATTATGGGGTTTTTAATGATTAGATGAACGCATTTGTGTTTTGTAGAGTCATGAATTAGGCATATGACATAAACTCGGTGAACCAAGTGCTATTCTAAGTTAACTCCCTATTATAATTATTTTAGTTGTGTTATGCAATGATTCGATTACTTCCGCTAATATGATACAGTTTACTAGATCTACATAAATAAAAAGATTTGGTGGAGTCCTTCCTCCACTATATATTAATACTTCCTCATTTTTTTCCCTATATATATATATATATATATATATATATATATTATTTGCAGCCCTACAATTAGAGTGATAAGAAAAATATAAAGAAATCAAGAAAATTAAATGCAAATCAATCCCGCAAGCTGGCCATAGGATTGGGTCAGAACATGCTGAAAGCAAGTTCAAATGGAACTTGAGCCGGTGAAACCTGTCTTTCTATTTTACATTATAGACAAGCAAGGATTACCTTATCTTTTCTTAAAATATGCTTTTGTACACCGAATAATACACATTAATTTATTTTTGAGAAACAATCAATTAAACACCACGACTAACTAAATAGGCAAAGTAATTTCGTTGAGCCAATCCACGCTTCAAGTACTTTGATTTCAGAAATTAGTTCGATTTGAATAATCAAATTGCAATAGAAATTCTAGTCTATAAGTTTTTTATATTTAAAAAAAAATCCTACGTATTTGATCAAGGCTCCATCTTCCTCCCTTTTAAGGTAGCGCATGCAAAATGAAGAAATTAAAGGGCTTTGCTAGAAGCTGATAAAGTTGGGTATGGAAGGTCCCGTTTGATGAAAAGACCCTATACTACACCCACAGTGACACATTTATCACCCATATTATTTTTTGGTGATACCAAAAACCTCAAAGTTGTACTCGTGACATATTTACCTCAAAATTTGTGGCAAGATTATGTTCATTTGAAAAACAATTAGATTTTCTTGACTTAGAATATGATACTTATTTCAAAATTCTATCTATGACGAGGGCAAATCTCGCGTTGTTCTCCTTATCTTTTTCCTTTTTCCTTTTATTTTTCTAATCCGGTTCAACTTTAACCGCTTATTGATCTATACCCTTGATCCTAAGGTCAAAGAACTATGTAACCTTTCCCAATTAAGCTCTATTTAATGCATTACTTTCTTGCTAAGAGTACTAGTACATGTTCTTTGAGAAGAGGGTTAGACGACACCCTCCGAATTAGAGGTTGGCCATTTCAAGTCCCATCAACTATACAAAGTTAGTTGCGATGCCGTGAGTAGGTATATCCATCATTAAAGGAAAACTTTTTCTAGCATATCATCTCTAAACTTTTGGCATTAGCACACTAGAATGTATGGAAAAAAACTTCACCGTATCGCACAGGTAATGACCCTTTTCGAGCTATGACTAGTAGAGATGAGTGCGGTCCCAGGGTAGAACTGAGAACCAAAAAATTGAATCGAAGGTTCCGGTTCGATTCCCGGTTCCCCTTTTCTGGGAACCGGCACTGGGAATCGAAACCGGTCAGGTTAGGGCTAAAAAAAAGCCCCAATTGACTTTCACTTTCACATACGACACTTTCAGATTCACAATTTCACAGTTCTTTCTCTGCCTTTGCTTGACACCACCTGAGATTCCCTCGCTGCATCCTTGCTTTGCACTTCTGCCGGCCGCCGCGTCTCCGAGTGACCCCACTTGCTCGCACCGACACCATAAGCCCTTTGCAGTAGATCCCAAGCCCCGCCACGCCTCGCCTGCAGCCTGCACTGACCCGCGACGACCAGACATTGCTCTTGCTCCACCAACTACTGCTGCCCAACGCCGCTATGATCCCGTGACGCCGCTGCTCTGCCTTCGCCGTGCCTCGAAGCCCATGACCCATAGCGCCCTCGCCCAGCTCCGAGCTTTCCCCAAGCGACGCTAGCTGCAGCTCGTCGCTTGCCTTTGACGCCACCGTCGCTCACCCTTGATGCCATCGCTACTCATCCTCGACACCAGATAGCTAGTATAAGCACCTAGAGGGGGTGAATAGGTGTAAAAATATTTTCTCGAGATAAGAGAGCAATGCGAGCGAGACAATAGAAAGGAAGTTCTCATTTTGTTAACAAAACGAATTATGATCAAAGTAAAATAGAGAGTAGGAAGAGAAAATGAACACATAAATTATAGTGGTTCGGCTTATTCTAAGCCTACGTCTACTCTTCCACACCGATTGACAGCCCACCTGGCTGGATTTCACTATGAACAAAAGAGTTGTTACAACAAGACTCTCCATTGATTCCACAGTGTAGATACTCTACCACACTTCCTCAAGGTTTCTCGAGAATATAGACTCTCTTTTGCGTACAAGATTTCGCTCAGTAAATGAATTGACTAAAAACAAAGAGCTTCAGATTTTGGAATTCTTCTATCGCGCACACACTCGAACAACTGGAATGTCTTCCTTATATACTTCTTTATGCCATCATACCAGTTGGCACTTACCAAAGGAATTCTTCCAATCTTCCCATTGGACATAATCAATTAGAAAGATCATTCGAGCTATTTAAGGAACATGTCGATAACCCATCAATCCTGTTCGCCCATACGATCAGGATCTCGGTTTCCATAAGTAGAACTTTCCAAGTATACTTCGCCAATCATCGGATCCTCAATCTCTGAATCAATCTTGATTAATAAAGGATTCCGTTATGTCATATCCAGCCAAGAGATCTTCTCCAATCGATAAGGTCAAATCCTTAACGAAACATCCGATCTGGATAGGCCTTCTTCGACGGATTGGAAACTGTCAATAAGAATAGACTTTGAGTCTTGAGTCTCGGCAGTCAGGAGGTCTTCGGACTTTAAATAGTAGAGTCTGCAAATCTTCGGAGACTAGGCGATGGAAATGTTTTGTCAACTTCAAAATACTCCAAGAAGATTTCTCCAATAGACACCATCGCTCGCCCTTGTTGACACCCGAAATTTTTGTCGACGTTTTAAACATTCAATTTGCAAAAGTTAAAAAAAATTTTGAAATGAAAAGAAAAAAATAGAAATAAGGAAAAATAAAAAAAATAATAAATAAATAAAAAAGAAGAAGAAAGAAAAAAAAGGGGAGAGAAAAAGAATAAAAGAGCCCAAAAGATAAAAAAAAAAATGGATGCATGAAAACATAAAAAAATGAATGAAAAGAAAAACAAAAAGAAAAAAGAATATAAGAAATAAGGAAAACGAAAAAAGAAAGAATAAAAGAAAGAAAACAAAAAGAAAAATATAAAAGGGGGCTCTCACTCTCCACATTTCGCACGGACTCTCCCTCTCCGCCCACTCATTCTCTCTCCAGCATAATTTTTTCACAAAATCCTCTCTGCAATTCTCTCGATTGGGGCTTTCTTTTTTGGTTTTGTTTGATTCGAGCGAGGATTTCAAGAAGAAATCCAGTTATTCTCCCTCTAGTGCGAATAATCCATGGATTTCTTCTCGCCGAATGACAATGGAGGCTAGCGATTCTGCATTTTTGTGAAGAAAATGGATCCGCAAAGGAGAATCTGAAGATCGGCGTTGAACAACTCTCGTACCGGAATCGAACTCTCTCCGGGGACTCTCTCGATCAAGTGTTCTCTCTCTCTACGGTTCGATCGGCTAGGGTTTTTACTCCATTGGCGAGGGATCGAAGATCGAGGGCCGGCGGTCGGGGATTCGTTGGGGTTTTCTCTCTCGGACTCCCTCTTTCTCGATTCTCTTTACGGTTTGCTCGATCGCGGCGGCATCCGCGAAGACGGCGGGTGACGCGGCTCCCGTCTGTGGCGTGATTCGGCTCTCCACCGGATCCTATGCTCAACCCCTGTTCGCTCGGCGCTCGGTCCTTTGGTGCAGAAGCTCGTTGGACTCGAATCTCTCGGGATTGGGCTCACCGGATTGGTGAGCTCTCTTTCTCTCTCTTTTGATCCATTAGGGTTTGGTCTCCGATTTCTCGTTCGCTGTTTCTGACTCGAACGATTTTCTTTTGGCTCTCACTCGCACACCGGATTTGATCCGCTAAAACGGCCGGTCGAGGACCTCGGAGTTCAAGGCTTAGATTCACGTGGCCTGCTCGGATTGCAGATTAGGTAACTCCCCTGCAACAGTGGTGATCGCGTCGTTGGCAACCACAGCTTCAATCTTTCACCATTCATTCAAGGTTATCTAGCTTTCTCTCTCTCAATCGCTCTATCTCTGGTTCGACCAGGTAGGGAAGAACAAGTTTATTGAGTTTTTCCTAGTAAATGTCATTTGTTTAGGTGTTGTTGTGGTCATCATTGTTATTGATTGATGGATTTAGAGGATCTGTTTAGGTTATGGTTCGGATTTGACCTTGAGCTGAGTGGATATTGATTAAGCCGTGCTCTTTCTTTATTATGTCGAGATGAACGATTGCTGTATCGTAAAGGGATAGAGATGGTGTTGACATTGAGATCATTCTAGATGTTGTATATAGTCACGCTAATGAGGTCAATGATCAGAATCCTTATACAATTTCTTTGCGTAAGATTGATAATAAGGTTTATTGCATGCTGGGTTCAAATGGCCATTTGCTGAACTTCTTTGGCTGTGGTATCATGTTAGTCTTTGCTGATTTCTTCTTGTAATTGCGTACTAGGGAAGCATATGTTTGTGGTATATCCCTCTTGCTTGCTTGCTAAAAATCTATGTCTGTGTATGGCATTTCTAGCTTCAAACTGTTCAATGCAAATGCAAATTTGATTTTCCATGACACACACCATATATGAATATCAGTATGCTATAATCGCTGCTTATGATTGAAGCATGTGGAAAAGATATTATGTCAAGAATAAATCAAATTTTACTGGAAATTAATCCATGTATGCTGAGCATGATTCCTATTGTTTGCGTGATGAAGTAAATCCTACAAAATAAGTATTAATAGAAATGGTTGTTCTGGTTGTGGTAATAAAAGTTGCTGTTTTGCTTCTTTTCTTCTGTGGCTAGCTGCTGTTGGTATTGAAATAGAATGGTCGATGTGTCGCGATTTCGTATGACTGATAGACTTTCTGTTTTGGCTTAAATGAGGCGATAGATGAGGCTTTCTGGTCTTGAGCCCTTTTAGACATAGCAAATAGACTTCTCAAGCTTCGATTTGATATGTCACATGCCCTGAATAGACATCATCCGGTCATCGAAAAATACCGACAAAGTCTGTCAATTCTGCAGTTTTTTTTTTTTTTAGGTTGATTTGCGTTTTAACCTGCTGCAATTTTCTGTTTTAACCGGAACGAGCTGGAGGATGATGTTATTAGGACTTAATGTCTTCTAGAGATTTGTAATAGGTTTCTCAAACTTTCCATTGACATATTATATGTGCGATTCGGTCATCATTTGCCCTGCCTTTCCTTTTTTCAAATCGAGCTTTGAAATCTGGAATTTGTCTAGAACTGTAATGCTATCTTTTCTGTGGATAGTTGTTGTTAGTCTTAAGATGAGATAGTAGATTTGTCCCAATTGCTTTCAATATGTTGTAGAATGCCGATGTGACATGCTACTATGATCTATTTTTGATTGACTTGTTCATGTTCTTAATATTTTTAGAAATTCATGCGTTAGGAATCTTGAGGTGCTTCCTTCATGGAATGACATCCTTTATCAATTGTCTACAAAATGGTTTTAGGTATCATGTGGGTTACACATTGATTGCTCCGTTTGCCTTAAATACATATGTTGAGTGAATTCAATGGTGCGTGTTTTGGAATTAGTGATCTTTAGTTGGTTCATTCATTGTTTTGAGTTGATTGAGGACCAAGGTTATATGGCTTGAATGTTTGTCATGTTATATGCTTTGTGTGTGATCGTTATATAGATGATTAGGTGTAATACATAATGATGCTAAATCTTGGGATTTCACTTAGAATTTGATCTAGAAGACTTTGTGACTTTAGTCACTCTTTGTGAACATAAAAGAATGTCTTGCTTTTGATTGTTTCGATACGTGATGATTGTTTCTTTCATTTGTATGCATCTAATCATTCAAATTTTCTAGATTAGGTTTAGAATAGGATCTAAAAAGTGGAGAAGAAGTGAAGATGGTGGAGGTCAATGTCCACTCCGACCGTTATTCTGTAATATTCGTTTTCTCCCGACATATGTCTCGGGTTCCTTGTGTTGTATAAAACCCGACGAGTTGCGGGTTTTCCCTTCTTCCCTCTTTTTCTTAATTGTGTTTTCTCTTTTATATTTTTAGAATTGCATGATTAGGTTTATTACTGTCTCTTGATTGTTTACTTCATGTCTTCCACTTTCAATTTCATTGATTGTTTTCTTTTCAATTTTTTTTAGAAATAGTATAGCATGAAAATGATCAACCACGCATGATCGCTTAGTCTAGGAATTGATGATCCCGAAAATGTAAAAAGAAACGCATGAACATGTTAGGAAAAACACAACATACTATTTAGGTACCGAAAGGGCGCTAATAGCAATATTAGCGTAACCCAAGTCCCCGAACCTAGATATCTGGTTGCGTAGGAATCGAGGGGACACTCCCGACCCTCGATTGGGTTTCTAGCCGACCCCCAAAGTTAAGGCTAGTGGCGACTCCTGTATATTTTGTAGGTTGTTAAATACATAGATCATATAAATAAATCCTATTGTCACGCGGGATACGAGCTTGGGAGAGCTCGCGATCTTGAGATCAAGTACCCCTAAATCCGACCTTTCCCATCCTTGGATACATTTTTGAGGGGGCGGCGAGATCGGGTCGCGACAGCCCTCAACACCACTCGACCTCTGCTCGACGCCACCGCTAACCTCTTCTTGTGAGTGTTCTCTCTCGGTCTTTCCTTCCGATTCAACTAGTCGAATGCCCTTAGTCTTTCCCCCCCCATTGGCTAGGGTAGCGCTCGTGCTCATTATAACGCGGCCTTGTGGCGGGTGTTTCTGTGTATGCGGTTTCTATTTGGTTCTTGCATTGGCTTCGTTCAACAAGTCGAATGCTGTTGTTTAGGATGATCGCTTGTGATGATTTTGCTTTCTTAGAGTTCATACATTTAAAGTTCGCAAGATAAAATCAGAAAGATGAATTGTGTGCTAAATGTTTCTTATTGAGCTCGTCAAAGTTAAGATCGCTCATTTTAGGTGTGAAGAACTATGATTCCTCTTGTCCGAAGAATTTTTCATTTAAGCTCCTATAGTAGCTATGTTAGTGAGGTGCGATGGATGTTCGGATTGGCCAGAATCTCTCATCTTAGAGTATATTGAATGCCTAATGTGTTCAATTGAGTAAAATTAATCGTTTCTTTTGGTAGTTATGCGAAATTGGTTTTGTAAATAAGGAATTATACGATGCATACTGAACTTGGAATTTTCAACATCGCCTGTAGATTTTAGTGAGACAACTTTGCAATCTTTCTAGTTCAAAGGTAGGTGATGAAATGAACAGACTGTAATTGGTCTACTTTCCCATGGTTCGTGCATTTGCATGTTCTTTTTCAGTCCTTGTTGCATCCCATGGTCACTCCGGATAGACTCCCAATGCATCCGGGCTGCAAGAGCGCCCCGAACAGGTGAAGGCTTGGAGTATAAAGCCTCCCGAAATGGCAACTTGGCCACGATTGACGTCTTTGTTGATGGAGTATGTTAACACCTAAATTTTAACTATTTTTTATTTTTATTTGTTTACATTAGGGTAACAATAATATTTAACTTATCTTTTAAAAGTTGTTAAAAAAATATTTTGTTGAGGAAAGAGATTTTGAAAGATTTTGGATAATGAAGCCATATCAAAAGTTGAGTGAATCATCTTAAAAAATCTTCATAAATAATTTGGGGCTATTTTCTTGTTGAGCACAAGGATGATGCTTAGCGATTTGGTCAATATATGCAAATCTTCGTAGGTAGAACGAATTGGGCTTTTGCTCTATAAATAGGGAGGGCAAGGCTTCGGAAAAGGGGGCTTCTTTTGGAGGGGTGGACGGAAGAGAAAAGAAGTCAAAAAAGTGAAAAGAGAGAGAAGGAAGAGGGGTTTCGATTCTTTGGGAAAATAAAGTCATAAAAGGGGCAGAGAGAGAGAGAGAGAGAGGAGATGATGTGAGTAGATAGAAAAGTAAAAAAAAAAAAAAAAAAAAAAAGGAAGTCTTCTTCTTCGGAGACTCTTCGGGAACCCCTTGATGCCGATTGCCACTTGTCAACTCCCTGCCTTCGCCACTCAACAACCCTGATGCTGCTTCTGGTTCGCTTGTCGCCCACCGCCTCTGCCGTCGCTGATCTGCAGCATCCGTGAAGCCCGACGTCGGAGCCGCTCCTACCCCGTTCTACCACTCGTCCGCGACTATTAGGCGCCGCTCGCCACCGCGCCGAAGTCCCGAGTTCCCCTTTGCCGGATCGGCCGCCCGCGCCAGCTCTCCACCGAGCCGGTTCGCCCTCTTCTGCAGCCCGCTGTGCCGCCAGCCTATCCGCTCACATCCCCTATTTTCGTTGCACTCTGCCCGCGACACAGCCGCGCCACCGCACCCCTATGCCAATCTCTGCCGCTCCTGCAGTCAGATTCGACCACCGCTACCACTTTCCAATGACCCGACGCTGCTGTCGAGCTGCTCCCGCGCTCGGCGTTTGACGCCTTTCCTCCAAGCGACGCTCCTACAGCAGCTCTCTATTTTTTTTTTTTTTTGCAGCGATCCTTTGAACCAGGCAACAGCCCCTGCTCGCTGTTGTTTTTTCCTCGTTGCGTGCTGATTAGTCCTTGCCAAAGCTTAGACGCCCACCGCCGCCCCTCACCGGAACGCCATCGACCAACTTGGCGACCCATCACCTCCGGTGACCCACCACGGTTGCCGAATCGTGGGTGAAAAAAAGCAAGAAAAAAAGAAAAAGAGGAAAGATTAGGTAGTTTATTTATTTATTTTTCTTATTTCTTATTTTTCACTTATTTTATGTTATCTTATTTTATTTATTTTGTTATTATTGATCAAATCGGGACATGCTCGTTTTACGAATATCTTAGATATTATCCATAGGGTTTTGTCCAAAATTGTTATAATTATTAATTTGATCCATAAGACATTAGATCATTTTTTTAATTATATTAATTTTTGGGTATTTTGGTAGTATTTTAATTTTTTATTCATTATAATTATTAATTTGATCCGTAAGATTTCGGATCATATTTTAGATTATTTTGAACTCTATGTCTTGATGTTTATGGTTAGAGTAATTATTTAACCCGTGAGACAACGAGTTATTTTTTTCGATTATTTTAATCTTTTATTTGTTAAATATCTTAATTATTTAGATTTAATGTCTTGGAAAAATACTAAAAAAAACAAAAAACAAAAAAAACAAAAACTTGCATCAGCACGTAGGTTTAGTAAGTTAGACATGTAAGTTTAGTAAATTAGATTTTTTAGGATTACATTTTTAGGATTGCATTTTTTGAAATAGGTTAGGGTTAGACCTAAATAATTATTTTTTTAAATAGGGTCTTAGATAATGTTGGCACATTTTAATTATCCCATTTTTCTTTTAAAAAATGGTTTTCTAAGATAAATGTGGGGTTTAAGTCAAATTAATCCCTGAAATAAATTAGAAAATTATTCGTTTTTAGATAGTTTAATTAGGGTATTTATTAATTCCAAATTTCAATAAAAAAAATGCAAAAACACTAGGAGCATGTTAACTAGTTTTCATAATATGATCATTTAATTAGAGTTTGTTAGTAAAATAGGGTTCATGAATTGCATGTCACTTAGTGATTGTTGTTAGGTCCATTTAATTAGAAAATTGCTTGCCATTAAATTAGGTCATTTAGTTAGAGTGCATATTTTAATTTCGAGATAAAAAAAAAACCAAAAAAATTTGTTTGCTTTGTGTTTAATTCTTTTAATGCAATTTATTCATTGAATGTTTAATCATGGTTGAATATCTGTGTGATCACTCCAATTGCATAATAGTGATTTATGTTAAAAAATCCAAGCTGCCTGCAAAAGCATTTTTGAAATTAAAAAGAAATGGTATCGAAAATGCATTAGAGAGTATGGTGTAACTAAGTCCCCATACCCTTAGTTTCTGGTTCGTAGGAGTAAAATAATTCTCTCATTATTTTACTTAGGTGTCTAATCGACCTACCATAAACCGATTTGTGGTGACTCTAGTTAAAATTCATTTGCATGCTAAATTTTGAACCTTACGTCACGAATTGGCATGGTCTTGGGAAAGCCTGAGCTAAGTTTAAAAACTTAGTAGTCCATTAGCTTAAACTTAGGTGGTGCACCTGAAAATTTGGTCGCGACAGAGTATAGGTTGGGGTTGCTTAGAATCCACAAAAAAGATGGCGCAGAAACTTGCTGCACGAAATGCTCTTGCTATTCTGAAAGAAATGGATACATCTAATGCTAAGGTGAACAATGATGGAAAGAAGAAAGATGTTAACCAAACATTTACGAGGCAGACATTGAACGGCATATGTTTGCGTCGAAACGGCCAATGCCATTATATAGGTAAGACTAAACTTGTCCTCTCTTATCGCAACTTCTGAACTATGATCATTGAACGCTTATGAGTATTATAAATTGTGTTCGTGTTATATTCTCTTTGATGAATGACAAGTTTGTTTATTATTATTGCATCCATTTTCATTTTTTAACTATATATAAAAAAAAAAAAAAGAACTTATTGGAACCTAGAACCAACCTCGAAACTGTGATAGGGTATGTTCCAAGTTCTTGGTTCTAACTAGTAAGTTCCAGGTTCCAAAAATGATAAATCTATACTCGAGGGTAGGTTTTAGGTTCCAAGTGGAACTGTAAGAAAAGGAACCACTCACCCCTAATGACTAGCCATCGATATAGAGTGGACTCTTTTGCTAGCTTACATGCATCCATGTGTTGCTATGTTCATCCCAAACTTAAATTTTCTTCATTTGACATTTCTAGAAGACTTAGGCTCCGTTCATTTTGCGCAAAATAATTTCCGGAAAAACATTTTCCAGATTTTCCGATATTCGCTTCACGAAAAATGAATTCCTTGGGAAAATAGTTTCCATGAAAGGAAAAAAAAAAAGTCTTCTAAATTAGTAGAAAACAATTTTCTCACTTGATCTCTCTTATCTCACACATCTACAAATCCTCACTTCCTCCTCCCTTTCTTCTTCTTCTTTTCTTTTTTTATTTAAATTATTTTTTAATTTTGTTTTTCTTTTTTAATTTGAATTTTTTTAATTTCCTTTTTCTTTTCTATTTCTTTTCTATTTCTTTTCTTTGTTTCCCATCTTCTTCTTTCTTGGCTTGTTGTTGGCCATCACCAAGTGAACTTCAAGCTGTCCATCTCAAGCACGTGCTCATCGATCGGCAAGCCTCAAGCTTGACACTCGCGCTTGCCAATCTAGTGAACAGAAAATATTTTCCTTACTAAACACTGGAAAATATTTTCCAAAACATTTTCAAGTTTTAGTTGAACACTAGAAAATATTGTCATTTTCCTGTAAAATGACTTCTAGGGAAATATTTTCTGAAAATGACCAATTTTCTACGAAACAAACGAATCCTTAGAGGTAAGGAGATATTATATTTTAAGAGTACATTGTCTATTTCACAAGTAACTGGATTCAATTGCACACCATCTGCTCACGCAAGCCATGATGACCCTTTTTAACAAAAGTGATCATCAAGGGAATTGATTGGCGCAATAAACCTAACCCTCGGCTCCAATTATTTCCTCTCGTAAATCAATGATTTGAAAATTAATTTCTTAAAAATGATCATTTATATTGTTTGAAAAAATAAATAGATGGAAAAGGTCACGCCTTAGACCCTGAGCGCATGCACATCCCACTACGGTCGATAAAAAAATGCGACTTCTCGGGATGCGTCGTCGACCCATTTATTTACTTTATGCATACGAAACGAAACAAATCCCCCTAACAACATTTAACTTGGGATAGAAAAGCAAGCAATCAATCACAACCAAACAAGCTTTCTTATAAACACATGTTTATATACAACACGGGATTGTCTACAAAATAGATTGGCTCAATAAAAAGGGAACTGTCCTACGACCAATTGGTCGACACGTTCACCGATTCTTCGGTCTCCACCTCCACAAATGTCCATAGCTTCAAGTCCTCCACGACTGCCATCTAAGGACCTAAAAATGTTGAACCCACGACGGGGTGAGACATTGTCTCGGCAAGTTCATTCTCTAAACCCCTATTAGAAAGAAAATACACTTGAGGATGGCCTAGCCACACTATCACAAACAATGAGACTTACCTTTGCCTCGGTTCCTTTCTACGAGTTAGCACAGTTCATATTACTCAAGCATATATAATAATAGAATTCAAACAATTCAATTACTCGGATCGACTCAACGATCAATCGACTCGATCGATTATATGTCATTGAGGTCATCATACAGTCATTTTGACTATTCATTCTCGACCCTCAAACACGGTCTTATAGGCAAATCTAAATTTAGTGGTAACCACGGCCCCACTCAATAATTCTTAGAGTTAGTGGAATCACGGCCCCACTTGGCAAATTTAGATTTAGTGGAATCACGACCCCACTCAACATGACCTTTAATAGGTAGTAGATCACGGCCCGACTCGGCAAGTTTAGATTTAGTGGCATCACGACCTCACTCGGCACGACCTTTAATAGGTGATTAATCACGGCCCAATGGGCACAACTGATTCCAAATTCGGTGGTAAATCTCAGCCCTATTGGCACAGCCATACTTCGGCGATTTTTTAAGTCCACTCATAACCTTTCACGGTCATTTTCCCACAAAATACCAACATTCTCAAATTTTGGGATAATTCTCTCATAACCACTAATCACTCAATTCTCATAAAGCGGCACTCAAATAAATAAACAAAAAGCATCACCGCAATCAACACGAAATTCGACAATTTAGGGTCCCGAAATAATTTTCGGAATTTATTAAATTTATTTCGAAAATTAATTAAATAATATATTATTAAATTATTGAATAATTTCGAAATATTTATTTAATCCAAAAATACTTCGCTAAAGTCAAATCAAGGCTTATTCTAATATAAACCTACTTAGCATTAATTAAACATACTTTAAACTAAACACCACCTTAATCTAATCTACTCTTAAATAAATTAAACTAACCACCTAATAACACTTAACATAAACTAAGCACACTCAAAGCATCATTAACCCTCTAATCAAGGTTTAGGAGCTAAACTCACCGAATCACTTTCCAATGAGTCTCCGGCAAAGACAATAGCGAGGTGATTGACAAACCTCCACGGGGTAGTACCAAAAGGGGATCGAAAGCCGCCCAAAATGGGCCTTGAAGATCCGGATCTAGCTAGAACTTCCAACTACCGACCTTGGCCGAACGGAGGATTGCTCGGTGGCTGGTTGGACGGAAACGAGCAAAGGGGAAAAGCATAGGCAATAGCTGGTTCAGGCGGTGGTTCCGATTGCTGTACGGTGGCTCATGGTAGAGATGGAGGTTAGACGGAGCTGCAACCTAGCCACAGCAGTTTGGAACAGCGGTGGATGGCGAGCAAGGAGGCGGAACAACAGCAGGAGGCTCGCAGGTGGCTGGCTGGCTCGCGACGGCGCAAGGCGGGCACTAGCGACTTCGGGTGAGCAACTCGGCAACACAAAGGGGCAAAGGGACCGAGGCGAGGCCCACGGATGAACGGGACGACGATGCGATGGACAACGGTGCTATTTTTCAAAAACAAAGAGGCTCGGGCAAAGGCGGAGTAGAGCGCTAGTCGGCGGTATCGGAGACCCACGCACAAACGTTAATCGATAATGGCCTTGAGGTTTTTGGATGTTTGAGATTTTCGGACTATTTTTCTAATTTTTTGGATATAAAAGGGATTTTTTTGACCTTTTTGGTATTTTTGGAAAAAAAATACAAGTCTTTTGGCTTTTTCTGAATTTTTTGTCTTTTTCATGAATTTTTGGCTTTTTTTGGATTTTTAGCGGAAAAATATGAAATATTTTTAATTTTTGGAAAATAAAATTTTTTTTTAATATTTTCAATATTTTCGTAAAATAAATTATTTTTGATTTTCTCAATTTTTTGGAAAATAAAACATTTTTGATTTTTTTGAAATAAAATATTTATTTTAGAATATTATTTTATATTAAAAATAACAAAACAAAATCGTCAAACCCTACCCGGTTGAGACCGGATCCACCCGACGACCCTAAAATCGCAAACTCTAGGGTTTGTGAATCGTCGCGCGCGAAGGGGAGCCAAGGTGCATGGCGCGATGGCGACTACGGCGGCGAGTGGACGGCCGGCCTTTCTCTCCCTTGGATCTCTCCTCTCTGCCTCTCTATCTCTCTCTCTCTACTCGATCGCTAGGATCTTTCTCCGCGTCATCGAGGGGAGGTATTTATAGGCGAGGGCGGCCAATCGATGGAGTTCGACTACCGATCCCTTTCCCTCCGTCGCCCCCCACGTTTTTGACCGTCGGGCAGTTTTGGGCCTCCCCCTCTCTTTCCCATTTTTCAAAAAAAGATAAAATAAAAAATAAAATAAATAAAAACAAAAGCATGATGTTGATGGGTCACCTTTTTAGGGCAAATACACACCCTCCACTTGTCAAGATCTCCTTCACTTGGCCCCAACCACCATGATATCATAGGTCATCTTCAACTAACTCAAATCTCCCACAACAATCTTCAATTGGTCCAATTTCTTCCTCTGCCGTGGCATACGAATTTTGCAAATCTTGTACACCACAATCTTCAATTACATTCAATTCACTTCCAATTGAACCGAATTGAAGTCCATAAAATTAAACCAATGTCACCATACTTCAATTCACATATTTACTTGACCATAGAACCATCTTGAGTCCCAAAAGCACGACCAAAAGCGGGCCTACTAATTTTCCCAAACCAAATTAACCATACTCTGATTTTTCGCTGAAAACTCAGCTTGCATGAAAAATCTTCCAAAGATGAGTCAATGTTCCCAAAATGATTTGTGACACACCAAAACTTCCAATTTCTGAATTCGATCTCAATTTACGATTAATTTCACTCTAGCACGATACTAGTGCGTCCTGATCTACCTAATAGTTTTTAGAAATTTCCGTGCATTTGATATGTGGTTGATCAATTCAAGCCATAATATACATCTCTGACACATTGGCGACTCTCAGTTGTCGTGGTAATCTCAAGGTTTCAAATATGGATACAGGGTACCCAAATGACGAGAAAAGTCGGTCTAGTGCTGATTAACAAAAATTGTGTGATCTGGTGGAATCACCCACACTTGGTCACATGCCTCTATCGAGTCGACCTATCTCTAGTCTCTAATCGATTTTTAACGGTGACGTAATGACCATTGCAGATTAGCTCGATCGAAAGATCGCTTCTTGGTCAAATTCTCAAGACAATGCATTAGAATCTCTTAATAACTTCACCTCATAGACTAGTTTTCTCGTAAGTGGCCAACTTAGAGAAAAGAACTATACACATGCGGATGAAATACCCGACTCAATTTATTGAAAACAGAATTGGAAAATCGGGATGTCACAGAAAATGTTTTCACCGTCCATTTAAACATAATTTATTATCATTAATGAAAATATTTTTGTTGATTAATTATTTCATGCGATACAAGTAATTATTTTTAAAAATATATATTTTCAAAATCAATATTATATTTTTCTCAAAATAAATGGAGCCTTTGCCTCTAGAAAGAAAGTAGAATGGGAAATTTAAAAGGTTAATTATATTTTTCCATGAAAATAAAGTTTCTCGGGAACATTGCATATGAACGAAGATTGCGGTCAGATAATTAATCGTCTTTTTACGAAGTTGATTATCGTGCATGGTCCAATCAAAGGGTAAAATATGCCGTTTGCATAGCATCGGTCAGCAATACTCGATCACCGTGAACTTGTTTAGTTGGTTCAATTAATGCACATCTTCTCACCGGTGAGAAACGGTCTTCTTTTTCAGTTGGTCTTAGTAAGAAAAAAAAAAAAAATGGTAATCTGGTCATCAATTAGGGTTGACTTTCTCGAAATTGTTTAATATGAAAAAGGTGAGCTTGAGATAACTCTATTTGAAAAACTGACTTGAAAGTATAAACTAGATATCAAGTAGGCGTAGCTGTTCTCGTGATCTTTAAAATCCGCGAACAAAACCTCTGTCCGAAAAATGTGTGTGCAAATTTAAATAATCAAATTGGGCAATGCTTTCACATGGTAAAATTCTTACTGAGGTTTACAAAAGAACATGATAAAGGAAAAGGTCATAAGCAACATGTGCTTGCCCAAAATTATGAGTAGCTATTGTTGCTTGGATTAGCAAATAAGTGGCGATAAGTAGGAAACAAATGAAGTCACGAATAACGGGCAGTTGTCATATTCTGAATTTGTAGATGCGCAGCATATGGCAATATTTTCTCTTACCGTTTTGATATTTTTAGCAGGTGATATATGTTTGATCGCATTAATAGATTTTAATAAAATAATAAAGGACGGGGAAATTAAAGGACAGTCTCATAAAAACGAGGATGGACATCGAATTCACAAGATCGATTTACAATTAATATACATACATATATTTACATCCATTCTCATCCACGGCTCTTTCATCGATATTAATAGTTTATCGTTTGGTTTTTTCTCAAAATTAAAACTTGCGATTATAACGATGGTCAGGCCAGTAAATGAATTCACTCTTGTAATAGTACCGGCAGCCCATTTGGTCAGATCGTGGATCTTATCAAATTGACTTTCAGGCGATGAAAATCCACATGAATATCTGGGGGAAGACCTAAGTTATTAAACAGAATATAAAAAAATTGATCGTCTAGGTGTCACCCTAGGATATATATATTATTCTTAGAAGTACATAGGTTGTGTATTATTAGTATTAAGGTATGGAGGAGGAATCATCTTGAGGTCATCGAATCATCAAATCACTTATTTTATTGTAACTAGCCATGTTTAATTATTTAATACGTGACTTAAGTTGTCAAGATAATTCAAATTTATACAACACATCGGGTCATCATGTCACATGGTCAATTGGCAAAAGAAATGTGAGAAATATATACTATATAAATTTTGGCCAAACTCCCTCAATCATTGAATTGGTCTACCGTCTTTGGCTTGCACATTAAGGATGGGTATAAAAGAACTTTGACAAATTGATGTACCCTAGTGTCGCAAAAAAATCCCTTATTTTTATTTCGATAAAGATATCCTACCACTATTTCCATCGGTTGATCAATCTCATTTTTTTGGGTGAGAGTCCGAAGATGGAAAGGGAGCTATCAACAAAACAATCCCTTTGCATATTGTAGAATGAATTCCATGCCCAATATTTGATGTTTGATTCGATCCGTGATTCCTAGACGGAGCAGAAGATAGTCCCTCAAAATGCGGTAACCCATCAGCTTCGTTGTTAATCTCTCATGTTTCTTCCTTTTCGGAGTGTCCATGCGTACATTAACTTGATGTCTAGACATAGGGATCTCACGTGAAGGACAAAGATATCACTAGAGAAGAAGTCAATATTATGTTCATAAGAAGAAGTCAATTTTATGTTCATTTGAATCGGATTCGATTTTCATGGACTTACTGTAAAGCTGATCCAAAAATCCTACCTACGACGACTGCAAACCCCACGTTGTCCTTGTCATCTTTTCTTTTGTGTTTTTTCTCCCCACTCTGGTTCAACCCCAGCCTCTTGTTGATCTCTACCCTCGGTCCCAACGTCCGAGCTGTTGCATGCACTTTTCTCAATTTTTTTTTTTTTTGAACGGAAACCTTCATTTAATTTATAGAAACATTACAACCCACTTCCCTAACATCCAAATAAGTAGATCTAATAAAATAGGTGGGGGAAAGGCGGGCCAAGATGAAGGTAAAGACCCGCGCAACTGGGCCCTAGCAGCCCAATCCACGACAGAGTTGGCCGTACGACAACAAATCTAATCTGGAGTCGAGAGAAACAGGGGAGAAGAGCAGCCGCTTCATCAAACATCGACCGAACCTCCCATGGCGTCTTCTGAGGATCTGCAACTACTTCGACCATCATAAGGCAGTCCGATTCCACTATCAATGGATCATTGGATTTGCCGAGTCACCAAAGATGGTGCAGCATGAAATGAGTGCAGAAAGTTCAACCTGCAATGCTGAGGTAGCAGTAACTCAAGAGGTATATCCGTCCACCATTTTACCCGTATGATTTCTACAGATGTAAGCTATTGCTCCTGTGGTATCAGCAATCTAAAAAGCCCCATTAATATTGATTTTCAGCACACCTTGATCAGGGGGTCGCCACAAAGAACACGGATCAGAAAGGTTGACTCCTGGGTTTGTTGCGGTAGAGGAGGTATGTTGGTTTATCCGAGTTGATCGAGACTGAGCCAATGCAGATTCAACCACAAAGGATGGATCGGGCTTCTAACGACTAAAGATAAACCTGTTTCGCGCCTTCCATGTTTGCTAGAGGAGTGCAGCAACAACATCCATACCGGGTAATAGCTGTTTATTTTGAAATCTTTCTGCAATCCAATCTGCCATGTGTTGTGCATCTATTTGTAGAATACTGATAGCAATCTTAGGGTGAGACCAAACTGAGTTAATCCGGGGGCTTAGGAGAAAAAGATGCTCGATCAATTCAGGAGCTTCCTGTGTACATAATATGCATGTGGGTTCTGAACTGATATGTTTGTTAAAAGATTGGCTTTGGTAGGTAGAGCATTCTGACAAAAAGACCAAAGGAAAAGTCTAATTTTGGGGACAGTTTTAAGATTCCAAATACTCTTCCAAATAGGCTCAGATGGCTGAATGGAAGATGATAAACTATGATATGCACTCTTAATAAAATACTGACCTAAGGAGTAGCTGTCCAAATTAACTGATCTTCAGTGCAAGTAGAGCTGAGTGGGATGTTAAGAACTTCTTTTTTAACCTTGTCTTCAAATAATTGATGAATTAGAGGACCATTCCACTGATTTTGATTCGGCAACATCAAATCTGCCACCAGTCGTGGCTCATTACTATTTGAAGGTCCACCAAGAGTTCCCATAGGTAGCCATCGATCTTCACAAATACTAATCTTTGTACCATCCCCCACGGACCATTGTAGCATTGGTAAAATTGAATCCCTCCCTAATAATAAGCTCTGCCAGCCCCAGGAAGGGCGGTTACCTTTTGCTGCACACCTAAAGTCTTGTGAGTGGAAATAGAGATCTTTGAATAGCTTACTCCATAGGGATAAAGGATATTTGATTAGTCTCCAGGCCTGTTTACCAAGCATCGCTTTATTGAAAGCTATTAGGTCTTGGAATCCTAGACCACCCCAGCTCCTTTATGGTCTTTAGTGACTCCCAATTTCTCCAATGAATACCCTTCTTTGTGCTGTTAGATTGCCACCAAAATCTCACTATTTTTTGTTCAATAGATCGACAAAGAGTTACATGAATCTTAAAAATGGACATAGCATATTGAGGAATAGATTGAACGACACTCTTGATAAGGACTTCTTTTCCACCTTTCGATACCAGTTTTGCCTTCCATCCATCTAATTTTGAATTCACACTTCCCAAAATCCATGAAAACATATCTCGCTTAGACCGACCCCAATCTGATGGGATACCTAGGTATTTTCCAGTCTTATGAAGCACGGGGATTCTAAATTGGTGTGCTAGATTATCCTTAAGTGTAGAAGGACAGGATTTACTTAAAAAGATGCTTGATTTATTCCGATTGACTTCCTGACCGGTAGCTAAGCAATATTGGTTCAAGATGTTAGCTAGATTATGACATTTCATAGCTTTCCCATCTAAGAAAAAGATAGCATCATCTGCGAAAAGTAAGTGGGATAGGATAGGACACCACCTATTCAATTGGATTCCCTTGAGATTACCCATTTCAATGGCTTGAAGTATTAAGGTTGACAAAAGATTCGCCATTAGTATGAAACAAATAAGGGGAAAGAGGATCACCTTGTCAAAGGCCTCACATAGGATGGAAATAGTTAAGTTGATCTCCATTGAACTTGATAGATATAGAGATTGTCGTAATACACTGCATCACCCACTGCACCCAAATTGGATGGAAACCTAATCTGAGAAAATAATCTTTCAAGAAGTCACATTCCACTCTATCATAAGCTTTTTGTATGTCCATTTTTAAAATTACCTAAAAAAATTTCTTACTATTCAGAGTCTTCAGTTGGTATAGAACCTCTTGAACAATTAATATGTTGTCCTAGATTTGACGGCCGCTCACAAAAGCGCTTTGTTCGGTAGAAATCAGGTCAGGTAGGAGGGGTTTGAGTTTGTTAGCCAAGACTTTGGATATTATTTTGTAAGCATAGTTACATAAACTTATGGGTCGGTATTGGTCCAGGCTTTCCGGGTTTGGGACTTTCGGGATAAAAGAGATAATGGTCTTGTTTAAATTGACTGGCATAACTCCTGTATGAAAAAACTTTTGGATAGAAAGAATAAGCTCTTCCTATGGATATCCCAGTGAGTTTGGTAGAAGAGACCGTTTAATCCATCAGGGCCTGGTGCTTGATTTTTACCCAACTGAAAAGTAGCTTTTCTGATCTCTTATGATGTGATCTTTGCAACTAATTTAACATTCATTGCAGGTGTAACTACACTTGAACATTGATCCAGAATAGGGCCATAGTCTCGGTGTCCTACTGACCTATAAAGATTTGAATAGAAAGCCATAGTCATATCCTTGAGAACCTTCTCATCTCTTACCCATTCTTGGTTGTGATCTAGTAACATACTAATCTTGTTCCTTTGTCGACATTAAACAATAGTTGCATGAAAAAAATCTGGTATTTTTGTCGCCCCACTTTAGCCATTTTATTCTAGAATGCATCGCCCAATACTGCTCCTCTTACTGCCATGCCGCTTGTAGTTGTTGCTTTAACCTTGCTGCTAAGTTTCTGTCATACGGGCTGCTTGTCTAATTAGTCAAAAATTGTAATTGTTGTTGGAAATCTGCGATCTGTGATTTGGCATTTGAAAACTTACTTCGACTCCATTTATTTAGAGCTAAGCTGACCAGGCGGAGTTTGTGTGGCAGATCGTGGCCAACTATCACAGCCGAGGCCCAAGAAGTAGCTATTGTACTACTACAGTCCTAGTGCTCTATCTAATAGGCCTCAAAAAAAAAAGGTTTGCATCTTTTGCTTTGTTTGACTTATGTGCTCAACAACAGGGGGCTATGGTCAAAGCCCACAGCAGGTAATGCCAAAACCTCAACTTTAGGGAAAGTTAATTGCCAATTCAAATCACACAACACTCTATCTAACCTTTCTTTTACCAAGTCATCGCCTTGATGATTATTCATCCAAGTAAAAGCGCAACCTTTACTTTCAAGATCCATGAGTGAACAGTCATGTTATACTTCTCAAAAAGAAAAGGTTTGCATCTTCTACTTTGTTTGACTTATGTGCTCAACAGCAGGGGGCTATGGTCAGAGCCCACAGCAGGTAATGCCAAAACCTCAGCTTCAGGGAAAGTTAATCGCCAATTCAAATCACACAACACTCTATCTAACCTTTCTTTTACCAAGTCATCGCCTTAACAATTATTCATCCAGGTAAAAGCACAACCTTTACTTTCAAGATCCATGAGTGAACAGTCATGTAATACTTCTCTAAATGAATGTATGCGATGTAAGTCTGCATTTCGTTTACCCACTTTCTCCCATTGATTGATAATCTCATTGAAATCTCCAGCACAAACCCAAGGTAGAGAGTTGATGGACGCAATCTGGAAAAGCAGTCCAAACAGTTGGCGAGATTGGAACGACGCTGGTGCATGTAAGCAAGTTAGCTTCATCATAATACCTTTCCTAGAATCTATGCATATAGTATCCAAAATGTGCTGAGTTGAGTCTTCCACATATAAGGAAATATGAGACTGCCAGAACATAGCTAGTCCTCCAGCAATTCCTATAGGATTAATGAAGTGAGAATTTGGGAAGTTAAGTCAATGCTGAAGACAAGTTAGTACAGCATCTGTGTTCTTCGTCTCCATCTAAAAAAACCAGGTCAGGCTTCTCTTTGACCACAAGGGCCTTAAGGGCTTGAACTGTCAGGGGAGAGCCCAGTCCCTGATAGTTCCAACTAAGTAGCTTCATTTTGCAGTCGGTGGCTTTTGAGGGAAAGCCACCTCAACCCACTTACCGGCATCTTCACCCAAAATAACAGGAGTTTCCAGTAGTAAATTTTCATCAAGACCTTCAAATAGAGGAATACATGAGTCATGGGGACTTTGCCTTTTAAATTTCTTTGAAATCCCTACCTTGATCGATAATCTAGTATACTTTTGTTTCTTCTTTGATGCATCCCCAACTATCTTATTCTGATTGCCTTACTAATGGACAGGTGAAGGAGGTAGTGCTACCTTTATGGAAGTCACTGACAAAGTACTGACTAGAAGGAGTGGAGGAAGCAGGGCAGCCGTATTAGATTGAAAGACCGACCTGTGATGATGCTGATCATCCGTATCCCTATCCTTGATAGTTAGTGGGATTTCTTTGACTCCTTTCATCTTTTGTGCAACAAGTATAATAGCACTAGTTGAGGGAGACGCAGGTTTTTGACCTTCAGGATAAGATGCAAGTTAGGCTGTTGATGCGCTGAGGAGTAAGAGTACAACTTATCTATTTTTGATTGATGTTCCACTGATGTAACTTCTATAGGAGGTAACGCCGGTAGTTTATTGGTCACTGTAGGAGGAGTTTCAGGAATCACTTCTTCAGTATCTTCATAATCAGCATTCATCCCATAAAAGGTAAGCCAATAAGGACTGTGTTCCTTGACCTCTACTCTTAACCATTGTCCAAATGCCATTTTCTCTTTGCCTGTCATTTTCATGTCATTGAATGGAATTTCTTGACAATAAGAAGCATAGTGTCCTAGTCGGCCATAGGAATAGCAAAAATGAGAGAGTCTCTCATAACGGAAGTCAAGCCAGAAAGCCTTACCAGCTATTCGAATTAACCGACCTGTTTTCAATGGTTGATCTAGATAAAGTTCTATATGGACACGGCTAGCTCGGATAGTAGTTCCTTCCTTTTTATCAATTTTCACCTCCATCACTCTGCCTACACTCTTAACCGCTTTATAGAGCATTTGGTCTGAACACCACTCAAGGGGTAGTCCAAAAACTTGTACCCAGAATGCGCAAGTAGTAAAATCATAGCAATGTAAAGGTGTATTTGGTTTCCAAGGCTTAAGTATTACCAAATGACCAGCAAAGTTCCATGGACCACCCTCTAGAACTCTCTGTTTTTCACTTTCTAATTTAAATGTTGCGACAAAAAGCCCAGCTTCACGTTGGGTAATTTCAACTTGATCTATCCTCCAAACTCGCCTTAGAGTATTTTGAAGAGCTTGAATATTGACAGAAAAATTTGAAAGAAGAGTACCTACTAATACATTTTTGCATTCTTGTAGCTGTTCCATCGGAGGTGGTTCGTCCCAAACCTCAATTTCATAGTCGGACCATAGACACCCCATTTTACTACTTTGTTGGAGAAATCTTTCCGAGGAATATTTTGAAGGGCGACAAAACGTTTCTTTCGGTCTAAAGTCCTGGATGTTCGGAGACCGTCAGTTTAAAGTCTGAAGACTTTGTTCTCTCAAGACTCAAGACTCAAGACCCAAGACTCAAGACTCAAGACCCAAGACTCAAGACTCAAAGACTTAAGACTCAGGACTCAAGACTTAAGTCTATTCTCACGACGATCTTTCTACTCCGGTGTCGAAGGAAATCCTAAGCCGAGGTTTATGGTTAAGGATTCGATCCTCGGAATAGATTTCTTGGTTGGATAATCATTTCGGATTCTTTAATTCTTATCTAAGATCGATTGAAGATCCGATGGTTGACGCATAATAATCTTGGAATATTCTATTCATGGAAACCGAGATCCCGATTGTATGGGCGAACGGGATTGATGGGCTATCATCGATTCCTTAAATAGCTCGGATGATCTTCTTGATTGATTCCGTCCAACGGGTAGATTGGAGGAATTCCTTCGGTAAGTGCCAACGGCTATGATGGCATGAAGGAGTATAAAAGGAAGACGTCTAGCTGTTTTAAGGGGTGATCGATAGAAAAATTCCAGTCGAAGATCCTTGATTGTTAGTCGAGGGGCCGAGCCAAATTGTACAGAGAGTGTTTATACTTTGTAACGCCTTGAATGAGTGTGGTAGATCTTCTACACCTAGAAATCAAGGAAGATCAACACTGTAACATCTCTTTGATCATAGTGGAATCCAGCCAATCGGCTGCATCGTCTTGAAGAGTGGACGTAGGCTTGAATCAAGCCGAACCACTATAAAACCGAGCGTTCAATTCTCTCTTTCCCTTACTCGAGTCTTGCGATTGAATTTTTAAGCGTTGCAAATCCTCTAATCGTTTAAATATCGTGCAAGCTTCGAGAAAATTTTTGTATACCTATTCACCCCCCCTCTAGGTACTCGTACTAGCTATTTCAACTACTGAGGGCAGCCAGTCGCAATTCCTCATTCTGAAGATGGGAATCCCTAAGTTAATTGCGAAGGTAACGGCTGAATTAGGTTAGAAGGGATTCGGACATGATGAGGCGATGGCAAAAAACTGTATAAAGAGAAGAAAAAATGGGAAATTTTGGACAGAGAATAGAGGATGATTAAGAAATTGAGAAAGCATTGACGTTCGCTGGTGTAAATGATTTTGAATTGAGAATTCAACCAAACGAGGGTTGGAATTGGAACTTCAAAGGAGATGAAAAGCTAAAGACTAAACGATCAGTAGATAGCTGGAAGAGGGCATTCGGTAGCTGAGTTCAGTCCATCTGTAGCAAAGGAAGTACCAATAGGGTTAGGGATTACCAGTGAGGTTTTGAGATGAGAACTACCATTAATGGTAGAAATAAGCGCTACATGTCTAGAGAAAAGAGGGACGGATTTATGAGACAGCACTTTTCTCATTTAAGTTCTATTTAATGCATTGCTTTCTTGGTAAGAGCACTGGCATGTGTTCTCTCTCAAAAGTGTCGGACGGAGCACTCAAAGTGAAGGAAAGCAAATTTCAGATCTCATTAATCGCGTGAAACTATTTTTATAGAAACCGCATCGTCTGCTTGCTCCGCAAGGTCTACTTGCTCTTGGGATGAGCAATTTTAGATGGAACTTAAAACCCATACATTAGAATGGATTTTCATTTTTTGAAATTTGAAACTTACGTTACATATCCTAAAATATGAAACAAATTCTATTACAAGTTCCAAAATCGAATTCAAAGTCTACCCAAACTCCATCCGTATTATTAATAAAATGATTGTATTTAATTATCACTTTTAATGACCACAAATTACATTTAGATAAATAAAAAAAATGAATATTAACAAAGTAAAAATCTTAATCATTAAAAGAAAGTTGAGAAAATTTCAGAAAAAGACCTGAAGTGTTATTATTTTCTCAAATAAGGATCCGAAGTGGATTTTATTTCAAATAAAAACCTGAAATGACCTTAATTGTTTCAAATAAGGGCCTGAAGTGACTTTGGTCATTTCAAATAAGGATCGACTTCACTAGTCGGTTAAATTTTCTGACCGATCAAGGGTATTTTGTTATTTGTCATTTTCCCTATTATTTTCTTTTCTAGTTCTTCTTCTTCCTCTTTCTGGTGGCTCGCCGGCCATTGGTGATGCCCACAAAGGACTAAGCGAGGGTGGCCCTCACTAGCCTTGCTTACCCTAAACGAGGGCTCGACCACTCTTGCTAACGGCGACAACCCTTATCGGCCCTTATTAGTGGTCGGTCTAGAGAGAGTCGGCCTCGCCCGGGCTAGCAAGGGCTGACCTTACGGATGGCCCCCGGCAAGGGTCGCCTCGCTTGTGACTAGTGTGAGCGGTCCTTTATGAAGCACCAACACTCTTTAAGAGTCTTCGTGTCATGCCAAACATTTCGACACGTGTCTGACACTCTTCAATATTCTCAGACACTCTCCAATACTTGGTCAACACATATCGGAAAATCCGACACCTAGTCAACTTTCTCGACACTTTCTGATACTTGAGTCAGAATTTTGACATACAAGTTTTCAACATGGAAGGTCAATTTTAAAAAAATTCAATAAATGAGATGTCAAAATATATATAAGTTAAACACAATAATAAAAATAATAAATGGAGAAAGAAGAAAAACATAGTCTTCTCTTCTCTTCAAGCTCCCACTTCTCGTGATACACAATTCACCCCTTAAGTTTTTTTTCTCCTCTTCCAATATGTCTAACATGAGAATCCAGAATATAGATCGCTTGTTTTTTCTCCAAATTTTATGAATTATTGAAATATAGTTGAGTTTGTCAAATTGAAACAATAAATGATATTAATAAATTGTGGATTAACGTTTTTATTGTCTATTCATTCTAGGTTTTTTTATTTAATTATGAATTTGATTCAAACTAATTTGATAAAAATGATAATTTATTATGCATATATTTAATATATAACATATCCCAACGTGTCAGAATTCTCTGTCTTTTGAGAAATAACGTGTCGGTGTGTCGTGTCGTATTGTGTTGTGTCGCGTGTCGGTGTCGGTCTTCTTAGGTGGCCCTTACCCAACCCTTTGGACATAGTCGGTCCTTATTTAAAATGGACATAGTCACTCATTTGAAAAAATATCCACTTCAAGCCATTTGAAAAATATCAACTTCAAGCCCTTGTTTGAGAAAATAAGGACACTTCGGATCCCTTTTGAAATTTTCCCAAAGAAGGTTTAAAGTAGTGATTCCAATTATATATTCATTGTCAAATGCCATGAAATATTGTAGGATCGCGTGAAAATAAACCAAGAAATAAACAAAAGCTTGTTCCAATTTACTTGTTGAAACAAATTCCTGAATTTTTTAAATTTGAAACCTGGAACTAAATAGAATCCAACCGGTCTGATTCTCTAGTTTTAGATTCTATCCTCAAATCGTGATCACCACTATTTATCTTGCCCAAAGACTTAGATTAACCGATTCTTGATACTTATAAGCCGAGTCTTTAAACTCATGCGTGGCATGACTGATTGCAATGGTGAGAGGCCGGTAACAAACAAATTGGACAACTTTTTCTTGTGCGACAAGTAGAATACGACAGTCGCCCTTAACTACAGCACTATTGCTACAGATTGTATCACACCATCAATCTGCACAACTTCCGTTAAATCCATGTCAAAATTGGAGTTCACCTCATCTACCTTTTGCCAATTGCCTTCGTCCTACGTGAGGCCATGGACCAAAGCGCAAGCAATCACTTAAATCATTGCAAAATGTACAATTCCTTAAAAAAAAAAAAAAAGGTCAAACGAATAATAAAAAGGAGGAGCAAGAAGAAGTGGCCAGGCATAACGGGATTGATTTTTCTTCTTCTTCTTCTTCTTTTTTAATACAATGAGCTTTGAAATTAGTTATGTGATCCGTTCCCTTAAAACGTGGTGCCAACCATGACATTAATTTGTTGAAGATGAAGGTCATGGCTCTAAAGAAATATAGTTCAAGCTGTATCCACAATCCATCATGGCCCAGATGAAATATAGTTCAAGTTGTATCCACAATCCAAACAAGAAAAATGCATATATTGAAGCTCGTGCTTTTTCACTCCTTATTTGACTCAAATAATCCATTTTACAGTATATTAACCATATTACCTCTTAATTTTCATCTTTTAAATGTTGTACCCCACGTAATCAAATGTGGGGCCAATGCGGGGCCCTATTTTGAATTTATTTCTTCTTTTTCTTTCACTTTCCTTTTTCTTATTCTTGTTTATGTTAAAATGGATTGTCATGCTTTCTCATCTTCCTTCTCCTAACACCTCCATGCACATCAACAACTAGGAAATCTCACGGACCCTCATGAGTATCCTCTCTACTTCATCATCACCCCCTTGGCATGTTTGGCAAAACCACCCTTATGCCAGCATGAGTGAGATATAATTCTCTACAGTGATCCTTTGATTCTTGTGATGATTTGAAAATCAAAACCAAATGATCGAGGTGCTTGAGCTCGCGGTTATGTGAGCAAACATATGAGCATGAAGAAAATAACTTTGATGTATCTACAACTAGTCATCTAGGAGGATAAAGAGCTTAACACTCTCATCAAACAATCATCGCGGGAGACGATGACATCGTCAGATCCAGAGGTCCCTAATCAACAAAACCACCAAGATAAAAAAAGGAAGGTGGAAGAAAAAGAAGAAAAAACAAATAGGCCTCATTTTGACTTTGTGGGTATAACATGGAAAAAATGATTTATACTTGATTTATACTTGATATATGTATGCCAAATTAAGTATCTTAGATTGGGAAATTCTTAATTTGTAGACTTGGCAAAGGTAGGTATGTAAGTGATGTCTAGAGAATTATTCTCATGATAGAGTGTGCTATTTTATGAGGACTTGTTAGGTGCGGAAAAATAATATATTTCACAAACACATCTCATTGGAAGATAATTATGGAATAAGTTGGTTAGCGTAACATGCGTGCACATTCCTCGAAGATTTCAGTCCCCGAGAAATTATATGTATGCTCTCATAATTACGTGATTTATATACTGTCACATGGTTATTAGTGAAAAAAAATCACATGGATTCGATTTATGGATTACGAGACCAACCGCGTTTGTACAATAATTCTTCTCTAGCGACAATATAATAGATGAAGATCCTATGAGATGCAACACAATTCTGTCTACTCCTTCAATATAAATTAACTAATTCGAAAAAAAAAAACTCAACATGTGAGATATTAGCAAATTGTGTCGTATCATTGAAATTTCTTAGACACGGCAACAAAAGCATTTAAATTTTTTAGACAATCCTCTTTGTTGTAATCTATGTGTGGCCATTATTAGGGCAACACTGCATGTAATTTTGTTCTCGATTTAAAGATGTACTTTGATCTGTTTAGTTTAATTAAACAAGGTTTTTCATTAATTCCCCTCAATTAATTTTTTTAACATTTTTCAAATTCAAAAAAGAAAATAATGAAAAACTAAAAACAAAAAAAATCATGAACACCGGGCCGGGCACGACTAGTCTAACTTTTTTTTTTTTTTTTTGGTCAAGTTTTATTGAGTAGCGGTATGCTTACTAGGTAATGAGTTATCAACGAAAGAAAGAAATCATTGCTTCCTTTTTTATTTAGTAGGGCTCCATCGTAGACTCCACCTGGATAAGGTTTCCTATACTCCATGCATACATTGTAAATAATATATTATATAAATATTGTATTATATACCAGATATTAAGCTTGTATTTTCCTTGAATAACCCAAGCAAATGTCAGTTTCGTGTCTCAATCAGGACTTAGTCATCATCCATTCTCACCATTCATGATTATGATATCTCGACCAATCAGCCCAAGACTCACTATCATAAAAATTAATAATCGAAATTATGGTCCAAAAGGCGTTATTACTTCTTTATCTACTTCTTTTTTGTCTTTTTTGTCTTTTTTTGTAACTTTTACTTCTAGGGCATCCACCGATGAAAATCCTTCAATTTAGCTGCCATCACATGCTGCCACGTTGACCCAAATCAACATCCTTCGAATTAATTGCTGACACTTTGTTCAAAAAAAAAAAATTGCTGACACTACGAGGTTATCGCAACCAATTTTTTCGGACAATAAAGAGTTTGATAGCTTCGGAGTTACTATTTGTGAGAATGATTTCTTTACGAGAACTTGCGATATAAGGTTTTCAAATGAAACGAGTGGTGCATAAGCGCGCTGAGATGTCAGCAGGTGATTATATGATGACCTCTAATTCTTGCACGTTGCTGGACCAATCAAAAAAGATTCAAACTCTTGGGCCTATGCTTGGCCTCCCAGTCAAAATTGGGTCTGCTTTGTAAGCGATGCATACCACCAGAAGCCCAATCAAACATGATGTGGGCCCGGTCGTTTTTTGCCCAAATGAAGAAAATTGCCACCGATATTGCCCATTACGGTGTCATTTTGAATAATCTTCTACCTCTGCATGGATTGTTGGGGTCCTTTCATGAGCCAGAATTAGAACCCGTGTTAAAATTGGCCCTTTTTTTATGAGAAAAAAAAATAAAATTTAGGTCAGACTCTAGGACTTGAGAAAAAGTTGATGCTATTTAAGAAAATTGAACTGTAATTGTTTCACGGTTCTTGCTTTGCTTCATCTCGCAATTCCGTGAAGTTATGAAATAGACTTAACTCCGGCTCTAAAACACATGACCTGACTTAAAACTTGTACATATTTTAGTTACTTTTACACATCTACTTGACATTAATAACCTATTTCTCATATATTTCTTATATTGAGCTTGGGCTGAGCTCCACTTGCAATTTATTTTCAATAGTAGAGCGAAGCAAGGTCAAGCTCAATCTTATAATATGCATGATCGAATCGAGCTAAAGCATTGAGGACTGCATAGTTGAATCGAGTCAAGATCCGATAACAAATTGGCCTAATTTCCTAAAGAAAGCCATACTTTAAGTATACTAACTTTTTTTTTATCTCAAAAAAAAATCTAAATTTTAGGTCAAATTCCAAATCTGCTATGACCATTTTTTGTCTTAAAAAAACCCACATTTAGATCCTCTCCCAAATTAGGCCCGAATGTTGTTTTGTCATAAAAATCACTAACCTTCAATCTATTCTCAAATCTACTCTCGTGGTCTAGTCCTAATTTGATGTGGCATTTTCACATCAATAACAAATCCTCATCAATAAAGTTACATGGAAAATCATATCCAAAATGAAACCGTTCTAGAATATAAAAGTTAGGACGATGGTGATTTTTGGACAAAGGTCTAATCATCATGAGGGAAGAAGATTTTGAACTAAAGTAAGAATTAGCGATTTTTTTTTTTAAGACAAAAAGAGTCCGGAGTAAATTTGGGATTGGGGACCTAAAGTTGGCGATTTTTTTTTTAGGACAAAGAAAAGTTCGGGATAGATTTGGGACTAAATTTAGTGTGTTTTTAGACAAAGGAAAGTTCGTGCCAGAATTGAGAGGTTTTTTGGGCAATTAAGCCAAGCAAATCATGATTTCTCAAAGCGAAAATCATACCAATGGAAGTTCTTTTCATTTGTACCATAATAATAACAACAATAATAATAACAGCAACAACCATCGAATGATAATATATTTACAAAAATGCTCATTGAATTTCCTGTCATTACATGTGCAGGTGCTGCTAAGTGCAAAATCTCTCCAAACGAGTAAATAGAATAAACCTACAAAGAGATATCAGTAGATCAAGCATGATGGACAGATCGTGCAGAAGAGTTGAGCGTCAATGGAAGAGGTACGTGATCGCCAGTGCCACCAGAAGAAGAACGTAAGCTACTCCTTGATCGATCGCCTTCCCTGCATTCAGTAGCCGGAGAGGAGGACATGTTGAAATCTTTCATCGCACGCCATCAAAGACAAGCATGAAAATCATGGAAACCGGCGAAAACAAACGCACCATTATTGGAATAACCCTCTGGCGAAGGCGAAGGAGTTGCGCTCTGCCCGCGACCTAGCCGCAGAATCATCATCAGGGATGATACGAAGACGGTGATTTGGACATGGACGGCGTGCGGTCTCATCGTGGTCGTCGAAGAGCTCGTCTTGATGCAAAAACCAAAGACGTGGGGGGAAGAGAGAGAGAGAGAGAGAGAGAGAGAGAGAGAGAGAGAGCACAAAGAAAAGACCAGAACTGAGAAAATGTATAAATCAAGGAGGGGAGTGGGCCGGCCGTGAGCGAGAAATGCTAGCGAAGAATGAGTTGGTGGCGAGTGGCATTCGACTTTGCTTGTTGCCTTTTTATATTCCATGGCGCCTTTTTCTCGGGGACACGTCGAGCTAAAGAACTGAATTTTCCAAGAAAGAAAGAGGGTGGATTCGAAGGAACGAAACGCGTCGCCAGCAAATGACAGAGCCCCCTTTTTCTGTCCTCCGTATTCCTTTTCCCTCCGCGGGCTGCTAAAACAGAGTCGAACACGAAAACGACGGCCAGATGGGGATGTGTGCTCGGACATAGTTCAACATTCGAGCCCGACCCAATTCCGATATTCAACCCCCGAGACTTGATTCAAGGTCGATCGAGCTCAACTCAAATGTGTTTTCTATGAATTCAAGCTTGATTCTATTCAAGTGGATCCATCAATCAAACTCAAGCACTTACTCGTGCTCAAAGCTTGAATCGGGCTGTATTATGAACTAGGGCAAGTATGATTTCAGGTTAAGACTTGGAACTAGGGAAAATGTGCAATTATAGGGTATTTCGAGTAGATTTCATATTCTTAAAATGAGAGAACTTGTTTTTGACTAAAGATTCCAAGTCAGTGAGCCAAAAACATGAAAGTTTAAACATTAAATAAGTCTTTCTATTTTTCTTGATTTATGTATTCACACAATTCTACGGTATTCCATGTCCTTCAATGATAAGTATATAATCTTAAATCATTAACCTAAGTTTTCATTTTATGATTCAGACTTTCATTTTATTAATATTTCATATTTTTCGTGTGTCTAAATAAGTTATGATTACTAAATTGTAACATTAAAAGTAATGATTTATTTAATTAATCATATAGTTTAGAGTCAAAGTTCCCGGTAATGCCCGATAGGCTTCGGGTTTTAAAAAATAAGCAACTCGTAGGTTGTATAGTCATGTTTTTCGAGCTCCAGCTGTACTCGACTCGAACTCGAAATTAGCAAATTGAACCGAGCACTTCGCGAAATGGAAAGGCCGGAATATTAGTGGACCGAAACAGGACACCCAGCCCACCCAGCCCACCCAGCTCTCCTCTGCCAACCGATGATGGAACGCCGGCGATTGGAATTTCGAAATTGGGTAAGTGCTTCGGACGCGTCGCACGAAACCATTTCCAGTTCCTGGCGCAAAATGCAACAATCCCATTTTGTGCATTTTGTTCTTTTGCCTCCACACAACCGAACAAAACTCCAGAGTCCTCGACCCAACAGCATCCCACCTCCAGGCTGCCCTCCAAGATTCTTCGGCTTCCGCTAGAACTCCACTCTCCATCCTCTGATGTCTCCGTCGTCGCCGATGCAGTTATAATTCAGCTCCCTTCAGTTTCGTCGCTCGCGCAGTCCTCCCTCGATTCTGGGATTGTGCGTTGGGGGTGTCGGCGTCGGCGAGTGACAGAGATGTCGAGTTCCATCGTGCTGTCGAACCCAATTTCGCACAAGACGCCCTCTTTTCGCTCCGCCCCTCGTCTGCTTTCCAAACCGAACCGACCCACCAGCTCAAGATTCCTCCTTGCCCCGCCGGCTCCGTCGAAAGTGTCCCGACTTTCCCGGAAAGTTCTTGTTCGGACTTCTATCAGGGACAACGACGCGAAGGAGACTTCTTCTTCTTCTCCGAGCTTGCCTTTGGTTGGGGAGGACTCGGCGGTGTTCGAATTGGGAGCGCAGAAGATCGTGTCGTGGGTGTACTTCTCGGTGATTCTGGGAGTTGTTCTGTTCATTCTGAAGGTGGCCTGGCTTGATGGGTCTCCTTCAGGGTTGGGACTTGGCAAGGCCTTCATCGACTCTGTTTCTGGGCTCTCGGATAGCCCCGAGGTACTTTTTTTTTTAACTCTCGGTTAATTCTTGGTTGGTGGGTACGTATGATATGAATGTGAAGTGAAGGGAAGCTCTGGAGTTAAAGGTTAGGATTGAGTTCGTTAGCTCCAGATTTGTTGTGGCTGGAGATCATGAGTGGATGTGGGCTGGAATGGAAAAGGCATGTTTGCAATAGAGTTGGAGCTATGTGACCATGTGAGAGTATATGCCTTCACAGAACATGGAATTTGGATTCTGTGAAGATGTAAGAGCAACAAAGCATGAGTTTCTGTTTTCAATGTGAGAATTGTGGAGTTGAAATTCTGTTGATTGTTTCGTACGGTTGCTCGGATAGGTGCCATAAGTTGTGGAATGAGGACATCTATTTTGTGATTTTGTTGGTGAATCTGGAGTCAAGGAGATGTCTCCATGATTAGAGCATGACATCGGATGTAAATAGTGTGGTGCGTGGGTTGTCCATCCTATTGAAAGTATCCACAGTTTGATATGTTGAGTGATAAGGAAGTTTAGGGATTGGCTAACTAAGAGAGACATTCAGTTCCTTTCAATGGCTTGATGCAATTTACCTTTAAAAGATTACAAAACAGCATCTACAAAATGCATTTCAACCACTCATCTTCCTTGAGTCTCCTAAATTGAGAGAATTTGAATTTTTGAGAAAGAATTAGAAAAGGGATGAGGAAGTGGAGGTCGATTGACATGCCAAAAAGTTCTGCTTCCTGTGTAGACCTTTGTCTCTAGCCCATTGCTAGCAGCATTTGCATGTGCCTTGTTGCATTCCGGTACATTAGATTGCCCTTCCAACGTTGTTTCAGTTGCTCAAGTTTTGTAATGAATGGCTTCTCTTACCCTTCCAATTTTGCTGCTGATGCCTGCTTTATGCCAAATGCCATTGGAGTAGGATCTTGAAAACAGGAAGGTGATTTAACTGTTTCTTCTGCAGGTTGTAATGCTATTGCTCACCATCATTTTTGCCGTGGTGCATAGCGGATTGGCTAGTCTAAGGGATGCTGGAGAAAAAGTCATGGGTGAGCGGGCTTTCCGGGTGTTGTTTGCAGGCACATCTCTTCCCTTGGCTGTTAGCACTGTGGTGAGTTTCTTGTTTTACAGGTGGACAGTACACAAGTCCTCTGCTAATCTATCATTAAATTTGATGTTGGTGCATTGTCTCAATTTTCACTTCTCATGTTTGCATAATATGTTCCACAGATTGTTTGGGGTTCTTTTATTGAATCAGCTGTGACTTTGCGTGATTTAGGTTTACTTCATCAATCATAGATACGACGGAGTACAGTTATGGCAGCTCCAGGGTGCTCCTGGAGTACATCAACTTGTGTGGCTCACAAATTTTGTCTCCTTTTTCTTCCTCTATCCTTCTACCTTTAACCTACTAGAGGTGGCAGCGGTCGATAAACCCAAGATGCATCTTTGGGAGACAGGAATCATGCGAATCACCAGGCACCCACAGGTATGAATTCCATCGTACTTTTATATTCACAATCGCATTTCCCTACCCTAGATGAAAAATTGTTTGAAGGCGGTTTAGTGACATCAGAATCAGGTGGAACCTGTTGCAATCTGCTCTCTCCTATTTGAGCTCATGCATTGAATTTGAATCCCTACTTAAAAGGGAAAAGTGGATGTTATTCTAGAATTTTCCTAAATGAAGCGAATTTGAAGAGGAGCCACATGGATTCAACAGTTATAAATAATCGGAAGCCTAGCTTATCACAAGGCATGATTAAACCAGCTGTAAATGGTTGAGAGCTTATCCCTCAGAAGGTTCCATTTTTTAGTGGCCTGGCTTGAGCAAGTTGCTTACTCTAGAATTTATGTATCTGAACTTTGACGCAATGTTGGCACCTCGTCCTGAAAATTTCTTTGTAGTCTTGTAGACTTATAAATATTTCTCATGAAGGTCAGCTATCTTGGAGATGGGTTGTGACCAGATTCTAACACCTACTACTTGACGGAACAGTCCTCTCTGTTTTGTGATTAATATTTTATATGATAACCATAAAATTCAAGTCGCAATTTGCAAGAAATTGAATAAAAAAGTTCAAAAAAAAAAAAATAGGGAGACTAGTTACTGGAAAGAATGATTTGTGACAATAAAACGATGAAAAAGAGCTTGCTAATGACATATTCTTCACTCCAGATGGTTGGGCAGGTCATGTGGTGCCTGGCTCACACGTTATGGATCGGCAACTCTGTCGCCTTGGCTGCATCGGCCGGCTTAATCGGACATCATCTCTTTGGTGCTTGGAACGGAGATAGAAGACTAGCCATCAGATATGGAGAGGCTTTCGATGCTGTGAAGAGCCGGACAAGCACCGTTCCGTTCGCGGCAATTATTGAAGGCCGTCAGAAGTTGCCGAAAGATTACTACAAGGAGTTCCTCCGATTGCCATACCTATCGATTACGGCATTGACTTTGTTTGCCTATTTTGCGCACCCCCTAATGCAAGCGGGAAGCTTTGGACTGCATTGGTAGCATGAACTGTACTTATCATCTGGAGAGCCAATGTTAGCATCTTCCAAGTTGTACATATCGGTTGCCTTTGTCCAAGGGTCGAATGAACACATTGCCAGGAAGCGGATCCCTCAAAAGATAACAAATCCAAAAGAAGATAGTTTTTTTACTGTGACAGAAAAAACAGGAGTAAGAGAATGTGATGATTTTGTTCGAGCTGATTAGGTCATGTGCAATGATAATAGAGATCGACTTGCATGCAGTGTGATTTACATCAGATGCTAAAAATTTCGCCCGTCTATTCTGTCGTGATTGCAAGTTGATTTTTCACACGATTCAATGATCATTTATCGTGAGGTTTTCCGAATGAAGACTTATTTTTTAGTAGAGATTTCTCGCTTCTCTCTTGCAATCCTGAAATCTTCATTATTTCAATTTTCCATGCGAAATGTGAATGCAGGAAAAACAAAGAAAAAAGAATTGCGCGAGTTTATTTTCGTGCCATTTGTTAGACAAATCGTTTTTCTAATAAGGTCTAATATCATTGGCATACAGCTTATGCAAACTCTTCCGGAAGCCCCCATTTTTCTCTTCCTCTTGTCGTGGTCATTGTCATCGATACCGGAAGTCGCACATCTGCACGTGGCTGCCAACTTCAGTTTCCCCGTATATCCTAGAGAAATCGTTCTTTCTTAGGGAACACATTAACAATTTCGATGTTATGAAATTATTGGGGTAGACATATGAGTTATGTGTTATGTTAGAGAAGTTTTTCATCAAAAAATTAATGTGATGTTGAGCAATTACTATATCTTACTTAGCCTATAACTCATTGGATTAAGTTTTTAAGTGAAGGCCAGTTATGATGACAGGCTCGGACTTGTGCTCTCTTCTTGATCTCCCTAGTAAAAGTCAAATTAAAGTTCTAAACTTTTACTTAACGTATCAAATTTTTGCTGCGCACTCTTAACAAATGGTATCAAAGCTAATGGTTGCGGTTTCCAAACAAGTAAACATTGTGGTGTAGTAACGCCAACCCGTAAAAATGAAGTTGGGCCAAAAGGATACTTAAATTAAAAGGAAGTGGACTTAACACTGAAGCTCACACGTGAAAGGGAGATTGTTAGGATAAAGAAATGCTGCATCAGAAAATTAATGCAATGTTGAATAATTAATTTATCCTAGTTAACTCATAACTCATTGGCTTGAAGTATCGGGCTCTCATTGCGTGCTATTGACATAAACCATTGAGACAAACAATATGCCAAAGAAGAACGCGGATCCTAAGCTAACTTGTTCTACCGAACAAGAAGAAATGAAAGAAATAATTTGTGCGTACGCTCTTTCACTTTGATGATCAAAATAACAAAGAAACAAAGAAGTGGAAAACTGGTAGCAGCTGACTAGGAAAAGCATCAGCAACCCCCTTGTCACTTTCCAAGATCCAATGAAATCCTCCTTCAAAGCTCACATCCATCCACCCTTTTCTCCGCACACGTCGTCGTAGGGAAATCCCTTGTCGAAACACTTCCTGGAAACGTCAGGATCACAATAATTTTCAGACCATTCCCGTCTACATTATCATCTGGACAGATTCAATTTTCTGGTAGTCCTCAGTCACCATTCTCTAGCTTGGAAGACAAAAAGATTGAAAAAGAAAACAGAAACTTCGCCCACCCAATTGCCAGATGTTGCCCCGACCGTTGGCGTCACGTCGATGGATAGATACATCAACCGACTTGCCACCTCAAAACTCCACTGCCCACGTGCCACCAGGTCGACCGATGCTGAATTTTCCTGAAACTAATGAAAACAACAAAAGTCGAGTTGCGCATGAAACCACTACTCTGTCTCATCGATTGAATGCAATTTCATTTGATCATATGCACACGTTTGTAACTCAAGTAACACCGACGGAGTTTCATTGATTTCATGTCCTATCTTATCTTCGACGGGCTATAGGATTGGTTTTGCCTTTGCTCCTTGACGTACGATCGACTAGCGGCCCAAATTCGGGACAAGGAGGCCACAACGTGAGGTTCCCATTTGAGGTCCGTCGATGAGCCGTGCCAAGCTGTACAAGATTGTGCCGAACTCGTGGCCTTAGAGAACCTAACTTGAGAGGGTTGCTGTGTAAAAACTCATGGATGATTTTGCAATAAATAAATGGAAGGAGATGGAAACATTCAATACACGATTCAAAAGTGTCATCAGAAAAACAGCCCCAGTTTGGCACCTACCTTTGGGTTATCGCATTAGGCCAATGAGAGGAAGGCCACGGGCAGTTTTAGCTTTTGAAAAGACACCTCCCTCTGACTTCAGAAAGCCAAGCCTTTGTCACGAGTCGCATCAAAAAGGAGCTACTTGCCTTCCCTTTCAGCTTTATTCCTCCGTGTCTAGACGTTCTACATATGGATCCACCCCAACCTCAGGCTCTACCAATAGGCTAGAACTTCTACAAAGTTGCAGAACGAGCAATAGAGAGAGACGGAGAGAGTTCACTGAATACTTCAATCATGTGCCATCCACGGAACCCTTTGCTCAGCCTGAAAGACCTGTCGTCGGTGTTACGAAGGCGGTACCCTGCGCACGCCCTCAGAGCGACTAGAGCCGCTGCCCAGGACGTTGGCAATGCCCGCGTGCCTGCAGCAGCAGCAGCATCAGCAGCGGGAGGAACGGCTGGGTCCGGGGCTGATGGGCTTGGATCGAAGAGGAGATGCCTATGCTCGCCAACGCTGCACCCCGGCTCTTTCCGGTGTAGGCACCACCGCGCTGAGTATGCGTGGGGCGGTGCGATGGTGAGAAAACGACCAGAAGATACGTACAAACTATAGCTAGATACTTGAGAAAAAGAGAGAAGGAAACAGAGGCATGTCAAGCCTTTCTGTCTTTGAATTGCGATGCTTTTGTCCTTCCAGTTTTCAGTTTTTAGTAATGAAAAATGGGCGATACGGGCAAGCCACTTTCTTTTGAATGTATGCGTGTGGTTAGGTGAGTAACTTATCGAAAATCCACCTAATTCCTTCCGTCCGGTCACGGTCTCCCAGTCCCCCAGGAAAATAAGCAACAAAGAAGATCAGCCCCTTCACCAATTCCAAATCAGGAGTCCAGGCTTGGCATGGCTGCGTGCGACACTCGCCAGCGCATTGCAGCAGCTCCCTTGGTGAAAGCACCGTCATGCCGAGCCAAGTATGGCATGGTAGGGCAGTACAGAAGTTGTACGTAAACTAGTCGTAAAAGAACATACAAGGGTGTCGGTGCAGAAACTCTTTACTTCCAGATTTTATCCTTGCTAATAAACTATACAGTAGGAGCTCGGAGGCAAATTCGTGGCTTTACCTTTCTTTGCTTATAATTCCCATTTGTTCTTTCCTACAACCTTTATCTACAAACTGTGTCAACCCTTTTCATGAGAAGGACAATGGCAAAAGAGACGTAGAAACAGGATAATTTGGGATGGAAGCGCCAGAAACTCTGCAGCAGAAAAATTGAGGAGAACAAGAACATCTAATTATACTGGTCGCTTGGATTCGTTAGTCCAATCTTAGACATTTGAAAACCAATATCCAAGGTCTGCATTTTAGACCGTTCAACAAGCAGTACGTGGATATCCAGGAGAAATAATCAGATTCAATATCAACGAGGACTCTTGAGTATCAACCAACGTAATAATTTTGCAAATCATCAGCAAACCCATCATTATCAAAGAGTGTTATCCACCGGTCCAATTTAAGGGCTTAACCAAGGTGGACTATGCTTCAGGAAGCAAGGTCACAAGTTCAAATCCTGGCAAAGGCAATTTTCTTAAGACGATCCTCAAGAATCTATTGCTTTTGTAGTTATCCATTTGCAGTAGGATTGGGGAGAAACACCTCAACTTGATAGGCTTGAGATGCTCTAAAAGCAAAAACCCTACATAGTTAAAACGAAGAAAACAACGTCGCAGTTGGTTTAGCAAGATTATCGCAACACTTTTAACATAAACATAGTTCATCCAGCAGAAGATTAAAGACATTGGACCTCCAATTCATGAGAAACATCCACGACATAGTGTTCAAAAAAATTATTGCTATAAGCAGATAAAGGATATTCATTTTGTATATACATGGAGTTACGGGTCCCGCTGCTCTATAAATTTTTGTATCTCATATTGTTTGTGTCATCATTTGCATGCTGAACTGGTAAGTAAGTGGCGGCTGAAAAATGCACACGGTCTACATACAACGACGAGGACCAAGCTTTATCCCCAGTGCAAACACTCTGGAGTCCAGAGATGACAGCCTTCCACAATCACTGCGAGCATTTAATATTGGATAAGTATTCACTGCCTGACTTTCTCCTCAGACGCAAATAATCATAGCCATCGAGGATTTTCCACTGATCTGCTGGGAGTCATAACTAAAATCTGTAAAACCATGTAAGCTGGTATAATACAAAGATATCCAAGAGACATTCGCTGAGGAGAGACTGAGTGACAATCAACTCTTTGCTGGCGAGGGATGAAAGAGCTCCTAGCAAAGAAAGAAAAAGAGGAGAAAAAATATCATTTAGTTTAGGCAGCAGTTTATCCGTTAGCTACACAGCATATAGGCGTATTCCTATATGCAACTAAGAACCGAACTATACAGTCATTGCATTCTTGAGTAAAGGATTTCACTTAATGTCCTACAGAACATTACCAAATCACACCACATGCGAACATGCAGATCAAGAAGTTATGACCATCTGATATCCTAATTGGAGAAACTAGTTTGAGCATGCAAAAACAAGGCATCTTGAGTAGCCAATACTAGTAGCTCACTCAAAAACCACACATTATCAGTCCACAAAGAGATGTTAAATGTAAAATTGACATCAAATTGCAGAATTTCTCACCTCAGGAGCGCAGTTTTGATGGGCAATAGTCTGGTTCTTGACATTAACAGATATCTCACAAGATACCCTTGCCTGCATACATTTAAAGAGAAAAAAATATAAGATAAAATCAGTTAGAAAGCCATGCACATTTCAGTAGAAGACAAGTTAGAAAGCCATGCACATTTCAGTAGAAGACAAGTGACCATAATTATCAATAGCACTGCAGATGGCATGCTCCATTGAAGCCATGGGAAAGACAATTAAGACTCAGCACTCACCGGAGAATGGTTCTTTTGCACCATTCAACCAAATAGCTATGACTAGTATGGCAATGCACAAGAGAACATTACACATTGATATTCCCATCATAAGGTTTATTTGTAAAGTAACGAACAGCATGTCTCATGAATGACAGGATTTTTAGGCCAGCAAAGGTCCCCAATTTGTAGCATGAAACCAGAAACAGAGCCACAAACTCAATCAACAAGAGGATATCATCGTTCAATCTAGAAGTGCAAATCACAGAAAGGCAAAGTGCCATGACCAAAGCAGACAAGTTACTGACTAAATTAGCTATAAAAAAAAATGATGGAAGTAAGAGTCCGAGAATATCACATCACAAGAAAGAAGCCAGCTTGTGTCCTGGGAAATGCTAAATATCTCTTAGACAAATCTCTTGAGTCCACAAAATGCTAAATGTCAGTAATGGTATCGGGAGAAGAAAGCATCAATAATCCAAAAGCATTCCCTTGACTTTGATGAGTAGGCTAACAGACAAATAATCAAGTGAGTGCACCCATGCTAACTGCTAATCAATGTGCATCAATAGCATAATCCCATTCGCCAACTCCATACATTTGCCAATAGGACACAAAGCAGCTACGTAATATAATCATTTCCCAAACACATCAGAATAACCTTCCTACTGCTCTAGCAGACCGACACCTACAGATCCTCCTGTATATCAAATTCCATTCTCTCTCACAACGCGCATAATACCCTCATACCCGAGCTCCATGTGTTATGATGGTCAGCTCAAGATATTCACCGTCCACAAAAATCAAACCTTTTTTCCACTACAATGCACATTGCCCTGGTGATCATACCAGCATCTCCCACCCGAAGTCCGGTGCATCACTACCACTGTGCTCACAAGCTTCCCACTTTACACAAATACAAGCTCTTAACAAAGCTCTTTCACTACAACTCCTTCAATACATCGAAATTTCAAATCCATGAATACTTCTATCAACGATTGAATCATCGGCCTTCGCACAGAAGCAAACGCCAGCAATTGCAATTTCACGCAAACCAAACCGAATCAGAACACTACACTCCGGAGACAAATTCGATACGGACGCCGCAATTCGACGATCAGAGTCCAAAGAAACGCGATTACCTTGATGGGCAACTCGACGAACGAGATCCCCAACAACCCGTTGACTCTCGCGTCGGCGTCGAACGGCACGACGCCCTTCGCCAGGTCCTCGAGCAGGTAGAACGCGTCGTACACGACCCGGAGCCCGTCCAGGTCGAGCGTGGTGTCCACGCACGACGACCCGCGCGCCGCGATCATCTCCCCCGCCGACGTCACGGACCCGAGCTCCCTCCCCGGTAGCCCACCGAGACGTTGAGCGTCCGGAGGTACATGGAGAACACGTCCCGGTTCCGGACCCGGAGGGTGACGTTGAAGGAGAGGTCGAGGGTGAGGGCCGGCGAGGTGGCGACGCGGACGCGGTTGAGCCTGATCCGGGCGAGCTCGACGATCGGGTCGGAGGGGAAGAGGACGAACCCCGCGGCGGCGGCGACGAGGAGGAAGGAGGCGGAGAAGCAGAGGCAGCGGCGGAGGCGGGGGCGGATATCGGAGCCGCGGCGGCGGGGGTAAAAGGGGAGGACGACGACGCCGACGCCGACGGCGTCGGGCGGCGGCGGCGGAGGAGGAGGGAGAGGAGTGTAGGGGAAGGCGGCGGCCGGGGCGGCGGCGGAGTGCTTGGAGGACATGTTTTGGATCGGCGATGAATTGACGGGCGACGCCGATTGGGGGTTTATTCCGGTGCGGCCACGCGACTCCTTTTCCCGTACGCTACATAGACGTGGCCCAGCTGTTGCGGTCTGATTGACCGAAGGCGAAATCGAAGGGTGATCGGTTTCCGAATTGGGCCGGTTCCGCCTCAGAACCGAGAACCGAACTGATAGGACCGGAAATGTCCAATCCGCTTTCCGAATTGGAAAGATCTGATTTAGGGTTTCAACAATTTAGGGGCGGCATGTTTTCACTCTTTTTTTTTTTTATAAACAGAAATTCTGTTCTTTTGTTAAAAACGAAAAAAAGAATAGAAACGTGTTTGGTTGCATTTCTGTTCTTATTTTTGTTTTTTTTTGTTTTAGGAACTCAAAAGAACGAAACGAGAAACAAAAAAAAGTATTTCTCGTTTCGAAATAATTTTTTTTTCTTGTTTCTTCTTCTCTCTTTTCTCTTCTCTTCCTCTTTTCTTCTTTTCTTTCTCTTTGGCCGATCGCCGGCCTCGGCCTCAGCCATGGCCGACCGTCGAGGGCCGGTGACGCCGTCGAGGGTCGGTGACCTTGCCGGAGCGTCGCCAGCCCTTGGCGAGGCTCGGCGTTGCCGGCGCGGGCAGCCCGAGCTCGCCCGACCATGGCGGGCGCGGCCTCGCCGAATCTGGCGAGCGAGCTTGGCTGGGCAAGCTCGGGCTCGCCAAGGCGAGGCTCGCCTGCCCAAATCAACGGGCCGAGCTCGGCCTCGCCGGGCGGCGAGCCTCGCCATGGCACAGTGAGGCTACCAACCGAAAGAAGAAAAAAAAATAAAAAGAAACAAAAAATAAAAATAAAAATAAAAATATTAAAAATTAAAAGAAACAAAAAAAAAAAAAAAATTTTACAAACGTGTTTATTTATTTTTTATTCCCGAAATAAATTTACCAAACGCATCTTTTTGTTCAAAAGTGTTCCTCGGAACAAAACATTTTTTTGTTTCGTTCCCTATAACAAAAAAAAAAACGTTACCAAACATGCTTTATTGGTCCAATCCAATTCGAGTGATTCAATTCTGCATTTGAAACGAGAAAAATCGGACTAATTATTCCCAATTTCAAGGAATTATTCAGAACCGCTTGATTTGGTCCAATTGGGTTCAATTCTTGATCCATTGGTGTATCTCTACATCTAAGATTTTTAATTCGAAATTACTTAAACTTTATAATACTTAAAAATTGACATTTAGATTCATGTATGAATTCATAGTCGTAATTTGAATATCTTAAATTTTGGTGCAAAAGCAACAGTTACCTTTGCTCTTACTTACTTTTAAGTGTCACAAACACGCATTTAAATTATATTTGACCCTAGTTTGATTAAATTGAAAAATCGGCATTAAAAATTCAAACAAAGAATTTTAGTATCCACATCTGCAATCCCGTAATCATTAAAAGTTTGATGACCAGGTACTGCTAATTCTTTATCAAATAGGGAAGTATGATCAGTGTTGATAGGCGTTGTGTCATGATGACATCTTGGATATTTGAACTTTAGGCCTCCACTATCGCACGTGGCACGATACCAAGTCATCGTATACGTGGAATGTTATGAATGTCTTGAATTCTGGACACGATTGAAAGCATACCTTGGATGGTCATTTCAAAAACAAGATAAAGAAGAGATACCCTTTTTGATTGGACATGTGACCGAAAGGAAAACAGATTGACCTATGTTGGTCATTTTAAACACATAGATAAAAGAAGAGGGTACTATTCGCAAGGTGCTTGTAAGAAAGCATCTCTATCTTACGAAAATAGTTAAGTTAGCCGGCCGAGTAGTTGGTTAAACCAATATAGTCTTAAATTTACTACAATTTTTTCATATTCAATCCTAAGCTCTTTTTTCTTTTTATCAATTCAGTTATAAATATTTTATAATTATGTCAACTTAGTCCATTCATTTAATTTTGATTGGTCAACACCAACATGGACGCTAACCGATATCGACTAACGCCGACTTGGATAATTTCTTAATAATATTTATTTTTTTGAATTTTTATTCTTTTTATTTGTTTTCCTTTTCTTTCTCCTTTTTTTTTCACCTTCTTCTTCCTTCCTCCAATCGACTACCAACCAAAGGCAAGCACCAATGAAGTCAACCTCGTCGGCCATTGGTGAGGGCAAGGCCACGACCTACCCATGGCCTACAAGGCTCACCCAAGCCAAGGTTGCACGAAGTTGCAACCTTTAACCTCACGGCCTCTAATGAGGTTAGGCATTGCCCATGGCTAGCAAGCCTTGACCCTCGCCAAAGGCTAAGCGAGGTTGTGACCTCTGGAAAGGTCTAGCCTCGCCCATGGCCAAGGAGGGCAAGCCTCGCTAGCCTAGTAGTAGGCCTAGGCCCAACCATAGCTAGGCTTCCCCAAGGCTGACGAGGTCCCTCGTCTACCTTGCCTTTGGCCAGTCGCCAGTCGCCAACGATGACTAGCTAGAAGAAAAAAAACAAATAGAAAGAAAATAAATAAATAATAAAATATTATGAAAATATTGTTCACGTCAACATCAATCGTCATCAACATCGGTGTCGGCTAAGTAAAATTGATTGAATTAGCACAAAAATGCAAAATGTTTAAAATTGAATTAACAAATATAAAGAAAAATTTATAATTGATTGGAAGAATTGTAAAATGTTTAAGATTTTTGGATAATCTTTTCATTTTCAAGTGATTTGGAGCTTTCTTGGTCACTGTTTTAAATCTCCAAATCACTTGTCAATCTTAAGAAATCTCGATTTGTCCATAACAAGGGTTTTATCGTATAGCAGGCGTCGGTAGCAATGGCTCAATTAGAATAATATCACTACAGATGAAAACTATCGTCCGAAGAGGGCGGCCGATGCTGATCGCATTTGTCCAACTTTTTTCGATATTTGGAAAGCTGAAATGCCAAAGGGGAAGACTTTTGGGCATGGAGAAACTGACAGGCGGCCGATCCGGGCAATGAATTGGGGGACCGAGCCATCATTCATCCCATCGATTCTTTGCCCCATGATAATGGTCCTTCTTAGAAGGCCCACGGCTCACCCTCTGATATTCCCATTCCCTTTCAAAGGGTAGAAAAATCCCCCACTCTCCCTCTCTCTCTCACCCACTTTCCAGATTTCAGCAGACATAATGTCCTGGATTCGCCAGTGCCATTCAAACCTCATCCCAAAAGTACTAGATTTTTTCGGTCCATAGAACTCAAGGACATGTCCAAAAGCAAAATCACCTCTGACCATCGTGACATAAGTCCATGTAGATGGGATGATTGATATTGCGTTGGATTTTCAAATCGTTGTTATCTTAGTTAGCCATATAAGGAACTATTTGAGCTCAACTTTTTACATGTTTACATCTTAGTCATTTGGTGAATTAGAATCAATCATTGAATGATTCCGACGATTGAATCCATTAGAACCATATTTCTTTTTTTAAAATTGACATCAAAAAAAGCTAAAGCTATTAGTAGGCAGGCTGAATAGAAATAGTACTATATTGAATTTCGTAAATAAATAATATGAGATAATACTTTAACATCCTCAGACATTCTTGGAACTTGATAAAAGCTGAAGAGCTCTTGAATGAACTTCAAACATGTATACTTGTAATACTCATATAGTGTTCATCGACCTTTGTCTTGGACTAAAAGGGTTTGAAAGTCTCCAGATAAAACCCTCACCAGTTGCATCCTATTGATTGGTCAGAAAAGCAGGCATACCCAAATCTGAACAGACAATCAGATTGCTGATAAAGCCTTTAGGGCTACCTCATATTGCACAATAAGTCAAGTTCACAAAGAAAAAAAGGCATAGATCACAAGTCATGAAAGGCCTAATCTTTCAGAAGTTGAAAAGGCACATCATCATAGTCACACAACACCCTCACGAGGTTCACGCAGAATCAACAGACTTGGGAGAGAGGGAGCTGACAGATGAGGTAGTGCTGTCTTTGGACGTCGGCATCGAGTTCGACCGCTTCATAAAGGCCGAGGACCTTGCACGGTGAAAGCGGCACCGGAACGAGCCTTCGTGCGTCGTCGGCGAGCACAAGCACTGGCCCTTCGGCGAGCTCAGCGGCGCAGCCGTGGCCTCTCCTTTGGGGGAGGTGCTTACGCTGATGCTTTGCTTGGAGGCCATTGGAGGGTGGCTGGAACCAATGAAAGTTCAAAACCTTTTGTATGAAGATGACAATAAGGAGAGAGAGAGAGAGAGAGAGAGAGAGAGAGAGAGAGATGGTGGAGATATGGGGGACTTTGGGATGATAAATATGGAATGGGCGAGGTCAGAAGAGAGAATTCGAATTGAGTGGGCATTATTTTAGTCTATATATGGTTTGTCCATATTGTAACTGACCATAGATGTGGCCACGTCCATGTGTAACTATAGGTTCTAGCCCCCAGTTTAAAGCCTAGTCGTGAAGGAAAAGTAGAACGCGTCTTTTTAACTTTTTCCATGTTCATGTTATTGGGGGCGTCCAACGTCAGTCCGTGACAAATTAAAAAGTAACTAATCTATAAATTTAAGGAAGTAGGTCTACAAAGGGGAGAGAAAATGCGTACCTAAGATTTAGGATATAATTGACGCGTGGAATCATTCGAGAACCTTTGAGGATAAGGATGGCCCAATTCATCTCACTAGGTTTATAGTCAATTAGCTAAAGCCCATCCGATGCATATTATATATATTAAAATAGGTGAAGTTAGTAGATGCAAAAAATCATATATCACGTAACAACGACTTGTTAAGAAGCGGATATATGAAAATATATAATCGTAGAAATTACTTGCACAGCATACTATTCGAATGATTGATCCATTTTACCGGCACGATAATCGATTAGGGCACATGTTGACTCGAGTGGCTACATGAAGAGATGAGGTTCTCATGTGGGGGTTTCATGTGGCTCATTGCGCACGTAGCAGATTCTTTCCCCCTTTATTGATCTCCAACCACTCTGCAAAATGCCAAATGGATCTGATCCCTGTTCTCTTTCCACAGTCCACAAATTATACAAAACTCAATCAGAGAGTAATTCCGCGTTAGATCTCGGACCATGTGAGCTCCATCAACGGAATTTGATGCCATGTTATCAAACGACCATTAGCTGAAGCTCTTCTGCTCATCATGTGATGCGTCTTTCCACGTGTCTTTCACACCACGAAAAGCAACAAAAGAGCTCCTGCTTCGTCACTGCAAGATGCATGAATCTTTCGACTGGTGACCGTGGAGTCTGTTGCACAGGTTGATGTCCCAGAAACCCTAATACACTAGCAATGCAAACGATGTCTGACACGCGCAGGTTGCTGAATCTCGTATCAATATATTATCAAGCTGTGTCTCGTGCAATCAGCTGGACTAGTAAAGTATCATATGCAAAAGGCATCTGGAGCTTCTGAACATGTGATGCCATGGATCTTCTATGGCTCTTCATTTGGACCCCAAAGGACATGCTACATCCCGCAACAGAGTTGCACTCAAACGGACAAGGCAAGTCTCTCTCTTGATTCCCTCCCTGATCCGATATTATTGGAAATATGACTTTTGAGTTTTAGCATCCAGTCCGCACACGGCTTCATCGGAAGTGACGCAGATGTGGATATCAACTGACTTTACCTTTGAATTTTTAAAAAATACACATTTTTCATTGACTTACTTTTTCATGTGCATTGTCTCATATAGAAATTATTAGCTCTCAAGAAGATCAATTGTCAACTTACAAAAGAGAATCGAAGCAACTGGTTCATGGGTAGACCGCAATCTCGTTCAACTTGTTTGTTGTTTGTCAAAAGAAAATGTTATGATGTAACATCATGTTATGGCCTTCAAACACGGGAAGGCCTACATTAGTCAAATGTTCAGGCGGGAGTGTTTTCATCTTAAAGTCCACGATTCAAATTTTGGTTGGTGAAGTTTTCTTTTTCTTTTTTTTTTTCATTTGAATTAAACAAGAAGCAGATCACCAGGCAATTCCGACCCGAAACCAACCGATTGTGTCCCAAATCAGGCTAGATCCGAGTAGCTCAAGCTGTCGAGTTAAACTAGCTCATTGCACGCCACTCGTCACATGATGTAACCATGGCACTTAATGCCTTCTCAATGGCAAGAGCTTGGGCGCAGAACAAGATGAGAGAAGGTGGGATATCCTGATCCATGAAGTGAAAAGTTATCAAGTCGAAAATTTATTATAAAAAAAAGGGTTATCATGAGGTTGAGGCCTCGAGGCCAAATGTAACTCATGACATGGGCAAAGGTCTAGTCAAGCCTGTCTACCAAGGTTTAAGAATCTGAATGGCCCGGCCCACCCATGATGAGCGATCTGGCATTTAGCCAAGTCATTCTGACATCCGCACGACGCCTCCATTTGGTACTTCAATAGTGCTCCATGTTCATGTTTATTAAATGTGCGTTTGATAACGTTTACGTTTAAAAATTATTTTAAAAATAAAAATAGAAAAAAAAAATTATTCTGAAAAACAATTTTGAACGAGAAGAACATATTTGGTAAATTTGTTCAGAATAGAAAAAGAATAGAAACGCGTTTCGTAAATTTGTATAATTTTTTTGTTTCTTTTAATTTTAAATATTTTTATTTTATTTTATTTTTTTTTTTATTTTTTATTTTTTTCTTTTTTTCTTTTTATTTTTTCTTTTTTCTTTTTTCTTTTTTTCTTCCTTTTGGCCAATTGGCGGCCTCACCCATTAATGGCGACGCTCGGCCTCGGCGGGGCCAGCGACACTTGGCGAGATCGCCGGCCATGACCAAAGCCAGTGATCGACCAAAGAAAAAAAAAGAAAAAAAAGAAAAAAAAAAAAAATTGTTTCTCGGAAGTGTTTCAAAAATAAAAAAACAAGTTTTTCTTATTTCTTGTTTTTGTTCCAAATTTGTTCCCAAGAATAAAAAAAATAAATTTGGAACAAAAATGCAAATAAATGCTTTTTATTTTTTTTTTTTCCTCAAACAAAAAAATAAGAATTGTGTTCATAATCAGAAATAAAGAACACAAACAAATAGGGCCTAAAAGTCTCATTTCATCCACCTGCTCAAGAACTTTCAGAGAGTTGACCAGCTCTTTTTCCGTATGCAGTTCCAAGTCCTTGCCATAATTAAATCAAAGTGCGCCAAAAGGGAGTGAAGGAGTTTCTGTAGGGACAAATTAATGTTCCATTTCCACTTTCGAACAGCATGGTGAAGATTTCCCTATCAAAATCAATTCCCACCCAAAAAATCATTTTAAACCGGAATGCTTCTCATTGGCCAAACTCTCGATCGCAAGTCCGAGAAAAGCACAAAAACATCCCAAGTTATCTGACGGCAAACATGCCACGGTGTGAACTTAGTTCGGTCTAGAGCACTACCTAACCGCTGTACAAAGAAAAAAACATGTTAATAGTACTTCATAGAGAATGTAAACATGTCATGTGTCAGCTCAGATTTTCCAACATGTTGTGTTGTGAACCTTTCACGTGATTTGAATGTCTGAACTAAAAGCAAGATTCTTCTCCACCAGAAGAGGATCAGCAGCCGCAACAGTTTTCACATTTTGGGGGACACCTCAAATCAAAAAAGCAGACGCCATGATTATGCTTCCTCCTCTCCGGCGGCTTCTCTGTTTTGCACAGATTTTCCTTAAATCCTGACTAGAATTCTCCTTTGGGACATCTCTTTACCATGTTATGATGATGACTGACAAAACCCGGGTCAATAATTGCAGAGAGATTAATCATAAGGATCTCACGCAGATCTCTTAGGCGCAAATCCATACCTGTCCTGTTGCGAAAGGCATCTTGAAAAACTGAGCAGACGTTGGTGCACCTAGGGCTAGTGCTTGTCTCACGGAATATGCACATACTTTCAGACACTGAACAAACATGACGCGAAACTAATACGAGAATGGAAAACGTGAAGCAAATGCAACTGCTTTGAAATAGAAACTGACATGATTCGGGGCAAGTTCTCCGCGACTATTTACATCTTCATCGAGTTGCTGATACTTTAAGATTGTTCTATTCTCAGACAATCATCTTTCTTGATAGTTTAAACTATCGGGCAACGGGCCATGTATATATCAAACTAATCTCGTTAACATTGGCCAGGGGATCAAATCGAATATTTATTAGCCCAACAAGACAGAAGAAGTCAACTTTCACCCCGACTACACTGCATCAGCTGAAGACTACTCGGCCAAGTGAAAGATGCACTTGGACTTGTAGAAGAAGAAAAGGCAACGGTTTGATTAGGTCAATTCTGTCTGCTTGCAAGTTACAACACGTTAGATACAATCGCTAGGAGTCCTACCGTCCTAGCCAGTCCTCCACACGAAGAAAACGACGCAGAAAAGCAGCACTAAATAACCAATCTCCCATTAAGCTAATAAATAAAAAAAGACTGCTTCTCTCGTAATCTTGGAATATCCCATCTTTTAATCTCTAGCTGGATTTTCAAAAGACTACCTTGCATGAATGAGTCCGCTAATTCAGCCCCAACCACTGGATTCTGTCCCTACGCAATACAGCCATAAAAAGATGAACATGCAGTCTTCTAGAAAAATTTGCAGGGCCCCTCATGTTCCTGTTTTTCAAAGTAACGCCTGTTCGAACCTTGTTGTTTTTCTTTTGATCGTTTAATGCGTAAGGATGACACTGAATGATGATATGATCCCCGCCAGAAAGGGAATTAATGCGGGGGAAAAATAAAAAGTCAAACCACGTGAGAATTGTTAAGCACTCAATGGTATATAACATGACTTTACAGGTGCCCCACTTTGAAAATTTGAGCACGAAATCTGCAAGTGTAGATTAGTCTAATGAGAGAAGATAGAGATAAAATGATCTTGTGAGAAAACTCCTAGGCCTTTGTCTTTGCCTCTTGCCCAAGACAATCTCGCTATCTTGAACCAGATGAGAGCCTGAAGCAAGAAGAACGGGTGCAAGATACCAATGGTCATCTTTCTTGCAGAGGAAGATGGCAAAACTCGGAACCCTCCTTCTCGTTCTCTTGTTCTCGTTCACCTCCAGAGCAGAAATTATATTCCAGCTGACGCAGGGCCAACAGCTGAGGGACTGGGAACACCTTCTTGCTCCAAAGGGTACGTTCAAACTAGGCTTCTTCAGCCCGGGCTCTTCGAGTTACCGATACCTGGGAATATGGTACAGCAAACTACCGCATAATCCCGAAGCTGTCTGGGTGGCGAATCCAAACAATCCTATTTCCAATTCGTCTGGAGTTCTGAACTTGGACAGTGATGGACGATTGAAGATAACCGCAAATGGTGGCCAGACGATTGTGGTGAGTTCCAATGATCCGGTAACAAATAAGGTGACGCTCACTTTGCTCGATACTGGGAATTTGCTATTGAGGGAAGTGAATTCGGATGGAACAGTGGGAAGGGTTTTGTGGCAAAGTTTTGATTATCCATCAAGCACTCTACTTCCAGGGATGAAACTGGGTTTAGATATAAAAGCCAGGACTAACTGGACGCTCACCTCATGGCTAAGCGACCGGGACCCAGCTCCAGGAGCTTTCCGTCTGGGCGTGGATCCTGGAAGCGCCAACCAGCTAGTGATTTGGCACCGCGAGGAGATATATTGGACCAGCGGAGCATGGGAAAATGGAGGATTTCAGATGGCACCTGAGCTGACCCGAGATAAGACTGCATATGAGTTCAGCTTTGTGTCCGATGAAAACGAGAAGTACTTCACTTTCTCTTTGAAGAACAATTCAACCATCACAAGGTGGGAAATTAATCTATGGGGGCAAATAGTACAGTCTACTCTGGCCAAGGATGGTACTACTTGGCTCTACTCAAGTACTAGTTCATGCAACTCGAATGGGAATTACTCAGGTGCTGTGTGTGTAGATCAAAAGCCGTCGGCTTGTCGGAATGGCTCAGAGCTGTTTGTGCCACAAAAAGGCTACTATAATAAAGGGGAATTGCTCTATTCTGACCATAATTCGAGCTTGACCCTGAGTGATTGCCATTCCATGTGCTGGAACAATTGCTCTTGCATAGCTTTTGGGAGTCTTTTTACCGATGGAACTGGATGTGAGTTTTGGAGCAAGGGAGGGACGTATATTCCCAATGATAACTTTGATGTTCTCTATGTGCTTACCTTGGCTGTTGACAATGGTATGTGGAAGTTCTAAATCCATTGTGCATATAGTAATATACTCTAGCCTTGTGTTTTGCTCTTTATACTTCTAAACGCTCTAACCAATACTTGGATGCAAAATCCCTAACTGCGACGGAGTTCCAAGCTGAGAGCCCCCTGTTACAGCAGCTTGCATATTGTGAAATGGGTGCATGATGGAACTCGATAAAGCTATTGGCAATGCTTTTATTTAGAATGGCTTTCACTAAATTAATTCTGATTTGCTATGGATTCCAGCTGAAGGAGGTCCAACAAGCAAAAAGAAAAACAGGTGGTGGATATGGTTAGTCACAGCCACTGTCCTAGCTGCAGCTACGCTAATATTGGGTTATCTTCTATACTTAAGGAAGAGAAAGCTAAAGCTCCTGCAAAACGATGGTTGGGCTTTAGATTCTATTGATGATATTTACTAGGTAGGTATTTACAGTAAAAGCCTAAATGCTCTCTGTTTTATCTGCAGAAGGGGTGGAAACAAAGCAGGACCGTGCATTGCTGAACCAACAGATGATGCCCTCTAATAAATTCGGCAGCTCAGATAGGCTGAAAAGGAGTAAAACGAGTCACAACGACTTTCAGCAGTATAGCTTTTCTGAGGTAGATGCTGCAACAGATTACTTTGCACCTGCTAACAAGCTGGGAGAGGGAGGTTTTGGACCAGTTTACAAGGTAAAAAGACTTTTATGATTCCAAATGCCATCTGACAGATGATCAGTGAGTGCTGAGAAATTTACCATACGTAGGGTATCCTGCCAGATGGACGACAAATTGCAGTGAAAAGGCTCTCAAGAAATTCAGGACAGGGGCTGGAGGAGTTCATGAATGAAATTACATTGATTGCTGGACTTCAACACACAAATCTGGTTAAGCTACTCGGTTGCTGCGTTCAAGGTGAAGAGAAGATGTTGATCTATGAGTACATGCCAAACAGAAGCTTGGACTCGTTTCTATTTGGTGAGTAGATTGATCGGTTGGGGGTCTCAAATAGTTATTCATAGTGGATTTCCATTGGCGTAACTAAATTATTTTGTTGACTGCCAACTGAATTTTCGAATAAAAAAATGACAGATTCAGGGAAAAGGAAATTACTGGACTGGAATAAGCGCCTGAATATAATCGAAGGCGTCGCACAAGGGCTGCTATATCTCCATAAATATTCAAGACTGAAGGTCATACACAGAGATTTAAAAGCCAGCAACATATTACTCGACGATAATATGAACCCCAAGATATCAGATTTTGGGATGGCTAGGATTTTTGGGCAGAATGAATCCAGAGCTAACACCACTAGGGTAGTCGGAACATAGTAAGTACAGTATATCTAAGCAACCTTGCACAATTCTATCAAAATTCTCCTGTAGACAGTTCTTACATGTTTGACATATTCCTGTTATGGTGGATAACAATGTGCAGTGGTTACATGTCTCCCGAGTATGCCATGAAAGGAATATTCTCAGTGAAGTCTGATGTCTTTAGTTTCGGAGTTCTACTCCTGGAGATTGTTACTGGCAGGAAAAATACCGTTTTCACATCATCCACTCCTGTTGGCCTCATAGAACAGGTATGTGGTTCAAGTTCAGACATATCAGAATACTCCGCTTGCAAATTTGATGCAAATTCTGACATTTTTTATGATTAAAAAACTAATTGCAGACATGGGACCTATGGAGTCAAGGTGACATTTTGGAGTTGATGGACCCATCTCTCGGTTCCTTGTGCCCGAAGAATGAACTAATCAGAATCATCCATGTTGGTCTTCTCTGCGTTCAAGAGGGTGCTGCAGATAGACCGACAATGTCAAATGTTATTTCTATGATTACAAATGATAGCGTCTTCCTACCAGATCCAAAACAAGCAGCATACTGCATAGGCAAAAGTGAATCTGGAGAATCATCCAGCGGGAAGTCGAATCTTTATTCCATCAATGATGTATCCATATCAATAATGGAAGCGAGATAGAAATAGTCCTTGATACTTCAGATTAGTATTCTAACAGTTCCTTTCTTGATGAATATTCTGTATAGTATGAAGCCTGCCCATAATTCCCATTTCCTGTGTCAGTTGAGGCTATATCAAGTGTGACTCCCTCTAATTATGACTAGGCGCAGGGATTCAACTATGCAGTAGTTAGTGAGTGTTTGTAATTGATAGTTGTTAACAGGATCATTCAGTTCCTCATTAAGTCATGCTTGGAAACACTGGTCAGGTCTCGGGAAGTAGAAATACTGTCCTTTGATCGCAGTAACAAATTGAGAAGTACACAAATCAATATCCTGCTCTAGTTGTGCCAGCGCCTCTGGTACTGGTTTGGTTCTTTTGCTTGCTGATTGGCTTTCTTCTATCGGCTTCCTTCCAATCTCTATGAGCATGTTCATTGAGAGTGTAAGTTTTTTTGAAGCCGAGGGTTGTATGGTTTTCCTTCCCCCTTTTATCTATTTCTTACCTTACCAAAAATATATATGTATATCCTGCTCTAGCATCTAAAATCCAGCGAAATTTATCCAGTGAAATTTCTCAACGTATTTTGAGATTCTCGGTTTATATTGTATTTAAGTAGGCAGGATAGATCACGCCTACTTGTGACAGACATACTGAGCAGTTGCTTGCAAATAATGTCCGAAGGTGGAGCGACGTTTGAGCGCCTAGGTGTTTTCCACTTACTGCTTCTCGGGCAAGTCCCTCTCTTCCTTCTCGGGATTCTCCTCTTCTTCTTCTTCATCCTCCTTCTCTAGCGGATCATACGCCAATGATGGTGATAATGGTGTCTTCTGGGGTCTAAAACAAGGGAAGCACTCCTGTAACGTTTATAAGCATACTGCTTATGATGCTAATTACAGAACGTTAGAAGCAACTTCACTTGAGTATTAGAAAGACAAAATTCCTAACTGAATGAAGGTTCAGTTGCCAATCTGCAGCAACTGATGTTTCCCCTGAATCAGCATATGTAAGCTTGAAAAGAATTCCAGCAGCGCAGATAATGATCTCTCTCCTTCCCGACAAACGGCACTAATGTGGTATTCCTTTGAGCCTGGGGCTGACCTACATACACTAGGAATGAAATTCCAGAAGGTTTGATTAGACTTGGCATCGTTTGTCGATGCAAAATACATACTTTGCCAGTTTATTCCTCAGATAAGACTGACTTCATTAAAACTAAACAAGAATTAGTCTTTTGCATGGGCCAAGTTCTGTAAGAAGCACTAACTTATGGCTTTGGCCTTACTCTTCCATGAATCACGACCGGGACAATTCAACTATTCCCTTCTTCTCTGGCTTCTGATTCCACCTTCAGCCATATTTCTCTTCTCAAAACCATCCTAACACAGATCGAACTTCACAAGCTCAAGCGACTTCCAGGGCAACAGCCATACTATTCGCGTAGGAAATTACCTGTAGGCTAGCCAACCGGAGAGGACGTGCTCGCGATGGAGAAGTCAAGGGGTTCCGGCAAGTCAACTTCGCTCCCTCTGGAGCCAACCGGCACCCTGCGGTGGCGACTCTGCCGCACTCTGCTACTCCTCCGACCACCACGACCCGCATGTGGAAACTCCTCCACGCTGGGAACAGAGCATCTGCAGGAGCCAAAACCGCACGCATTGCGAAAGGAAGTCAAAGGTCACGACGCAGAGGGAGTCGCGGACGCAGAGAGGCACGTCAACGCCATCACCTCCCTCTGGGGGAGAGGCGTCTTCTCCTTCTCCTCCTTCGACTACACGCATGGCCAAAGAGAAGATGGCGAGACCAGAGTCACCAGACACGCTCCTCTCACCGAGCATACCGCGCATCAGCACCGCCATCTCCAATAACTGAATCAGTTTTTCGGGTTCTCAGGAACTGCGGATCGTCATTTGATGCCACGGTCGAAGAAGCCCGCTATATTTTTAGGTCGTGACCGGTTCAGATGGTTCAGTTCATGGAAGGGGTCAAAGAGTTTGGGAACTCCATTGTTGAAGCTTCAAAGGAGGATTGAAAATCGCATTAAGCTGGTATGGGAGGGTATAAGCTATTTGCAGACGTAGAAAGGCTACAACTTGCTTCACACCCATGGAAACGCTTGTTGAGAATAATTGCACCGCTAGAATAAATACAACTTCAGCCAAAGTATGAGTCAGTGTGCTTTTGTGCTCTGTCATAGTATCTTATGAAGATGCATGTAAATCATGTCTTGCTTTAGTCTTTTATTGTCCTACGATTGTGTTGTTAAAAGATTCGTCATACCCTTGGCATCACTTGTACGATGGTTCCATCCTTCAGTTGCAAAATAACACCAAGTTCGGATAATCTCAATATAATCCTAAACACTTCCCTAATCTTCCTTGAAGTCCGGTGAGTTAGATGTTTAGAGTGGCACTATTAGCTTAATAAAGTGAATTGATTACGTAAATATGCTCTCCACTTGCCACTCCTTGGACAAATCAAAAAAAATTCTGCAACTTGAGATACTTATGGGATAGATTCGTGATTTCTAGACTAACTAAACACAATCCCTTTGTTAAGGCCAAGGGAGGGCCGTGTCTATGGGATAGAATATCTGTCTCAGAATTTCATGAGCAGTGTTTATGGGATTGCCAGTTTTGATATCATTGTCTTTGGTATCAGGTTAATCCACGATTAGCATGCAACAATTTGACACTGACAGCGGATGAGAACTATTCTGAATTAGCAACTAGCAACAGAGAAGGTGCAAATAGCATTTATAGACTCTGTTCCGACACATTTATGCATAATTTCTCTTTTTTGTGCCTCTTCTGTGCTAAGCCTTAAATCCTTTGAAGTCTGTGCAGTGTAGCGGCCTCTTAGCCTGTCAAAACTTTCCAAACTACTATCAGAACACAATCCTGAAGATGTCCGGTCATCTGACGTTTATCTTTTGACGACTTCAGCCAAAGTATGCGTCAGTATGCTTTTGTGCTCCGTCAGAGCATCTCATGAAGATGCATGTAAATCATGTCTTGCTTTTAGTCTTTAGTTGTCCTACAATTGCGTTGTTAAAAGATAGGTAATACCGTAGGCATCACCTGTACAATGGTACCATCTTTCGGTTGCGAAATAATACTGAGTTTGGATAATCTTACTTAAACACTTCCCTTCTCTTCCTCAAAGTCCAGTGCCTTAAGATGTTTCAAATGGCACCGTTAGCTTGATAAAGTGAATTGATTATATGAGTATACTCACCACTTGCCGCTCTATGCAAGGATCATAGAACTTTTGAAACTTGAGAGATATATGGGATAGATTTGTAATTTCTAGACATTAAAAGTAATCCCTGTGGAATAACATACCAATCTCAGAATTTCATGAGCCATGTTTGTGGGAATGCCAGATTTGACATCATCTTCAGTATCGGGTTAATCCGCAATTTGCATGCAACAATTTAACAGTCAGCAGATGAGAACTATTCTGAATTAGCAACTAGCATCAGAGAAGGTGCAAATAGCATTTATAGACTGTTCCGACATATTTATGCATATATTTCTCCTTTTTGTGCCTCTTCTATGCTGAGCCTTAAATCTTCTGTAAGTCTGTGCAATGTAGTGGCCTCTTAGCCTGTCAAAACTTTCCAGACCACGATCAGAACACAATAAACAACAACAGGTCATTGTGCTGCATAAGAACCATGCAGCTTGCTATGCCCTTAATTTAGAATTGGCAATGCGCTTTCGTGCTAACACTGATTTAGCCATCGTTGATGATTTCCCTTCATCCTCGCTATCATCGCTATCCAACACAATCACTGAATCTGGTGTGGGCAACTCTTTCAGCCCCTTCTCAGTAATTTCCTCAGCATATTTCACATTTCGATCTTGATCGAACCGCTTCTTTCGTTGACCATAGTCTGGCTTCACAAGCTTTGAGTCAAAACAATCTCTAGAGACAGCCACAGAGCAAGAGAACTGACTGTTGCGCTTGTCACTCTCTTGCAGTTGAGTTAGAGGACCTGAGGATGACTTCTGCCATGCTACATTTTTCATAGGAGGGTCAAGGGGTCCTGAAAGCTCTACTTTGTCAGCTGGACCAAGATTCTCCTTAAATTCTGTGTCTCCTTTCTGGTATGAGCCCTTGAGTCCGAGAGAAAGCTGCCTCCCACCAAGACAAAGCTTCTTACGCTTCGTACCGGCAGAGCCATCACATTTATTGCCACTCAAATCATTCTGTGACTCCACTTCAGTTTGCATACCATTTCGAGGCATTTCTCTAGAACTCTTGGATGAATTATCAAGAACATTTGAGGGCAATGACCGAGGCATCTTGAGCATCTCTGCTTCAACACCACTGAATAACTGGCACAAACCTGAAGCTGTGGATGGATGCAATTGCTCACTAAATGATTTCTCCGAAGTACAATCCACAATCTCCTTTTCTGAAGTACTAGATTGGTCTAGATGCTTCTGAGACTGCACCAAAAAGGATCTGAAGTCCTAAGAAGAGAATGAGGGCTTAATGACTGGTAGCGAGGCACCACAGCCGCCTTGTCGTGGCCGTGATTGTCCTGGGATACATCTTCTCGTAATGCTAATGATGAGTTCTGGGCCATTCCATCTGGAGTTTTGTAATTGCTTCCTTCTCGGACACCTTGCTCAACTCTTGCTTTGTCAACATCCAAACATTTCTCATTATTAGATACAGACTCCGAGGGATTACACTTATCGTTCACATCCCCATCACCATCTTTTCTCTGGCTTGAGCTTGAGCATATCAGTGAGAGTTTCCGAGTGAATCCACCTACATTCTTTTTAACAGTTTCAAATTCATTGACTCTATCATGAGTTTCCTTCATACTACGGTCACCTTCCATCTGCAGCACAAATTAAATGAAGTGTCAAGATAAGTTGGTAAACAAAGAAGAAATTTGACCAAGTACGATGCTGTAATTTCAAACTCAATGCCGAAGTTTTTCTCTCTTTGGAGCCATAAAAACATCAAAGAACATGCAAAAGCAGTATGAATCCAGCCAATGCCCCAGATAGAAGATGGTTTCATTATAAAAACAATTGTATCTTATAGTGCAACCATGACATCAAGTTGCATATTTGCAATACCAAGCTTGGACTGGAATTTAGTTCTGCGCATGGATTGTCACATGTGCTTCCACTAGCTCCAGCCTTGGCATATTTCTGAGTCATGTATCTCGCCTTCTCATCAAAAGCTTGTCTGTTATACTTATACTCCCTGCTCTGCACATTCAGGCACATATGTCAGGCTTCAAGGTACTTCATCCTATAGGGTGAACCGGCCAACGTAGTTAGCAGATTTACTCACCGCTTCGCACATAAGACCATCATCCGGATTTGGCTCACTGAGTAACAACCCAATACTTGTTAATACAGTTGAAATGTTCAGCGATGGTTGCCATGCCCCCTGTTTGGTTACCAATACAAGCATACTAATAAGGATATCAATAAGCAACAGACGCATTCATACAAACTCAATGCCAACCATTGGCAATGCAAATCATTGACGACAGCAACTCTGTGCCAACCACTGCTACGCAGTAGCATTGGCAGTTGAATAAGTACATGACAGATTGCTAAAGACCGTTAGCATGGATGGCTTTTTAGTACAGAAAGTGTGCTCCTGTAACAGATCCTTGTCAGAGACAATGATCTAACCACAAATAGGGAATACCCAAACAAATTATTGAAACTAACACAACATGCAACATTGCAGTCAATGCGAAAAACCATCAGTTAACAGAATGACATGTTACATTGACACGAGAAGAATACCATGAGGCGCTAAATTTAAGTGCTAATTGACAAGCCCCATTTTCACTGCGTATGAAAAGGAAATGGGATTGAAAGTCGTTTGCACTTAATGAAAAGCTAATTCAGGCTCGCAAACTAGAATATGCGCCTCTCTGGATCCACCTTTATGACCAACAGCAAAAGATATAGCATTTTTCCTAGAAAGCAACTCCCACAAGCACAATCATTTGTAAAGTGGAAAGCCGAATCAAGTTTTCAGATATTACTAAGCTCGCAATGCCTGTTCACCATCTAAATTTTTTTCCTGCAAGCGAATGTAAATGTAATTCTTCGAAATCTGGGAGCTCCTAGCAACTACTCCAGCAAGACCGAATGCGGAAAAATCTAATTCGAACGTGACGGAACGCGCAAACTACACAGGTCTCGGAAACGCAATTCGGATGAGAAACCCTCGGCCGTCCCGGTGCAGAAGCCCAAAAGGGGGACTCACTTTGGGCGGGAGGTTGAGGATGTCGAGGCAAATCCTGCCGCCGTTGTCGATGTTGGGGTGGTAAATCGGCGTCTGGAACGTCACGCTCGGCGGCTGAAACGGGTAGCTGACAGATTCCGCAACAAAGCCAACTCTCTCATCTTACAAACCAAAACAAAACCAAAAAAAAAAAAAAAAAAACTTGAAAACGCACCGTTCGGGAATCTGGATCTTGAGCTTGAAGACTCCGCCGGCGTACACGGACTCTTGGGGGCCTTCGATTTCTGGAACGAACGACACCCGACGCGATCAGCGATTCAGCTGCGAAAACCAGCAAAAATTAGGGGGTGCTTACGGGCGAGGATGGTGGAGAGGGAAGGGAGGTCGGAGGAAGGGGAGAGGGAGGGGAAGGAGGCGAGGGGAGGAGGGTCGGCGAGGAGGAGCTTCAGCTCCTTCTGCATCCGCAGGCTCAGCCTCGCCGCTTGCGCCATCTTCTTCTTTCTTCTTCTCCTTCTTCTTCTTCCTTCGACTGCGGGGAAAGGGGGATTTGGTTCGGGTTCGATCAAATGGATAGTTCGCGCGGGACGAAGCGAAATTCGAGAAAAGACTATTTTTGAAAAGAGGGAAGTTATAAGAGAGGCATAAAATATAAAAAGTTGAAAAAAATGGGAAAATGTATGTGTTGAGAGTGGGATTTGAACCCACGCCCTTTCGGACCAGAACCTTAATCTGGCGCCTTAGACCAACTCGGCCATCTCAACGTTGATGTCATAGGCCTTCACCCAAATTTATTGATATAAATAATTCTGGAGTTAGATTCAGATCCTCAGGAGGGAGACAAGATTGATAGGATATTTTCGATTGATTTGATAAGTAAAAGAGGGTATAGCTAGCTTTTTTTTCTGTTTTTAATTTCTCATGACTAGCAAAACCTCACATTGGATCGTGAAAAATAAAAAAACTATGTACAAAGAGAGATGATTATTTAATGATGTATTAAGTTTTGAAAAGAGAATTTGAATGAAACTGGCTTTGAGAGATAAGAGATTTAAATTTAATTTTAAAAAATGAAATGTTTTATGTGCAAGTTGACAATTGTCTTGCTTATTTAAAGTATGATTTAGCTATGGACCAAAAATGAAAAGTACGATTTTATGATACATGTTAGCATAACAAATGGGCATTTAGGAAAATTCTGGACAAAAGTTCAAGTTGAAATGACCTTCGAGTTTTGCTTTTATAGAGTATAGATTTATATAGATCTCACAAAATAGATGTGGGGTGCATGATGGTGATTTTTATTCCTTGATTGACACGTGTGTTTTCATAGCTTAGTTTTTTTTTTTATAGAATCTAGAGTTTTGCAAATGTTTCAACTGCCAATCAATTGAGATGTTGGCTAATTAAGTTTTCGACTTTTCAAAAAAGATACAATCAAGTGCTAAGGATGCACTTCATCTTTTTTATGGAATTTTGATAAATGTGATTCTCCTAATCTCCCTCCAATTCCCTCCAAATTAGGAAAGCATTGCAACTTCAAGATTGAGACTTGAGGTTTGCAATCTAATAGCAATTTAGGTGTACTTAATTCAAGCTTTAAGAGTAATTCAATGAAATTTTTCTTGAGTTTCTCTAATTAAATGGAGCAACATCATTTGCCCCATAGACATATTGTGGTACCAAAAAAAAAAAACCAAGTAACATTATTACGGATTCATCCGTGAGATACTAAAGACTCAATTAATCAAGAGTCAAAACGTATAGAATTGATCCTATACTTATCTCAATGGTAATCTTATGAATTCGGAAACTTGATGCAAACCTGACTCGCTCCCATCCATTTAGCCAGCAAAGACTAAAGTTCGTGGGGGGCAAATTCAATTTCGAAATTGCATTGTCCTCCTCTCTTTTTTTCCCCCGACCGCAATCATCTCTTCGGAATCGAGAGCTTTTGATTTTGGAGAGCTCCTCACCTGCCCCCCTTTAAAATTTCATCCTCCTCCCGTACGTTGACCCATCAACTTTCGCTCCGACCGGGTCAAGACACCGACAGTTGTGCAGGAATCGGGAGTGGAGAGTGGCCCCGCTCCCCCTTCCCCCTTATGCAGCGTGGGGGTCGCGTCTCCGTCGGATGCGCGCCGAACGGACGGCGATGCGGCGTTCGCGATCGTCATCATGGCGAGATCCGGAACGCAGTGGAGTGGGGCCCCCGGGAACGGCACGGAGAGGACCAGCCCTGATGACTTTCTGTCCGTCACTAACTCGGCAAAGCATGACCGGTCCCTCGCCGGTCGCGGCGCTGCACCCGCATGATCTCCGTTTTGGAATAAAGTAAACTTTTTTTAAAGATCTTCGGAATATATTTGTGGAAATAAAAATAAGTATAACAAATTTTCCAAATTGGACTCATTTCTTTTACAGCAATTGTTATAAGAATTCCATTTATTTCGCAAAAAATAAATAATTTTAAATAATTAGTTATATCACTTGAAGTAATCGATCAATTTTTCTTTTGTTATCAATAATAATTTATATCTAAATATTTTCGTGAATGATAAAAATAATTTTCATTTACTCATTTTTACTAGTAATATAAGTGATTGTTTTTAGGAAAATTTTCTCTAAATTATTCATTTTTCACGAAATGAATGCACTCGAGTTTAAGATGATAATAACCACATAAATGCTCATTTTTTTTTTAAGATCATATGATGTGAGCTCATTAGGCTAACATCGTTAGAGTAATTATCTTATTAGAAAGATATCATACTAGATTAGTTCTCGATCATTCTTTTACGATTCGATTGAAGGTCTAAATAATACATATCTATCAAACGAATCTATAATATGTGGAATTGCTTAATAAATTCAATTATTCAATAATATAGATTTCAATACTTATCCATAGTTATTCTTACCTTTTATCAAAAACAAAAAAAAAAATACTTATCCATAGTTCAATCATTTCTTTATTTCTCACAGTTCTACATCTGCAGTTGACACGTTTATAAAGCGACAGACGACAACATCTTCTCATGATGGGAACCATAGTATGTACTAAGAATTAAGGTATCTTGCCGTAAGTCATTGATGTTACTCGAAGGTTTCATATCTTCTCATACTTCATACTTTAATCAATTATATGCACATGACCAAAAAAATAAATGAATATTTTAAATATTTTCTCTGTGAATACAGTAAATTTGGGTTAGGTGAAAAGTAGAAAAGTGCCGAATTGAGGGGGAAAAATCATGACGGATTCCTCGAGAAGCCACGTCACCTATATAATATATTATACAATTAGAACTTAAGTGGATTGGAGCCTTGAGAGGGGATATTTTGAATTGAGCTTGGACCTGAAGATGCTTCATAGAACAGCTTGCCAACCTAAGCAAAATCAAAGTGGGTCACGCTTGTAAGATTCCCTATATAAGTACACACACGTATGAACATCATTCTACTATTTTCTCATATTTTCAAGATCGGAACCGAATTTCGCATTAAGGGCCCGTTTGGTTCGGCTTTTGGGAATGCATTTGCCAAAATGCAAATACCTTTGGGTGAAGGAGGTTTTCCGAAATGCAAATATCGTTTGGTAAAATTTGTATTGAAATACAACTTTGGCCAAAATACCGTTTAGTAAAATTTGTATTTGTAAATTACTTTTATTAAATTAAAAAACAAAAAACAAATTATATTTTTCTTTTTTTGAAATCCGGCCGGATGGTCGGATCGGCCGCTGGGGGTCGCGCGACCCCCGGGCGGCCGTCGCCCGGGGTCGCGCGACCTCGGGCGACGGTCGCCGGGTCGCACGACCCAAGCGACCGGGCGACGGCGTGCCGTGCGCGACCCGGCGGCCGTCGCCCGGTCGCGCGACCTCGTGGCCGTTGCACAGGGTCGCGCGACCCCGGGCGACCGGCGCGACGGCGCGCGCGACCCGGGCGCCGGTCGCTGGGTCGCGCGACCTCGGCGGCCGTCGCTGGGTCGCCGACCCGGCGACCGTCGCTGGGGGTCGCGCGACCTCGGGCGGTCGCCCGGTCGTGCGATCCGGGCGGTCGGCGCCCGGGTCGCGAGATCCGGCGTCGCCCGAGGTCCGGCGACCCCCGGCGACGGTCGCCGTGGTCGGGCGACCCTCAGGCGGCGGTCGCCGGCGCGCGCCATCCCTTCGCCGGTGGTCGTCGGCCTCCGATCAACGGCTTGGAGAAGTTGGAGAAGATGAACGATGTCGAGCTATTTGCATTCCCAGGGATGCAACTTGCCAATGCACCTCAAGACCTCCATTGGCCTAAAGGCGCTTTAGCTCGCTTTGGAGATGCAATGCATCTTGCCAAAGTCGCGCAAAATACGAACCAAACGCGTTTGCATTTGGCGCGGGACTTTAGAGTCGAAATGAGCATTTCAATCTTAAACCAAACAGCCCTAAGTCGAACTTAGGCCCATTGGTAAACCACATTTGAGCGAGTTTGACATCTGGTCTTGAGCGGTCAATCCACAAACTCTAAGTGAGATCATACAATGTCGAATTAACTTACTAGTGGCCCTCGACATTTTCTTAAATAAGAACATACTCGATAACATGACATTTTACATATTTCAGGCTCAATAGCATCATGCGTCTCAATGATGCGGTAAGTCTAGACCGCCTGAGTTCACGAGGGCGACCCTAGTCGAGCCGCCGGGCCGGCGATAGGCCCGGAATTCAAACCGGACAAAGAGGGCTCGAAATCTCGATGGCGCGTAGATAGATAATAACTTAATACGCACGAGAGAAGCCGAGACGATACTTCAAGTTCAGATTACAGCGTATCTCTCCCCCGGGCGTTCCGTTTCAAAATCAGTTCATATCTCTCTCTCTCTTCTCGTGCAAGACTGCGACAACAACCACCACTTCCTCTCTCTCTCTCTCTCTCTATCTCTTAGGAGCTTTCTTCCTTTTCGAGCTGCTCCTCCGCCGACGGCCGGCGGGTTTTCGCGGCGAGAGGGAGATCGAAGCGTGTCCTCCGATCGACGGCCCGGCCGGAGATGAACGCCGTCGGCAGGCAGGTGTCGCGGTCCGGCTCGACGGCGCACCACCACCGCCAGTACTCCGACAACTTCATCGACGCCTCCCTCCACGGCAAGTGGCTCCAGTCCGCCAATCTCAGCCAGGTCCCCCTTCCTTCTCTCTCTCTCCCGCGCGCGCGCCGCATTCTCGGCTCTCCGGCGACGTCTCTTCTTCTCGCTCTCCGTCGTGACGGCGAGGAGCTCTCTCTGGTGGTGCAGGACTTTGGAGTCGGAGCTCGCGGCTCGAGGTCGAGCAGGAGCCTGCTGTCGTCGAACCCCGGGACGCCCCCGCTGTACTCGAGGTCCTCGAGCTTGCGAAGGAACGAGGATGATCAGGCGTCCCACGGTCTGTTCGGCTCCGGATTGCTGGATCTCCATTCCTTCGATACCGAGCTGTTGCCTCAGGTGACCGCCCGACGTCCGCGTCTTTTTCGGTTTCTTCGGCGTCAGTCGCTAGTGATCGGATCGCGGGATTGCATGTATAATTGGCCGCGCGCAGTTACATATGTTTCTCGATGAACTGTTCTGCAGAGTGAAACAGTGCAGATAGAGCAATCTAATGGGGATATCGATCGTGTGCCGGTAGTGTAGCGAGTTCTTTTATGCAGGACCACATATCGCGACGTGAATTAGAACCTGCGGTTGAGTTTTGGATCGTACTTGTTTTCCTTGTTTATATGGGGGAATCTGTAGATGATGTTACTATCCGGGAAGTCTATAATAGGCTTTCTGGGGGATGTCCGGAATTATTTATTGACTGTAATTATTGAGATGAGAGTTACTAGTCAATGTCTGAAGGCTTCATAGGAGTATTTCGTTCTGTACCCACTACATTCTCACAAGACAACGATGTGTACATCGCATCAGGAGGACTCTTTTTTTTTTTTTTTTTTGCCCCGTGGATGTGTGGTCTTTGCTGCATGCTTCCTCTTTTATGTTTAGGTTGTCCTTCATCCTCCTCATTACGTGAAATCCAGTGAGGAAATTGTTTGGACAGAACGAGGGACCACAAAAATGCAGCTTTAATAATGGTTAATCTCCTTGGTGGACCACACTCTTTGAGATTGGAGAATTGTCGTTTAAGATTTGTATTCCTTCCGTTTTTTTTACACAGTACTTACAGCTGGGATATCTTTTTTATGTTGGGAGGAAAACATAGTGGAAGAAGAGATATCTTTCATAGAATTTTCTTTTTAATGGTGCTTAATCATATTATGGGGCTATAGGAGAAATAGATGTGAGGCTATAGCCCCATAAATTTTGATCTCTTCCATTTCATGTCATCTCCTTTTCGACAATGTGAAGCATCTATTATCTTGCCTTCAGGAGGTGAGCTGAATGAGAAAATTCTGATGTTGGTTCAGGATTATGATTGTCTACCAACTCAAGTTTCAATTTTGCTCTGTTGTGCTTCATGCTCAACACGATATTTCCACTTGCCATTTTTGACCTCTACATTCTTGAATGTTGATCTTTTTTGGGCGAATTTGTGTTGGTTTGGATGACACTTTCACACAGATGTTTCACTGTCTTTTCCATGTGTCTGACTGTTAGGTCTCCTCCAACCAATATGATGAGTACTCCTCACTTCATCAACCTGTTCGTGGTGGAAGTTTTGTCTCTGAGCCTTATGTTTCTTCTGACAAACTGAATGACCATATTCTTCCCGAGAACAACCTCCTCAGGAGCTCCATAGCAGATAAAGAAAGGGTCAATAATGTTGCCAAGATCAAAGTTGTGGTATGCCTTATTGATACTATCTGGAACTGTATTACACAATATCAATCTAGTGCCTTGATATGTTTTATTTTGTTTCCCAAGTCTTTATATGCATATAGCATAGATGGAAAGAGAGATTTGGAACCTTTCATCTAATTATATGACTTAAATATAAGATGAAGCTTGAAACTTATTTTTCCCTATAATTTAACTGCTTCAACATCCAATAATTATTCTTCACGTGCAGGTACGCAAGAGGCCACTTAATCGAAAAGAAATAGCAAAGAAAGAGCAAGATATTATAACAATAGAACCAAATTCGAGTTTTCTCACAGTTCATGAAACTAAACTTAAGGTAAGTTTCAGCTCATTGTATTGGTTAAAGCTTCTTCTCAGTACCTTTTCTCTTTTTGTACTTTGGATTGTCGAGCAGTTAGCTCAAACCCTCTACCCATGGCAGAAATGCAGTATATGGTCTCTTATGCAGTTGAGGAGCTGATTATATTTTAATTTTAGCACACTTCTCTTTGTGCAGGTTGACTTGACAGAATATGTGGAGAAACATGAATTTGTCTTTGACGCTGTGCTAAATGAGAGTGTTTCTAATGATGAAGTGAGTGTATCTATGTTGCAAGACTTCATATATAGAGGTTGCAGAATAGGCCCCTAATTTTTCTGTGTCCATTTCATGTCCCTATAGGTGTACTCTGAAACTGTGCAGCCAATAGTTCCTTTGATTTTTAACCGAACAAAGGCTACATGCTTTGCATATGGACAGACAGGCAAGTTCTTTTGCTCTTCTGAATTGGCTGAACTGTTTATAACCATTTGAAAGCTTAAACATCATAGTGACTGTTCCCGGTTGTTTTCGTTCTTTCATTCTTTGGACTTTCAGGCTTGTCAATTGCTTCTCGTCCTGTTTATTACCGTCGATGGATTAACTTGATCCTATTTGTTTTAGGAAGTGGAAAAACATATACCATGCAACCACTGCCCCTTAAAGCATCTCAAGATATATTGCGGCTGATGCATCATACATACCAAAACCAAGATTTTCAATTATTTGTCAGTTTCTTCGAGATCTATGGGGGGAAGCTTTTTGACCTTCTCAATGACCGGAGGTATGCTCTTTCATTTTGTTGTAGTTTAATGAGACATAAGTTAAGGTCATTAGATATTATCTTCTGCAGAAAACTCTGCATGAGGGAGGATGGGAAACAGCAAGTGTGCATTGTTGGTTTGCAAGAATACAAAGTGTCAAATGTTGAGACAATCAGAGAGCTCATTGAGTTAGGGAATGCCACCAGAAGTACTGGCACAACTGGGGCAAATGAGGAGTCCTCTCGGTCACATGCAATACTTCAGCTTGCTATTAAAAAATCAGTTGATGGCAAGGACTCAAAGCCTGCACGCCTCATTGGAAAGCTTTCTTTTATAGACCTTGCAGGTAGTGAACGCGGTGCAGATACTACCGACAATGACAAACAGACAAGGTGGTTTTGCTTGGATTTATTTGGTGACCTAACAATTGAGAGAAGATTTGTTTACAGTCCTTTCGTGCAATCGTTCTGTTTTCCCAGCCCCATGCCACAGCATGCATTGAGAAAAATGAGTCATGAGATTGAATCTGATTTCAGCATGTTAATGAACAAACAAAATGAAAGAACCTGCAGTTGGATGTGGCATTAACCATCCGCATTTCCTTCTAGTTATACGATTTATTTCCAACTTCGAGTCCAGGATTTTGTTTTTGAAGCTCTGTGCTACAAAGATGTGCTATTCATCTATTGGTTGAAATATGGAGGAGAAAGCTAGCATGCGGTACTAATTAAAACTTTATCATAAAAACAAAGTAAAAAACTGAATTATAATTTGTCTTTAATACTTTTCTGCAGAATGGAGGGTGCTGAGATCAACAAAAGCTTACTTGCCCTGAAAGAATGCATCAGAGCTCTTGATAATGACCAGGGTCACATACCATTTAGAGGGAGTAAGCTGACTGAAGTTCTTAGAGATTCATTTGTTGGTGATTCACGAACGGTTATGATATCATGTATTTCACCTGGCTCTGGATCATGTGAACACACTCTTAATACTCTGAGATATGCTGACAGGTACTTGAATGACATTTGAGAACAGATTTTGGAAAATGTCTCTTGAATTATCTGACTCTTATGAATTTTCAGGGTGAAGAGTCTATCTAAAGGAAACAGTTCCAAAAAGGATCTGATGTCTTCATCTTTGAACATTAGAGACTCAACTACTTTCCCCCTTAGTTCACTTTCAATGGCTGAGTCAAATTTTGAGAATAACATGGATGAAACTGCCAATGAAAAGAAGAATTTTCTTCGGCCCAAACGGACGAACCGTGAAGCCTCTCCACCCATCAATGTGGATTGTACAGATGGCGGATGGTGTGATGGAAACTTGGCAGAATCACTGTATTCAGGTGCGTATAAACAACAGAAAGGATTTCTGCAGGACCCAATTTCGAAAGATTCTGATTATTCTGCAGACCACAATGTTCTGGAGAAACCATCAAGGATGTCTATCAACAAGGTAGAGACATCTCAAATTTCGGATATTGAGGATAAACACAGAGCAGAAATTCAGCTTGAAGGAAGGGAACTGCAAGAATTTGATACAACCAACCTTCACTTGGAAAATGATCTAAACGCATTGCTGAAGGTGATTTCATAGAGCCATTCTTTTTCAATTTTACTGTATTCATCGCTCGATTACTGAGTGGGAGTGTTGCTGTATTTTATATCAGGAAGAGGAAGATCTGGTGACAGCTCATCGGCGGCAAGTAGAGCAGACAATAGAGATAGTTAGAGAGGTTAGTCCCTACTCGATATTTATTCATCTCTTCCTTTTCGTTCTCTCTGCATGTAGATTTGTTATCATTGAAGCTCTATTGCAGGAGATGAACTTGCTGGTACAAGCCGATCAACTGGGAAATCCTGTGGATGAATACATATCTAAGCTAAGTTGCATTCTTTCGGAAAAGGCCGCAGGGATTCTGCAATTGCAGACGCGGCTGGCCCAATTTCAGAAACGTCTAAATGAACGTGGAGTTTTGGTATCTTCAGGCATGTAAGCTCGCTGGAATTAGGACAGCTAGTTGTCCTGGTTGGGCAGGTGTTTATTAGTTGCAAGTCGGGTGCATCGCCCGAGGTCGGTATGCGGTTTTGTCTTCTGCTTCTTTGTGGTGCTTTTAGTAACTTAATCGCGTCACAACTTGCGAGTTACGCGGAGCTTGATTTGCCTGTTCTGTAAATTATGTGCCTTTGAGTTGCTATGAAAATGAGATATATGGATGAGTATGTGAGTGATTTCTTTGTGGGCATGACAATGTCATTCGAATGGGCTGAAGCTCGTCTCTTTTTATACGACTGAACTTGCGGATATGGGGAAATGACACTTGCACGACGAGGCTAGTGGAGGTTCAGCTCGAATCGTATTCAGATTACAATTACGGCATGATAAAGTTTGGTGTCATCTGAAGTGGAAATTGCTAATTTCGAGCTATTAAAGTTGGCCTGTCTCACGTCAAAGCTGGCGGGACTTACCCAATTTGTAAGTTAGGTGAACCAAAGTGCGTGTGCTTCCCAAAATGATGCCTCAATAAGGCCACTTGCATGGATTTATGGCGGCATATGGACAGATGACGGTTTCAGATAACAAAGTACTAAAATGCTTTAGAAAGAAGCATGGAGGCAACTCCTACTTGTATGAATTTTTTGTTGGGTTGGGAGAGTGTAAATGAGAATATTGTAAGTGAACTCGCCAATCTCCTTTTCAATTCTAGCCACGTGAATAATTTATTAGTCCGAATGATGATTTGCACGTATTTCGTGTGGATGTCACAGGTGGTTTATGGTATTAAGAGGACAAGTTTCTATCAAACTCCCCATAAATAAAGCGAGAGCACTCTCTCGATTCTCGTTGGACTCACCTACCGTACAGGTCGGGGACTCAACCACTCTGAAGGGACTCAATGCTAAAACTTTCGCTCGAAGCTGTTCGATGTTCCCTTCAACTTGCGACAACATCCGACACACTAATCCCAAATTTTCCAAATACAAAGATAATCACATCCCCGAAAGAGCAGATTGTCAAAGTTTCGGGGACGCGAGGCATTCGTGCACATGGGTGATAAGAATAAAAACAGAACACAATCTTCCCTGATTAGATTGGATAATCTTCCCGATTAAGGAACCCAAGAATCTTCGAGTTTCATGTATCTTTCAAATCCTATTTTCCCCTTCACAAATTCGGATCCCTTTGTTTTCCATCAGCACTTGACCTTTCCTTTGTTCTTTTATGAGCATCCACATTCATCAATTTTGAAAGACACCACCCATCTCTGTCCCATCACGGTTGCCCTCGCCAAAGGGGTGCTTGGGATCAGATCAGAAGTAAACTCTCTCTCTCTCTCTCTCTCTCTCTCTCTCTCTAATTGAAGTCGGTTAACCTTTGACAATGACTGTGACTGTTCAACTTTGCGAGACTGACCAATCAGAGTAGGCGAGCAGGCTGATTAACAAGAGATGATTGGTTAGACCATCGATATCTAAATAAAACTTTGGAGATTTTGCCTGGGAGTTGTTCATCAAACTCTAGACCCAGATAGAATTTCCAATAATTTAATTAGCTAATTCAACCAATCAAAAGGCCAAGATCCACTGCCTCCCAAATTTTCTAGATTGGTGAGAAAGAGACAAGAACAGAGGGTCAGGATCTAATGCCAGATCCTGCACGAGCCATCTCATTGGCTGCCCCAACCATACCAGATTTAATTTGAGATTCAAATCTCACTATCTTGTTGAAGTTGCCAATAGGAGCACCGCCTTCTCTCCAGGGCGCATGATGAGGACACTCGCACTGCTGGGCTCGTCAGCAAGAAATGAATGAGGGGCTAATAGGGTCGGGACACGTGTCGCGAGGAAATACTTGAACTTTTGTGATGAGAGTGCAAGACCCTTTTTGGCTCTTTTCTTCTTTTCTAGCACGGCAGAAGTTGTGTGTGGACCTTTTGGATGATGCGCACGATGGCATCAGCAGCATTGCACTGTTGAACTTAATTAGAAAAATGCAAGTGGACCCTTTCGATTGCCCAATAGACTAACGACAGTATGAACGCGGAGAGAAGTCGTTTGAGGGCGGGGCCGAGGGCCTGACTTGACTTTGCAATTGGGAAGAAGAGAAAAAAAAAATCGACAAGTAATTCGATTTTTTTATAGTGTTGAACCGATAATATATTACAGACTTATATGTAAATTATTCAATTTATATAACTTACGAAAATGTAAAGAAAAATTATCAGACATATGATTTTATCACTGTAGTAGCTCTTTCTTCTCATTCTAGTTAAATGGTTGATTTTGAACTTCCTAAGTGAGTTCCAATGTCAATATACTATCTATTCCAAAATATGACCGTTGAAATATTTAGACAAACCAAGTGACCCTTGTCCTTATATTCTATGCTTCCTTTTTCGCACATTCACATCTTTCCGAGCTAAATCAAGCATGTCAATTTCGAGCACGATAGCTCATGCATGAATACTGTGTCAAAATATTGGAAAAATTCCAAATAATGACCCAAAGTAAATCTATTTTCTCAAATAAGGATCCAAATTGAACTTTGTATCATACAAGGATCCGAAGTTGATCCATTATTTCAAATAATGTATCATAAAGTAATTAAGTTAATCTCTATCGAGAACCTTAGCTCGCGGAAAACATTTTTCAGCAATTAAAATAGGGGCAATTTTGTCGAAATTTGTGATTGGGAAAAAGGGAAAATTCTATATTAATTAAGTTTAGTTTATTTATTTAGATGTTTATGTTTTCTTCTTTCTTCTCCCCCGCTGCTTCTCACCTTGCTCAACTAGCGGAGAATTTGGGTCTCCGCAAACAAAGAAAGAAGCGTTTGGTTTTCTTCTTATTTTTGAATTCGTGTCTCAACCGGCGGAGAATTTGGGTCTTCGACTTTGCGAGGATGGGTGCAAGGAATGGAGAGAACTTCGGTCTTTAACTTTGCGGATGATGGGTACAAGGAACGGGAGACTGTAGAAAACCTAGGTTTTTTTTTTTTTTTTTTTTGGATTTGTTAATTTTCCCTATATTTTTTTTGATAAAATTGCCAAAAATCCGGTTATCGTAAATGTGAATATTTGGCTGACCAGCAAGCTCAGGTTCTTATTTAGAATTGATTCAATCACTTCAAGTCCTTATTTGAGCTAATATGTCCACTTTAGGTCTTTATTTGACACAAAATTCATTTCAGTCTTTATTTGAGAAAATTGGTCAACTTCGGTCCTTATTTGGAATTTTCCTCAGAATATTTAAAAAATAGACCACACCTTCATCTCAGAATCTCTCATGGTATCATTATTGAAGATCCAGAGTTCGACTCTTTTCAAATCCTATTTGCCTTCCTAATTGAATTTCCATGTTTAGTATTAAGCAAAAAATACTAGACTAAATGTTAAGAAGAGTATTGAAATATTTAAATAATAAATTACACATTCATCTAACTGCTTATACTTTTAAAATAGTTGATTGTAATTCCACAAAATCTCATGTATTCGGTATGCCCTACCCTTTTGCTAGTGTGGGTCTTTACACTAAGGAAATTGTTGTGCACCTACACCAAATCTAATAATATGAGGGAAGAAATAAAATAAGAAAAGGGCTATGGCACGATCAATATCTAATGGAAATGGACTACCACGTGGCGTCTGGGCGCGTCGACACGTCGGTATGGACCGCGAAAGCAAATCTGGTTTTACATGTCAACCCAAATCTTTTGGCCACTGTTCGGCCCGCTCTTTTGCGTTATCTGATTGGTTCCTACTTGCTTCTCTCCTTCCAAAAATATAATCTAAATCTTCTGGTACTTTTTCACCCCTTCCCCCAACCCCACGCTCTTCACAGGCGCGTGCCCCATACGCGTCCCCCATTTTTATATGCCCTTCCACCCTCATTTTCTCAAATAAAATGAATTTTCGTCTTTTTTTTTTTTTTAGGTTGTTTTAACGTGTATCAAAGCATGCAATCATCAATGAGCCTTATCGTTATAATGCTTTTAAATTTTCTTTCGAAATCAATTGACCAGTGGATCTAGAGTTCAAATTGGTGTAAACAAATCGGTTAATTCACAACCACTTATAAAGGATTCCTCGAAGAGTTTAGTAAAAGCAATGCTTTAGAGAAATCAAATGGATTCGGTGTTATAGATACGCTGAAAAAAGAGGTAATCAAAAAAGGGAGATGGCAATCGATTCTTTCTTAAATCACTTAGGAGCCACATGAAATAAAATCTTCTTGCACAGTTCTCATTGGATGAAACAAATAAGGAATCCTCTTTTTCGGCTCCAGCCCTCCCCGCTCCAATCGTTGCATTTCTTCCTGCCACTTCGAAAGTAGCCGCTTCAGCTTTGGGCACTCGAATCATTTTTTATACTCAATTTTCTTTTTCTTATCGAATGAATGCCATATTCTCTCGAAAACCCTAGTAACTCTCGAAAACCCTAGTAACTCTCGAAACGAGCACGAATCACATTCACGCTTCTTGCCCCCTTCTCTATCCTTCTTCGCCTTTCATTGTCAAATGGAATAATGGGTGTTCAGCATTAACGTAGGACAAACCCATCCATGTGTGCTTTTTGTCAAAACGTTTTCCCAAGAACCAATGTGAATGTGTTAAGTATACCTAAAGGTGTCCTGTAAGAACACTTCAGGAAAAGCTGCTGCAACATAGATGGCCCCCTCCTTTGTCATCATCCCTTTTCCTCCCCTAATTTAGAAATTAAGGGTTGCACTTGCAATAAACAAAGCTTAACCTCTAGAAAATATCTTCTCCCCCTCCAAATATTTTAATTACCCCGTGACCCCAAACTTAGCGTAGTGCCAAGCCCCTCGATCCTGGCGACACGTCAAAAGTCGCATTCTCTCTTTACTCCATATGGCAATGAATGCTCTCATAGGTTGGCTCAAGCACCCTATCATTGCCCAATGCCGTAGTTTCCCCACAATGCTGTAGTTTCCCTAGCATGTTTTGGTTGGGGGACAAAAGGGACTTTGGGGCGATACATTTCAAGGCATCGGGACGATTCGATATAGAATAGCTTTTCTTAGTATCCGTCCATCACGGCGATAACCCAAGTTACCAATCCGAGCTGGCATGAAACTAACCAAACGGATCGAGTTTTTGGAGAGAAAAATTGACGGCAATGTTGCTCTCATAGGTTTGCTCAAGCAGCCTATCATGGCCCGATGTTGTAGTTTCCCTAACATGATTTGGTGGGGAGAGGGAAAGTGGATTTTGGGGCGATATATTCTGAGGTATCGAGATGATGTGATATGAAATAACTTTTCTCGTATCTATTTATTGTGGTGGTGATCCATATTACCGATTTGGGTTGGCACAAATTGGCACGAAACTAACTGGACTAGACAGAGTAAGCTTTGGGAGAGGAAAAAAGTGAGGCAATGTTGCCTTTACTTGGAGCAGGATTGTTCATGAAAATGGTGAATTATTGGTTATACCGAAGGTTGGGTTTGCCAAATTGGGCTAATGGCTCCTGACATTGGTGGCGTCTGGAGAATGTCTCTTTCCAACATAGGAAACTGCGCGTAGGGAAGCTTTTTCCGGACGCGAAAATATCTGAGCGTCGGACCGTGACGATGGGCGTTGATGGGAGAGGTGGGTCCCGGGCCACGTGGGTCCCATGCCGCGTCGCGACAAAAATCGGAGCCGTCCAGATCCGAGCCACCGTTATCTCCTCCCCCCTCCCGTTCCTCCTCCCCTCCGCTCCAGCAACCGAGGACGCTGCGTCTCTGTTGCTATCTATAAATACTCCGAGCGGAGCTCCACCGTGAACAAAGAAAACCTACCCTCGTCTTGATCCGTCGCGGCCGAAACGAACCTGTCTTCCCCTTTCCTTTCCTTTCCTTTCCTTTCCTCCTCCTCCTCCTTCTTCTTTTGGATTCTAGTTTCGGGTGTTTTTGCAGCTTCTGATAGATGGAGGGCGGGGACGACGCGGTGGCGCCGTTCGTCGCGAAGACCTACCACATGGTCGACGACCCGGCGACGGATGTGCTGGTCAGGTGGGGCAGGGCCAACAACAGCTTCATCGTGACGGACCCTCTCGAGTTCTCCCTCAGGATCTTGCCCGCCTACTTCAAGCACGGCAACTTCTCGAGCTTCGTCCGCCAGCTCAACACTTATGTAAGCGCTCGACGAGATTGAGTTTTCGGTTCGTATGTCGGTCAGGAGTCGATATCGGGTCACGCTCGCGGTTACTGATAGGGACTTGCCGGGAGAGTTGTTTGTTGTCAGTGAGTGAAGCGCGTCGCCTGGACCGTGGCTCGATTGTTTTATCGTTTTTGGGTCGAATGGTTGACCTAAACATCGATGATGAATCGTGTTATCTTATATCAGCTGTCTCTTGCGGTGTCTCTTGCGATCAAGATGCATGTTTGTGTACATCACCAGTGCGTTGCTTGCAAGAAAATGCTCCCTTGAATTAGAGATGGGTCTACTGTAAATGAACAGCTGTTCATTCATTAATTAGCCGTTTATCCGATTACGAGATTTATTTTCTTTCTCTTATGCGATGTAGGGTTTCAAGAAGGTCGATCCGGACAAGTGGGAGTTCGCCAACGAATACTTCCTCAGGGGCCAAACTCATCTCTTGAGCAGCATAGCGAGGAGGAAGCACAACCCCAGGAACGCTGTTCATCCGCAGTCTGGGAACAGTAGTGGAGGAGATGGGGAAGATGAGGACGTGGCCATGGAGATAAGCAGGTTGAGACAAGAGCAAAAGACGCTGGAGCAGGAGCTTCAAGGCATGAGCAAGAGGCTAGAGGCCACGGAGAGGAGGCCCCACCAGATGATGGAGTTCTTGCACAAGGTCGTGGAGGACCCGCAATTAATTCTGAGGATGATGCTCGAGAAAGATAAGACCAGGCAATTGATGTGTGAAAAGAAGAGGAGTTTCTTGAAATCTTCCTCCTCCTCTAACTTATCATCGTCGCCTTCGACCTCGTCGTCCCCGCCGCCATCGGCGTCACCATCATCGCCTTCTTCCTTCTCTAGGGCACTGGACGCGTCCAATTCCGTCATGAATGAAATAGAGAAGGATGAGAGCAGGACGCATTTACGACCGCCCCCGCAGAAGACCAACATTTTTGTGGCCCCCAACTGGCACGGCGCTAATGCAAGTCTAGGGATGCCGAGGTGGGAGGCCGCGAGCGCGGGTCGAGTTGCTAGCATGGCAAGCGAGCCGGCAATGGCTAATTGGTCGCTTCTGCCGGCTGCCGGAGCTGGCGGCGGCAACAATGGAGCTGGAGCGGCGTTGCCCCAGCAACATGGCTTGAGTGGATTTAGCGGCGGTGGTGATAGTGGTTGGGAGTCGGGGTATTTAGGAGAAGCGGCTGCGCCATTAGTGGAAGCCCCGCCCCCGCCGCCTTATCCATTTTCCTTGTTCTTTCACTAAGTGACCATGGGAAATTTCTTTTCTTGGGAGGTCAATCACATGATTTATCTTATGTATTTATTATTTTTCCAGCCTTTTTTTTTATTTTCTTAATAACAAAAAAGGAAAAAAAATTCCAAACTCTCGTGTACTCATAAAAGGACTTATTATGGTTAAAATTGTTAGAGTTGAAAATTCAAAGCTTTCAAGCTAAAATGGCCTTCAACCATATCGTTAGAATATTTAAATATTAAATAACATTTTCATCTAACAACTTAAACTTTTAAAAAATTGCTTGAATGACTCTATCTACCTCGCAAGAGGCTATTTAGCAAACTAATCAAGTTAGAAATATTATAGGTTTAGTCCGTTTTGACGAACACGTCACATGCTTTTTATGAAAACTTCATTCGCCGTAACATAATGCTATGTGGATAGTTTAACATAGTGTGTGCCAAATTTTACTAAAGAAGTGATCTTTCATCTTGAGACATCATCTTGAAGTATATATATTAGATTTCAACTTTAAAAGTATTTATAGTGAGTGTAATGATCTTGAGAGAGAAAACTGGATCAATTAATCCTATGGATAGATCTACATTTCTATATGCAAATATAGATTTATAATTACTCAATTTAATTAATTCCAAGATAATATTGTTGAAAACATATCTTGAGTTTGAACCCGAAAAGGAAATTTTCATAATTCAAGTAGGTTTCCATATTTGAATGGCTTCCTAGTTGAAATAGGTTTTTATTTTGGATCACGCTCTTGTCTATATATATAAGAAATGTTTTCACTGTGAAAAGCATCTAAGAGGTAACTTCTTCATGAATTACATTTTGAGAGCCTTAGTGTTGAAGCCAATTAAATCTCGTGAGTAAGATTTGTGAACTCCTTCTTGAGATTGAGATATTATTTTGTGAGGAACGGTGGGCTAAATATTGTGTGAGTTATTGGATGTAATAGGGGCTAGAAACACTAAGGCTACGTTTGGTCGTCCGGATTTCTAATCGAGATAGGATTGGATAAGATAGGATATAAAATCCTAGGATTTTTTTTTTTATATAATTTCCATCGTTTGGTGAATCGCAACATTAAAGTCGGATATATTCACATCATATAATATACATTTTTTTGATATAATGGCATATCATTATAAATGAATCTAAATGTTCATAAATAGAGATGGTGAAAATCTCTCATAACACTATTCCTTAATTTATTTTTTCCTTTTTATTTTTATTTTTTTTTATTTTATTTTATTTATTATTTCTTTTTTCCCCTTTCATCATTCTTTAATAAAATTTTATCAAATAGTAAATTGTACTAACATACCTAAAATACAAAAATACCTAAAATAAATAATAAATATAAATATTTAATTTATAAATTGAATGTTTATTATAAGATAGAATTAAAGTTGAATATATAAATTAAAATAAGATTAATTAACAATAATTTTTTTATTTTTAATTTCTTAAATTATAATTCAAATATTATTTATATTGAAATATAATTTCAATTTTGTTAATTTAATAAGTTTGCTATTCGAGAAAAATAACTTTCCTACTATGGACATTAGAAATTCAATCCACATTTATCCCACCTCCCCTATGAGATAATTTTATCCTACCTATATCCCCCTTATATCCAACTTTATCCTGTCCCGAGTGAGCACCAAACGTAGAATAGGATAAATCATATCCTATCTCGGATTTTATTCCGACTACCAAACACAGCCTAAGAGTGATTGAGTGATTTGAGTGTGGTTGTAATCTCCGTTAGTGAAATTCTTTGTTGTTTTCCTCATAAATCTAAGACAACTCAACCGAATCACATAAATTTTGTGCCTAAATTATTTCTTTGTTTTGTTTGTTTTATTATTTGATCGCTTATTTTTGCAACAATTGATATTAGAGCTAAGTTTGGCTAATTTGAAGCAAATTGAGAGTGTCGGAAGAAGGAAAAATGAGAACCGATAGATTTTAAGGAAAAAATTTTGATTTTTAAAAGATGTAGATTGAGGATTATCTCTACTAGAGGAATCCACACTTACCACTATCTAGGAAGAATTCGGAGTAAATAAAGCAAGCTAAATGGGAGTTGTTGGGTTGACAAGTGCTAGGTGTTATTTGGTTGATGTTGACTCGTAACATCGCATTTTATATCATGAAAGAGAAGATCATTATGAGACTAAAGAAGGCCATGATGGACATGTACGAGAAGCTCTCTGTGATTAATAAGGTCTATCTAATGTGGCGTCTATTTAACCTAAAGATATGCAAATGTGCATCGGTTGTTAATCATATCAACGAATTCAATATGGATATTAGTCAACTGAGTTTAGTTGAAATTGACTATAATGATAAGGTACGTGCTTTGATTTTATTATCCTTATTGCCTAATAGTTTGAATTGTTATTGTTGTTAGTAAATCCTTTCGGTTAACAAGTTTAACATTTGATGGGATTTGAGATTTGGTTCCGAGTGAGAATGATTGTAGAAGATAATATGGTGAACTTGTGCCTACTACTTTAATTACTATTAGCTGAGAAACTAGAAGAGCAAGAGGAATTAGAGTTGATTGCACAGATGATATTATGGCTATAGCTAACTATAATCAAATAGCGTTGATTATGAGTATGTTACTGACGATTCATCATTTGACGGATGAATTATGAATTCTAATTGTTTATTTTTAGCTACGTCAAATAGGAACTAGTTTACTACTTATTAATGTGTCGATAGAAGTTAAGTGCATTTAGGGAACAATGTTGAGTGCAACATTGTGGATGTTGGAATTGTCAAAATTAAAATGTATGATAGTATTGTAAGGATATTGCGGTATTTTTTTAGAATGTGGAATTTTGAAAATTATTTGGGGTGTTTTGGTGATAATGAGAGAAATAAGCTTCAAGGTAAGATAATGATGAATTCACTGTAGAGACGTCGAATGCATTGATTCAAGAGTCTAAATTGTGACATATGCATTTGAGGCACATTAATGACTACTCAAGAAGACACGAGTGTTTGTGATGAGGCTCATGTTTGATGCTGTTGTAAGGATCATAGAGTTGAGACCTTTGATTGAAAATGAGACTATGATCAAGCATATGCGGACTGTCAATAGTATGAAGTTTTGCTTGGAGATGTTAAATGAACTCTACATGAATGAAGGCATAGTGAGACATCGTAACTACAGGTTGTAGAGTTGATAGGTAGAACATTACTAGAGATAGTCTACAAAATGCTCTTAGCACTAGTACGGCTAAGAGAATGCATTTGGTATGGTGAGCACTTGATAAATAGATCCCCATTGACTATGGTTAGATGTTGGACTTCCGAAAAAGTGTGATTAAGTGACATTACCGATTGTTTTATTCTTAGAATATTTGGTTACTCGTGTTATGTTAGAATGAGGGATAGTAAGCTCAATGAAATGGCAAGAAAATACATGTTCCTAAGTTATGAACAAGGTGAACAAAACTAGGTACTGGTGCTTGGAATTAGATCCACACGTTATCATGAGAGAAGTTACATTTGACAAATCTCTAGCATTGTAGGGTAGGAGTGGTTGTGGCAGTGTTTAAGTCTAGTGTCTAGTCTATTTTCTAGTTTTGTCTATTTTATTGTTTGATCTTTTGTTTTCGCAATAAATATCCCTTTTTTTCACTATAAAGTCATCGTTATTGAAAAAATTTTACCTAGTAAATCTTTTTCCTATAAAATGAATTGTTTTGCTATGTTGTGATTTGTTAAGAATGCAATTTAAGGAAATATTCTATCGTGTTCTTTAACGGCCAAACTAGTCTATGAAGTAGTGTGCAAAGCAAAGACAAACACTATTATGGATTTTAGATATTGTAAACCAAAATCAATCATACTCACGTGTTCGCGGTGAAAGTCAATGAATTAATAGCTTCTAAAAATTTAACTCAGCTATGAATTTGTTTCAAATTTGTAAGGTCAAATTAGAGAAGCAAAAGAAAACAACAAAAGTTATGATCATTATTTTGAAGATCAATAACGTGATTTCAAAATAAAAAAATAAAATAAAATTATAGTCATAACTTCGAAGATTAGTAAAAGTAGTTGTGCCGCATTGGAAGCATGATAGTAGGGAGGGAATTTTCACAAAAATGATTTCCCTTTCCCTTTCCATGGAGTGGAAACTCGCTTTTTGCAACTTTTTAATTCAAGAGTTTTGCTATAGAGGAAAGACTTTCCTCTGACATGTTCATTGGCTTTTGTTCAAACGCATGAAGAGTCTAAAATCATTGCTTCACGTGGGATAAAGACACTCCGACACTCGTTTTTTTTTATTTTTGATCAACAAAAGAAAAGTTACGATAATTGCATATAAAAAATGCAAAAGGTGATGTAACATTCTAGTTGTACCCAATTAGTAAAAGGGCGATAAATTGAGTGAGGACGTGTAAACATAATCGCCCTAACAACGACCCAATTAAAGACCAAATCTTCTTTTCCTCGTAAAAAAATTACACATTTTGGTTGCTGAAAGTCATTGTAAACGTGAGAAAAAAGGAAAAGAGAGAATCCCCCTCCCCCTTCCATATTGGGTCAGGCTTAAGGTTAAAATGTGAAAGGGTAGACTGACCAGGTGGGCCCCACCATGTCCCTTTTGGGCAAATCGGGACACGCGTCCGTGCAGTGCACGTGAGTCCTGTTGGGAAGGGGACAAAAGCGCGTAGGTCCTCGTAGGGTTGGTGGGGGGGGGTACCGATCCTCGGCTCGCGTGACCACGTGCGGCTCTGTTGCGGGGGCACGTGTCTCCATCCGATTCGGTTAGATGGGCGTGACTTAGGTAGTTGTCTATGTAGGGCAGGAACGGCCACTGGTGCTGGGGTTTGGCCCTCTGGACGCTTTATGGGTCGAGTCGCGGCAATAATTCATTAGCTGCAATGATTTCTTTTTGGTTTGTTAATTTGGAAAATTTGCACACTTGTCGAACTATGCTAGGGCTAGGCTTATTTTCACGTGGAGAATGAGTCAATTCTTCGATATGACAAATTTTCTTTTAGTGGGTACGCTGTCGACGTTAAAAAACATATATACACAATCTTTATTGGATGGATTGGAGACGTATATGAATTTGATTACATGTCTTCTCTCTGGATATGAGCGTGAGAGACATTCCTCCGATGATGAATAAGTAGATAATTTTTTTGCATTGATGGTGTACCTACTAATTGTTTATTTAAAAAGCATCATGACTTGTGATGATGGTCTATACAGATGACGTTGCTGTAAGAGATGATGTAGATGGCATTGCTCGGTCAAAGACACGTATGGATCAACAATTTTAAAGCCAAGATAGGGGTTGGTCATGGTATTTTTTTTGGTGGGGAGGTCGTGCGTTCTCGACAGGGGATACATGTGTAATTGCTGGAATATGCCTCGGATTTGATGGAAGAGACGGGTGTGCTTGGGTCAAGACTAGTTGGTACTCCAATGGAACCTTGACACGAAGCTAGCTCCAAATATATGAAAGGTGCTTTAGGAAACACGATCACTTACATCAAGATCATGAACATAATTGTGTCATTGAATATGCACAAGCAAATTTGGCTAGTTCTCTATCGAATAGACAATCTACAACTGGAGACCAAAAACTTTATCTCTTAGAAGAACTAAATATATCGAGATTGACTATCACTTTATTGGAAAAATCAGTTTCTACGTAAATTACAACAACGTTTGTGAACTCGAATGATCGATTTGCTGACTTGTTTGCTGAGTGCCTTCGTAGTCCTCGTGTGAGTTACATTGGTAACAACTTGGGGGACATATAAAATGTATGCTCCAACTTGGGGAAGCATACCGCGAAAATTTACTCTCCTTCCCTGGTTCTAAGTCTAGGTCCATTCATGGTATCGAGCCACGGTTTCGTTTTTGATACTATCCATTCCATGCGCTTGATAGGTGAATCCCATGACAGATCCCGAAATCCTCGAAGCACCCATTTCTCTTGCTCCTTCTTCTTCGTCCTCAACTCTCTCGGAATTTCGTGTTTCCAATGCTTCTAAGATAGACTATCTCTATGAAGTCTCTCTTAGCGATGAAACCAAGATCTCGAAACTCGGCTTCCTTTGATGAACCCCTACTCGGCTTTTGCTAAACCCACTTCATCATTCTCACCTATCCGCTCCATCCGTCAACTCATCCATCAGACCCCAAAGCAAGTAAAGGAGTACGTTCGGTCCTCCAAGTTTGACCAAAGATCCCATTCACGCTCGAGAAAGAGTACTTTGTTACTCTCCGGATCCCTCAGGAATTTCCCGGACAATGGGTACAAAGAGGATATTCTCATGTTCACTATGGAGCCGTTCGTCTTGCTCTCACATTCCATGGTCGTAAAGGCACACCGCATAGTGGCCCGAATCGCGTTGTTGGATACCAGGTTTTTACAATACCAGCATGCTTGCATCGGTACTGTTCAAACCACTTTGAATGCCGGAACAGTATTTGTTACTCTGTATCCAAACTTCAACATCGCTCTTTCAGACCCTCAACTTCTCTCTTTTATGAAAGTTCAAGTACAGCTCACTGGAGCTCCCCAAACTGCTGAATCTGTAGCTGCAACCTTACATTACCAGATGGTTTATCGAGTGCAGAACCATGCTCTCGACCTCAACTTCAACAATGGTAATGAAGACGCATTGTTCATCTCCATGCGGAATGACCAGGCATCCCGCATCCATGTCCCCCGAACAGATTCCAAAGGATACGTTGGCCAAGCTCCTTCCGAGACTTGGATTACCAACTATGAAAAACTACACCAGCATAACAAGCCGTTTCAGTCTACGGACTCAGAGTTCGTAAGGAAAAAGGATGGAACTGTTTCCATCAAATTTGGCAAAGAAAAGGAAGAAAGTCCTTCTATCTTCCAAACTCTCTTTATGATTGAGCCTTGTGTTCCAGAATCCATTTATGAACCCGATCCAAAAAAGCATGTGCGACATTTTAAAAGTGATGGACATCCTGTCCATTACTATAAAGATAAGCATGGTCATTGTTTTTGGGATCCTTTTTGCCAATGTTCCTACTGCATAAATTCTCCTGACGAGGTAGATCCTCATGCAAGATCTCCTCCACGACGGAAAAAGTCCAAGGACAAGTTGTACCAGAGGTACTTAGACGGAGATTCCTCCGTAGATACTCTTGGTGAGTGTGATAAGTACCAGTTCATGGTGTCCTATGCACCACCTCCACCACCAGAGTTCACTGCTATATCCCGAACATCGCCAGATCCACCAAAATCACCACCACCTTCTCCTCCCCAGAAAAAGCAAGCTCTCTCTCCATTCTATAAACCAATCCTTAAATGGGCCAAGAAACACTCTTACCCCCTCGAAGTTCAAGCAGAAACACCTCCCACTTCTTCTATTGCCATGTTCCATGATACTGACTTTCCTCCTCTTGTCAAGGAAAGCTCTAAACTCTCGTTCCACCTTTCTGAAGAGTTTATTGATCCACATGGTAGGTACCGCCATGTTCCCAAAATACCTACCCCCACCGATGTGGACGAACATGGAAGGCGAAGAAAACCCCTGCTGCTGAAGCCGTTCTCAATTGGCAATCAGAGACTTTGTTGGCACAAAACAATGCCTTCAAGACTATTGATTCCAAGATCGGAAATGTGCAACAAGATCTCCGAAGATATGATGAAGGTACCAAGAAGATACTTTCGAGTTCCGAGAAAAGGCTTCAAGCCTTGGAATCGGGACAACGGCTTGGTACCACTATCTTGAAAGTCCAAAACCAGAAATAGATAAACTCAAGAAGCAAATTCAAATTCTTGAAGAAGGAAGGTTTAGACCTTTCGATCCATTGGCACCTCTGTTCAAACTGGGTATGTATCCCCAACACCTCAAGTGTCTGTTTTTGCCAATATCCCGAAGATCCTTCTAGGAGAGAAACAGTTTGCGAAGTCGCCTCAAAGCCTTGAAAAAGAAAAGGGAAAAGAAAAGACACCACCTACGAACCAAGCTCAATTGTTATAAGAGAAAGGCCAGACCAGGATGATGTTATCAAATCCATTAGAATCCTTTACAAGGATCTGGGTAAGCAAGAAATTGACCCCATTACCCAACAGCTGAGCCTAATCTGTTAAAAGTTACATTTTCTCGAACAAACCTCCTCCTCTTCATCGATTCGGTATCTACTTATTCCTCTTCATCCTTTTCGGATCGCCGGTTGAGTCTCCCCTTACATTCCACCAAACTCACAAATATTTATGGCCGATACTCTTTCGGATTACGATATGCAATCAAACTATTCTGATCCAGAACTTGGACAGACAAGTAATCCCACCAGAAACAATTCAGCCAGACATGTATCCATGGCATCCAAACAATTCTTCTCCATTGATGATATTCCCTATTCAAAATGGCCACACGAGACTTGAAGAATTTCATACTTGGTTGAGTACACTTTGGAGTCCATCACCAACCATGATATGAATGATGTCCTTTACAATTTTGTTACAAGATTCACAGGGGAGCCTTAAATTTTGGTGGCAATCACTCACGAACGGGACCAGCTTACGTTCTTGTTATCACCCGGTTTCTATCATGCCCTTAATTTTCTATACCATGTTTTTGTGGGAACACCTGGAGATCTCAAAGAACTCAAAAGGAGGGAATTCTTTGAAAGAAGATGCTGCTCCCTTCAGAAAAGGCATCTTGATAAGCATTATCGATTAATGCTCCAGCTCTTTTACCAGATTGGCGCAGACCCAAATCTAAAGCATGTTTTTATCACTTCTATTCCTAAAGAACTATCACGGATGGTTGAAAGATCCTTCTTTGGAAAGCAAAGAAGAATACAAGACGTTCCCATGGGAGAACTTCAGCAAGAAGTCCATTTATGCCTTGAAGAATTATGCTTAAAGCGTCGAATGGTCCAAACATACATCACGAGATGACAAGCGCCTTGAATCAGCATGTTCCCATCGAAGTTAAAAATCAAATGCTCCAAACAGATTGTGATGGTACTTGTGGCCATTACTCCGGAAGAAGAAGCACTTTAAGAAGTACTCGACTAAAAAAATCCAAGCATGGCTCCAAGCGTTTCCGGAAAAAGAAGAAATGGCGATTCCTACGCAAGAGAAAAGACCACACAGGCCATAAGAAATCAAGCCGTTGCTACATCGCAACAAGAAGGGACATTTTGCAAAAAATTGTCCGCGCGAGCGAAAAGGGTCGAAATCATCGATTGAAAATGAAACAGGTATGTCCCTTGAAAATGATGACATTGAATCCTTGTTTTACGCGATGAAGAACCATCGAGCAAACCCTTTGTGTTATCCCCTTCTACCAATCTTCCAATGAGACCGATTCTGACGAATCAGAATCTGAAGATATTTTTCACATATCTCCCACATCTTCAGAACCAAATCCTGACATATTTTCAAGCCAAACTCACTGTCCTCATTTCCCTGTCAAAATCTTCACTTCAAAGTACGCCAAACCTATCAATGTTATTGCTCTCATTGATACTGGAGCAAGTTCCTCCATTCTGGACACTAAAGTTACGCCCGAAGAATATTGGACTCCTCATATCCGATACTTCAACTCCGCCTCCGGAGATACTTTCTCCTCAAGTGTCGAACCATTCCGGTTACTATCCAGTTTTTTTCCCGAGTGCTCCATAAAGGCAAAAATCTTTGGATCAAACCTTCCCAATAAGGATTTGCTAATTGGGTGGGACATAATGACTCAAATCTCTCGGCTCCGTATCATTCCTGGAAAAGGTCTTAGATATAAAAATCATTTCTCTGAGTTTGTTGATATCCAGAGACTCTTTTCCATCCAGATGAGTTTGTTAGATCCAATCATGCAAAAACTGCTAGAGTCGTGCTCGGAATCCCACTCCGAATTTGCTCAAAAATGTTCCCATCCTTTATGGGAAAATCCAGAATTCTTTGTTCGCCTCCCCTTCAAGAAAAATGAAGACATCAACCCAACAAAGGCGAGTCATGCGGGAATGAAGCCAGAACACTTGGCTTTAGCTCAAAAAGAATGCTCGAACTACCGCAACGGGGCCTTATTGAAATTTCTGATTCTCAATGGGCTTGTGAAGCCTTTTATGTCAATAAGCGAGCCGAGCAGAACAGAGGGAAAATGAGATTGGTAATTAACTACCAACCTCTTAATCTTTTTCTCCAAGATGATAAGTTCCCTCTACCATCTAGAGATTCTCTCTTTAGTGGATTAACCAAGGCCCACATCTACTCCAAATTCGACCTCAAAGCCGGATTTTGGCAATTGGGCATTCATCCCGAAGATAGATCCAAAACGGGATTTTGTATCCCAAACCAACACTTTCAGTGGAAAGTTCTTCCTTTTGGCTTAAAGGTTGCCCCATCCCTTTTCCAAAAGGCCATGTGTCGCATTTTCCAACCCATCTTGTCAACTGCAGGTATATATTGATGATATTCTGCTCTACAGCCCTGATGAACAGAGCCATTGCCAACTCCTTGAGAAATTTGCAGAAATCGTAAAAAGGCATGGCATCATGCTTTCTCAAAGAAAGATGAATATTGCCCAGACAGAAATTGAATTTCTTGGTATGCACCTCAACAAAGGTACATACTATCCAGGGCCACACATTGCACAAGAATTATTGAAGTTTCTGAAAAGATTTCACGAAAAAACAAGTTCAGCAATTCCTTGGGATAATCAATTATCTCGAGTTTTTGTCCCAAACATTGCAAAGCTTCTAGCTCCTTTGCGGTCCATGTTGAAAAAGACTCCCCACCTTGGGGAAAGATCCAAACCGAAAGATTCTTGAGCTTAAGGAGATTATGCGAGAATCTCCCACCATTACAAATACCATCAACGGGCAAAAGAATTCTTCGGGCGACGCCGTGATGAATACTTGGCAGCCGTCCTATTTGAAGAAATTGATGGTAAGAAACACCCTTGTGCTTACAAAAGTGGAAAGTTTTCTCAAGCTGAAATGCATTACCATTCCACCTTTAAAGAAATCCTAGCAGTCAAAAATGGAATCAAAAAGTTTGAATTTCATCTCATCGGCCATCACTTTTTGGTCGAACTAGACATGTCATCTTTCCCTCGATGACCAAGTTTAAACAGAAAACAGATTCCAAACCCTCAACTTTGCTCCGATGGGCTGAATGGTTTTCAAAATACTCTTTTGAAACAAAACATATTCCTGGGAAAAAGAATGTCCTTGCTGACTTTTTGTCAAGACCCAAGGCACCAGCTGAGATCAACATGTACATCAAGAGGCCAGCCTTTCATATGCTCCATTATGGCGTCAAATACAAAATTGAGAAAATTAAAGACTCACCAAGCCGGGCATATCCCCAGGAGATTATTCAGCAAATTCGGAATGACAGGCTTACCGAGAACATGGAGACCCTCATGTGGCAATGCCACACCGACCTTTTCCAGGAATGATACGGAGCTGAGAGATTTGAGTCATTATGTCCCACCCAATTAGCAAATCCTTATTGGGAAGGTTTGATCCAAAGATTTTTGCCTTTATGGAGCACTCGGGAAAAAACTGGATAGTAACTGGAATGGTTCTGACACTTGAGGAGAAAGTATCTCCAGAGGCGGAGTTGAAGTATCGGATATGAGGAGTCCAATATTCTTCAGGCAGAACTTTAGTGTCCAGAATGGAGGAACTTGCTCCAGTATCAATGAGAGCAATAACATTGATAGGTTTGGCGTACTTTGAAGTGAAGATTTTGACGGGGAAATGAGGACAAAGTGAGTTTGGCTTGAAAATATGTCGGGATTTGGTTACAAGATGTGGGAGATATGTGAAAAATATCTTCAGATTCTGATTCGTCAGAATCGGTCTCATTGGAAGATTGGTAGAAGGGGATAACACAAAGGGTCTGCTCTGATGGTTCTTCATCAGCAGAAAACAAGGATTCAATGTCATCATTTTCAAGGGACATACCTGTTTCATTTTCAATCAGATGATTCTGACCCTTTTTCGCCTGCGGACAATTTTTTGCAAAATGTCCCTTCTTGTTGCAGATGTAGCAACGGCTTGATTTCTTATGGCCTGTGTGGTCTTTTCTCTTGCGTAGGAATCGCCATTTCTTCTTTTTCCGGAAACGCTTGGAGCCATGCTTGGATTTTTTAGTCGAGTACTTCTTAAAGTGCTTCTTCTTCCGGGAGTAATGGCCACAAGTACCATCACAATCCTGTTTGGAGCATTTGATTTTTAACTTCTGATGGGAACATGCTGATTCAAGGCGCTTGTCATCTGTGATGTATGTTTGGACCATTCGACGCTTTAAGCATAATTCTTCAAGGCATAAATGGACTTCTTGCTGAAGTTCTCCCATGGGAACGTCTTGTATTCTTCTTTGCTTTCCAAAGAAGGATCTTTCAACCATCTGTGATAGTTCTTTAGGAATAGAAGTGATAAAAACATGCTTTAGATTTGGGTCTCGCGCCAATCTGGTAAAGAGCCGGAGCATTAATCGATAATGCTTATCAAGATGCCTTTTACAAGGGAGCAGCATCTTCTTTCAAAGAATTCCCTCCTTTTGAGTTCTTTGAGATCTCCAGTGTTCCCACAAAAACATGGTATAGAAAATTAAGGGCATGATAGAAACTGGGTGATAACAAGAACGTAAGCTGGTCCTGTTCTGTGAGTGATTGCCACCAAAATTTAAGGCTCCCTGTGAATCTTGTAACAAAATTGTAAAGGACATCATTCATATCATGGTTGGTGATGGACTGTGTACTCAACCAAGTATGAAATTCTTCAAGTCTGTGTGGCCATTTTGAATAGGGAATATCATCAATGGAGAAGAATTGTTTGGATGCCATGGATACATGTCTCGGCTGAATTGTTTCGGTGGGATTACTTGTCTGTCCAAGTTCGGATCGAATAGTTTGATTGCATATCGTAATCCGAAAGAGTATCGGCCATAAATATTTGTGAGTTTGGTGGAACAGAAGGGGGAGACTCAACTGGCTGATCCGAAAAGGATGAAGAGGAATAAGTAGATACTGAATCTGATGAAGAGGAGGAGGTTTGTTCAGAAAACAGAATCTGTTTAATAGGATTAGGCTCAGGCTGTTGGGTAATGGGGTCAATTTCTTGCTTACCCGGATCCTTGAAAGGATTCTAATGGATTTGATAACATCATCCGGTCCGGCCTTTCTCTTATAACAATTGAGCTTGGTTCGTAGGTGGTGTCTTTTCTTTTCCCTTTTCTTTTTCAAGGCTTTGAGGCGACTTCGCAAATCTGTTTCTCTCCTAGAAGGATCTTCTGGGATATTGGCAAAAACAGACACTTGAGGTGTTGGGGATACATACCCAGTTTGAACAGAGGTGCCAATGGATCGAAAGGTCTAAACCTTCCTTCTTCAAGAATTTGAATTTGCTTCTTGAGTTTATCTATTTCGGTTTTGGACTTTCAAGATAGTGGTACCCAAGCTGTTGTCCTGATTCCAAGGCTTGAAGCCTTTTCTGGAACTCAAGATAGTGGTACCCAAGCTGTTGTCCTGATTCCAAGGCTTGAGCCTCTTGAGTAGAGGTGTTAAATGGGTTGTGCAACCCATTTATGGACCCATTTAAGTATAAATGGGTCATTAATGGGTCGAGCCTTGAGAAATAAGGTACCGATGGGTTTTAAAAATAAAAGAACTAAAATAAATGGGTCTTAAATGGGTACCCATTTAAGACCCATTTACAAACCCATTAAAGTCTAAAGATGGGTTGTGCAGCCCATTTATTTTTCTTTTCTTTTCTTTATTTTATTTTATTTTTCTTTCTTCTTTTTTTCTTTCCTCTTCCTCCGGTCACCGGCATGGCGATGGCTGGCGACCGGCCGCGACCTCGAGGCTCGCCAAATCGGCGAGGCTCGAGCCTCGCCCGACGCCGGCGAGCCTCGCCGACGCCGGTGAGCCTCGAGCTCCTTGGATCGCGGCGGGCGGAGGCCTCGCCCGACGCCGACGAGCCTCGAGCTCGTCGGATCTGGAGAGGCGAAGGCCTCGCCGGCGTCCGGTGAGGCTCGAGCCTCACCGATCCGGCGAGCTCAAGGCTCGCTAGATCCGGCGAGCCTCGAGCTCGCCGGCGTCGGCGAGAGGGCGAGCTCGAGGCTTGCTCGTGGCCGCCGCCGGCCGTTGTCATGGCCGGCGGCCGGCCAAAGAAAAAGAAGAAGAAGAAGAAGAAGAAGAAAGAAAAAAAAAAAGAAAAAGAAAAGTTCTATTTAAAAAATTAAAATAATTAATTTTTTAAAAAATAATTAAAATTCCATTTTTAAAATAATTATTTTAAAAATTAAAAAAATTTCCATTAAATTTGTGTTGTATAAAATTATTTTAGCAATACCATTTTTTAAATATATATATCTATATATATATATATATATATATAATAAATTAAGTTTAATTAAATGGGTTGGGTATGGGTTGGATATGGGTCGGGTCGGGTATGGGTCAAAATTTTTGCATTGCAATAAACGGGTCATAAACGGGTTAAATGGGTCAATTTAGGTCGGACCATTTATGACCCGACCCAAACCCGACCCGACCCACCCATTTAACGGGTCTACTCTTGAGGAACAAAGTGATCTCGAAGTATGGGGGGGTTTTGGTGGCATTGTTTGAAAGCACTCATAAAGTCCCTAACCATTCAATCTCATCCCTCTCTTTTGTCTTACATTCATCTTATGTGTTTCCAATGCAAATGAAAAGTATAGACTGATGACTCAAAATCATGGACTAAGTGCCGTCATGGGAAGAATCAATAGGTCGTGGCAATAATTCATTAGCTGCAATGATTTCTGTTTAATTTGTTAATTTCGAAATTTTTGACACTTGTCAAACTATGCTAGGGCTAGGTTTATTTTCAGGTGGATAGTAAGTTAATCCTCGATTCGACAAATTATTTTTTTATAGAAAATGACTTTTTATTTAGTGGGTACGCTATTGATTTAAAATATATATATATATACACATTCTTCATTGGATGGATCGGAGACGTACATAAATTTGGTTAATAACTCATCTCTGGATATAGGCAAGAGAAATATCCCTCTAAGTAGATAAACTTTCTACGTTGACGGTGTACCTACTAAGTTTATTTAAAAAGCATCGTGACTTGTGATGGTGGCCTGTGCAGATGATGCGGATGGCATTGCTCAGTCGAAGACACGTATGAATTGACAATAGTGAATCGAGGATTGGGGTTGGACATGGTATTTTTCTTGGTGGGAGGTTGTGCGTTCTCAATTGAGGATATGTGTGTAAGCTGGAATATGCCTTGGATTTGATGGAAGATGGGCATGCTTGGGTGAAGACTAGTTGACACTCCAATGGGACCCTGACATGAAGCTAGCTCCAGATACATGAAAGGTGCTTTAGGAAATAGGATCACTTACATCAAGATCATGGACATAACGGTGTCATTGAATATTCACAGGCAAATTTGACTAGTTCATATGCCTTGGATTTGATAGAAGAGATGGGCATGCTTGGGTGAAGACTAGTTGACACTCCAATGGGACCTTGACATGAAGCTAGCTTCAGATACATGAAAGGTGCTTTAGGAAATAGGATCACTTACATCAAGATCACGGACATAATGGTGTCATTGAATATTCATAGGCAAATTTGACTAGTTCTCTATTAAATAGATGATCTACAATGGAAGATTGAAAACTTTATCTCCTAGAAGAACTAAATATATCAAGATTGACTACCACTTCATTAGGCGAAAATTAGGGGAAAAACGGAAAGAGAAACAATGGTTTGCGGTATATGACCAAAAAATTGATAACAATTATAGCAATTGACTATAAATTACTGAATTATGTGGAGAATTAGGTCATCTTCTTTTTTAACTGTTTAAAACTGACTTCTTATGACTTTTAAATAGGAGCGACCTATGGCATAAAAATTATTAGTTGAACATACTGATACCTAGAACTTGCCCCAGTCCAAGTATTTTCATATTGCGACCTAAGGCATAAAAATTTCAACTTCTGTCCCATAGATATTCCTACTTCTCTATTTACTGTTATAATGGCTCGGCCATGATTGAGTGATTGATCGTCTTGGTCTTTGTTGATCATCCTCTTAAATTTGTCAAACAGAGAAATATTCTTCCCTCGTTTCTGGGTTTATCATCCTAAATATTGTGCTCAACAGTTTAGGTTGGCTTAGGAAATTCCTAGGCCAACTATATATCAAACGAAATTTCCTCTTTCCACAGACTGAGCATAGATGCGACGTTGCACTACGTTAATATCTGCGTCAATTTATTCAATCGGTACATGCATATTCCATTCCTCGAGAACCCATAGAGCACGATTTTTTAATGGGTGGTGGAATTCCTGTTCCAATTGGATGTTTGTCAAAGGCAGTGATTCATTTTTGGAGAAGGTGAAAGAAGGATGATCTGTTTGGAGAGTCTCAAACTTCTAATGCATCCCCATCGAACCCATCATTATCAATATTCAGGAGTAATTACAGGAGAGGACTTGGTAAAAATGTGTTTATCATTTCCTTACTTTCCTTTCGTCCTTTAATAACCATCTAACATCTTTCTCTCGATTGCAGTTGAAACCTACAAACGAAAGTCATCAACAGTCATTGTCGGAGAAGATGTAGAAGAGACTCCCTTGGCCAAGCGAAACAGAAGTCAAGGATTGCTCAGCATTGTCAATTCTAAAATCGACCAGGAGTTGAACTCAATTACTGTCGGTACGGCTTCATCACCTGGCCATCTTAGCCCATCATTTTCTGAAGAGCTGAAGCCGAGTGGGAAGAATTATATCAACTCCTTTCGTGTGGATATTCCCACAGTGCCTCTGACTCAGACCTCGAAAACAAAAGAATATAAAGTTTCTGCCGGTCTAACAGATCCAGGATGAAGACAGCCTTAATCTTTCTGAATATCAGCACAAGTGCGAAGAACTTTATACTCTCTTTGAGGATGGCATTGAAGCTTTTAGGTACAACTGCAAGCAAAAACAAATAAAAGTGACAAAAGCCATCGAAGAAAGCTTTGGAGGGCTACAAGTTCAACTTTGTTATGAGGAAGATATCTTTATAAGAACGGCGCACTTGTCATATAAATGCCATCGATAAGAGGGCTTAGCTTGCACGGGAAAAGAGAGGCTCGAAACATTTATGATGGTACAGACTTGTAGATATATAGCGCTTCATTCACGAGGTCATACGCGATGACATTTTCTGGCTTAATCAGATTACAAGATGAATCCATTTACAATTTTTGGTACAGAAGAATTTGGTACCGCTAATAATGAGAATTACTAACATAATTGAAAAATAATATGAATTATTGATGTCTACCAATCACGGCACTTAGTCCATGATTTAAGTCACGAGTCTATACTTTTTATTTGCATTGGAAACACAAAAGATCACATTATTGCATTATTTAGTGAATTTTCTATTTATATGACGGGGTAGCTAATTGAGAGATTGTTATGTCACACTCTTGTTATTTATTGAATGCAAGACAAAAAAGAAAAATGAGATTGAATGTTTGGGATTTTCTGAGCACCCCTTCTTTATTTGTAATATTCACTTTATGATTGCTTTCAAACGATGCCACCATAAACCCTTTGTTGTACTTACATTATCACTTTGTTCCTCAGGAGGCCCCTCAAGTTGGAGCATCCATGTTATATGTCCCCCAAGTTGTTACCAATGCAACTCGCACGAGGCCCGCAAAGGGACTCGGTAAACAAGTGGGTGAGTCGATCATTCGAGTTCACAAACGTTGTAGCAATTTACCTAGAAATCTAAGAATATTTTATGGTGCGGTGCATCATGTTGGTTATCTATTTTCGATAAAAAGTAAGCGAGTCGCCATGAATTGGGGGAATAATCGTCGTTGGGAAACAGGATCCCCTTGATTATGTAAACTCGATCTTTCCACATCCAATTCTGGTACGGCCTAATGAAGCGAAGTCCGAGGCCCGAGAAAGTAGACAGAAGTCCCAAATTCTAGAAATACTCAACTTTTTAGGGGTTTCTTTTTTGGGCGAACCAAGTTGATCACAGAAAATATCAGAATTACGCAATGCAAAGGTTCAACTCCACTTCATGTATTGATTGGGGTTGTTAAGTGAAGGATCGATTGAGCATACACTGCTAGTTTATGCAGCGTCTAAAACTCACAATTCGGCTCGATTTCCAATTCCAATAACTTGTCTTTTCATGAGATGTCTTTTTTAAAAAGAAAATTCATTTTTTTCAGAATAATACTTGACAAAAGGTTATCTAACTTAGCAAATCCTAAATAATTGCGAAACAAAGCAAATACCATAATATAAATAACAAGGCATAGTTTGCAACTACAAGCATGCTCTCATCCCTCAAGAATAGATTTGACAATGTTAATGTTTCATAGCTGATCAACAAATTTAATAACAAACACATGTCAAGATCTCCCACTTTATTTGCAACGGGCTGTGGTGCGCATCTAGGTGCAACATCGTTATCACAATTGCCACGCTAAGACATTGACATCAATATATTGAAAGGACACCTATCAAATACGTGTAAGGAATTCCCAAAGTTACATCTAGATACAATTTTTTTTTTTTTTTTGGTTGGAAATCTAGTTTGAGAGATTAAAACTCCCAAATTTAAACCTAAATATAAATTGGGAGACGAAAGTGGCTTAATCTTGGAAAGGTTATGGAACTGCATAAGGAGCATCCTCGATGGTTGTCAACTAGACAAATGGATGAACCGATGACCACGTTCACCTAAGAACAGCTGCAAAAGTTTACTTACACATGCAAACTCCCAAAATAGATCGGAAGAGAAAAGAAAAGACGATCAAAGCAAAGAAAAAGAAAATCAAGTACTGAGTAGGATATCAGCGCCACTGTGGGATGCCCTCCCTCTAATCACCGAATGCAAACCTCTGTTGGGCCAACATCAAGATGTTCAGTTAGCTCACTATTCAAAAGTCGCAAACATTGGATCGTAAAAATTCATCGAATTAAGGCCCATCATTGTGATTGGCTCACTAGTCCTCCTCAAGAGCCCCATTTGCCTTGGGATCGCTTTTTATTTTAAGGGAATGAAAGTAGTCTTTTTCAGACCGACCAAAAAAAAAAAAAAAAAACAGTTACGGATGATGGGCAATCGATTTGAGTTCAGTTAGGTCGTTCTTCGAGTCAAGACCAACCGAAGTACTTAGAATTTGGAATTTGGAAGCAGTCAATGAACAAATAGCCTTAAGTCGGTCTGGACAAGCTTGGAGAGTTTGCCCGGCCTCAATTTCTATGGGCAAGAAAGAGAAATCTGACTAGAAATTTTCACCCTCATACTAGTGAGCTCTGTTATTTGGGAAAAGAGCATGACTAATATTTCGAGTGGGCAAATTGTTGTGATCTCAACACGAGCAATGAATTTGATAACAGCGCCAGAATTCAAATTCTTGATTAGTGCTCTAATACCATATTAGAATATCCCACCTGAAAACTTTAAGTCATCAGGCAAAGAGTAACTACATATTAAGACACAATATAACCACGTTAACATGAGACTATATAGTTAATAGGAAAGAATCTCAAAATCAAAGGGAACTTCAATGCAAATGTTATGGACCATCCTTCTTCACATCGATAAATTTGCAAGCGTGTTGAGGATAAGAGGGAATTGAATTTGGTAAGTGATTTACGTAAAGAAAACTTACACAGGCCGTGCTGAATGCGTAAGCATGCGTCTTGCTAGATTTTTTTTTTTTTTTGGGCTATATTCTAGGATGCCATTGGACCATTTGTGTAGAATCCAGCTGTTCGTGCAAACTTACTTGAAAACAGATCATACGTCGATCGCAAACTTGCGAGTCGCTCCAGCTGTAAAGAGAGGCGCACAAAGGCAAAAGAACGTTTAGGGTTGTGATTTCTTTCCATAGCACTGACACTGCAGTTGAAGGATGGAGTATCATACATCCGGTTTCCATTGGAAATTTGAGAACTTGTTTACATTCCATATTTGGAAATGATAGATGCCAATAATATCGGACGAACATCTCTAAAACGAGAAACACATATATGATAATAAAAAAAAAAAAATTCACATCATTACAACTACTTTGTGAGAGAAGTGAGAGTTGCTGTATTTCAGTCCTGTAAGTCAGCAAATTCGAAATAGTTCACCATATATTATGCCGAACAATTGATAGAAATGACTTACTGCCTGCAAGTGAGATATCAGTTCAGAATCTCACTGGCTAGCAGAGAAAGAATTTCCATCCATCCAATGACATGAACAAATCTTTAACTATTTCAGATTTATCGACTTACAAGACAACCCAGTCATTGTGCTGAAGTGTGTCAGAATATATGACTCACAAATAGTGTCACCCCGCCATCTTGGTAAACAATTTGTCCAACCTTGTTCTCCGCCTTTGTCTCGAATCTTTTCAATTCCCTAAAAGAAATAATTAAGAATTAAAAGTGACATAATTTGCTTATTGTTAACATGAATAGCTATTTATAAAGAACGATAAAGTGAGGGTATAATTCTTTTTGGCTAAATAAATGAAGTTATAGCCAAATGCTCATAGAGAGAGAGAGAGAGAGAGAGAGAGAGAGATTTGAATTATGGTAGAGAGAAGAATTTATAAGGTCTAAAGATGAAAGGTATTTACATCAAAATCAAAAAATGTAACAGACTGAGAATATACACTTTTTTGTCCATATTTTCCCCATTTTACCACTCAAAATCTGTTTGTAATTTATCAACCAGAACTTTTTCACAAATATCTAAAGAAACTTTCAGACAGATACACTTTATGACTTTAATTTTCTTCCACCTGTGTCTATTGTGACATTAATTTACTCTGCACATATGACAATATCTAAATCCTAACAATAGTCAAAATTCCAGTAAATATCATAATCGGAATCAACAATCATACAACGCATTTTCATTTACCTCAAGAGTTAGCTACTGAAAATGAGTAATATTAGAAAGAGAGAAATAAGAGGACACACGTACTTTTTTCCCTTTTTTTACCATGACAGAAATTCCATTCTCATTAGTACCATGATACTTCAAAATACGATGAATTTGAGTACAACCTGTTCTTAAGATTCATATAAATTACAACAGAAGGACATCCATTCCAGTAGATCCGCTATAATTCCAAAACAGAGGATTCAATGGAGCCAGCGCCCCCTCCCCACCCCCTGGTGGGGGGCAGGGGACTAACATGATTTTGATGCCAGTTCTGGTCATTCTTAAAACTGATTTTGTGAATGTTAAGTTCAAATACTATTAAAACAACTCATTTTAGGTGTCTTTTCAAACCAGGAAAATTAAAGATTCCAATAATCTTTATTCTACTTTTAGTTTCATTGTGCCACTCCAAGAACCCGAGTTTGTATATCAGTCAAGCAAGATGCAAAACGAAAGTATCAAGCATCCTCTAATTTACTGTATTCTGTTAAATGCTAAGATAAAACTCCTACTTTCTGTTCAAGCTTTTTTTCATTAAAAGTTGTATTAAACAAACGGATTAATATTCAAACAAAAAAAGAGAACTTAAACTGTGAAGCAAAAGAAAGGCAGAGACAACTGTTACCTTATTATTCTCTACCACTTTAAGGCTTCGTCATAGACCCACAACCTGCTATGGCTTCGAGATTTTGTTGTAATCCTCTTGACGAACAATTTGTCTACCAAGATCATCAGTTGATTGCACATAATCTAATGCTTTGTGGCTCATCTTCAACTTCTTTCTAAAGATTGAACATATGACTAAAGGAAGCCATCCTGAAGTGATGGACTTATTTCTAGAATATCTCCCAATGAGTCTTTCAACATAATGATTAGTTCAGGTTGTCAGACTTTCCCATCCAGCGCAACTATCTTGCTGCTAATTGTAATTACAATCTTGCTTGCAGACCTACACTGCTTTTGGAATACTATGAAACTAGAAAATGTGTGGAAGACTAGCTGGACGCCTTGCTGAAAATTATAAATGAGTTGCATGTCCTGAAAATGGTAGATAATGCCCAATTGGATATACCTAGTGCCTTCAATTTCCTATTGGAGACCTTGATTCACATTGCAGGTGTCATCCCATCAAGCCTACATGATCTCCACCCAAAGCTTCTAATGATCATCATCATCCACATCATCAAGAACCATGAGAACTTTTTGTACAAAATTAAACCCATTACCTCAAGAGCTAAGGGAAGTCATCAAGAACAATGAGAACTTTCTTAACAATATTGAAAGTCATAACCTCAAGAGCTAAGGGAAGTCATCAAGAACAATGAGGACTTTTTTTACAAAATTAAATTTATAACCTCAAGTGCTAAAGGAAGTTATCAATCTCATATTCATACTTGAAGTCCGCTTAGTATCATCAAGAACAATTTTGCTTCTCGTGGTAATGATAATCCTACTTCCTAACCCAAACCACTTGTGATCTCCAACCAAATCCTTTAATTGATCATTATCATTCACATCATCAAGAAGAATGAGGACTTTCTTACTCTTAAATAAAGTAAGATTAATTATATTATTTTATCCTCATTAGAAACTTGACGATTTAGTTGGTTCCACATTGATCAGCAAGTTTGTTGTTGATGACTTCAGTAAAAACTATCTTGCCAATACCACCCATTCCATAAATTCCAATAAGGGTAGTGCTAGAATTTCGATGAACAACTATCATCACATTCTCTATAGGAGAGTTGATTCTGACCACGTGCTCAGTAAAAACCAGTCTAAAGGCCTTTTTAAGGTACTCAAAACCTTCATGATAACCAATTTTACCAATTCTCCTTCGTACCTGAAAATAGAATTAGAGGTCAAGTACAAGGCAACAATAATTGCATGGTAAATCTCATTATAGCACATCAACAAACTAACTTTTAAATGATTGCCCCAGCTATTGAAGTTGTTAATTCCTCACCTCTATATTATATATGTTAGATATTGAAATGCAAATAGTCAATGCACGGAAAGTAAGGAAGGTTCTACTAAAACAGTACCTATTGACATCTTTCTTGGAATCCCATCCTTTTAGGGACCTAATTTCTATGAGCACTTTCTCCCATTGATCCACAACCTTTTCATCAACATGCTTCTCACGCGAGCAAAATCTCTTTGCCAACATCACTAATAGGAGCTCCACATCCTCTGGTTCGACTTTGTAAAGTATAGGCAAGACTAAGTGTCCTCTGCTAATCTTGCACTCCATCATTTCAAGCAATTCTCCAAGACAGCATCTGCTGGAAGCATAGTTCTGAGAGAGAACAGGGATCAAGATGTTACTCTTTTTAACAGCTTGGAGATGATCAGATTCACTCTCCTTGCCTTCAAAGACCAACTAGACACGCCAGAAATGCCAGAAATGCATGTTCTCTCGTTTTTCTGCAAGATGTAGCACAGAGACAAGAAGAATTAGTGCACGATGGCTACAGAACGAGGCAAGGATATTGGACAATACATATCTTCTTTTATCTGACCACACCCTTAATTTCTCCTTAGAATAGACCACTGGGTTTGCTCTGCTCTTAGACAAAAGGGGATGACAGCTTTCCTTTGAGAAGTTGTATATTCTAGTACATCAGATTGAGTGCAAAGCTTTGTATTAAGTCGTGTGGCATTGTCTGGCACTAAAGTTTTAACTGTAGGACTAGGTTCTACTTCTTTCAAATAAGCTGCAATTGACTGAAACTGAATAAATATCTGACTTAATTGCACATGATCTCGTTTTCCTTTTGCTAGGTAATTGCATGATGACTTCAGATGCTTAAAGACTTGACATGGACTCATTCCCATAATAACATTCTTTGCCGTTTGTAGACAGGTATGATGCCACTGCGCCACGTTACTGTTTGGCCATTTCAATATAGCATTAGCACGACAACAACAGCTCACCAGGCGAATGGCGTCCAATTAGCTAATTATATTCCATTCACGACATCATCGCCAAGCAAAAATTGAGATCTGCCTCTTGGACAAATCGAGAATTCACTGAGCAAGTAGGGACGCGCATACCTGTTATCTTGATGAAGATTACGCATCAAGTCAGTCGGAGAGAATGGAGAGAGAATCCGAGAAGAGCGAGCCGAGATTGGTACAATCCACCGCAAATGTCGGGCGCATGGAAAAAGGAAGACTTCACCCTTATAAATAGAGGCGCCGGTAAACCCTAGGAGCCGGCTTAAGCGTTGGATGGTTTGTCTGAGAGTGGGCCCCCAACCTTTCTTCACCCTTGGATGTCCTGAATGTGTCCAGTCAAGCTCAACGTACTTCGCGGGGTCGCACTAGGCGTGTGCAAAGGACTCGGAATTTGCCGGGTTTGCCCATAATCAGACCGAACCGGTGTGGGAACTAATCCAATTCTGGGTTTTAGGTACGGAACTATCGACATGGGTCGGACCAGATCTGTATATATGCACTCTCAGTGTCATACTCTCACGCCTTTTACAAATTTACTCATTAGTTATCATAAAAGATACAAAACCCTATTCACTCGTCAATCCTCAACCTCCTCATCTCCCTCTTGGGCCTTCAACTCTCTAGCGGTCACTTCATCTCACTATCTCACTCTTACCCATCGAATGCTTGGCTTCTTAGCGAGTTAGTTGAGCTCTCAATCTCTCTTCTTGCCTTTTATTGTGATATAACAGTCACATCTCGCTTCCAGCCCTCCCTCACGATAATGACATGGTGGAACCAATCGCCCACCAAGGACCGTCTGTTGATTTTGATAACATTAACCAAAAGAAATGATCATTTATATTATTTGAAATAATTAGTTAATGAATAATATTTTATTATCGATAATAATTTAAGTTTAAATATTTTTATGGAGGACAAAAATATTTTTATTATTTTTTTTTTATTTTTATAAATGATATAAATAATTAATTTTTATTAAAATATTATTTAAATTATTTATTTTTCATGAAATAAACGAAATCCTGGTGGTTTGATATTGATGAAGTTGAGACTTTTTGACAGGAAAAGAAGTTGCAAATTTATTTGGTCATGAAGACAAGAACTGGTCTACATACTGAAAACTGGGCCTCCTAATTGGGCTCAATAATAAAGGGGTTGACAGGCCCTTTACAAAGCAGTTTCTCGGTAAATATCGAGGCCTCTAATGAATCATGCCAAAAAATGATCAAAACTGCTGTACTTGCCGGAGATTTGGGAGTAATACATCCACCCAATACCGATGTCGTTGGAAAGTAAGATCCCGCAGAGTACAAGGCCAAGAAGATCAAGCCCTTTGACAAAGCAAAATGCACAAGGAAGAATACCATCCAAGTGTCATGGAAGAATAGGAAGATGAAGGCATGGACAAGGGGCGTCGAAAAGGGGATAACAGAAGCTGATAAGGATAGTCTGAAGTAGGGTTAGGAAGGAATGGAGATTCACGGTACCATTCCCTTACTTCCAAGCTTAGTAAACAAGAAAGAGGATTCAAAAATTAAAGAATTTTTGTTAAGTAAGTGATCGGGACAACATAAGAGCGTAGGATTGAACTTTCCACTTTTCGTTTGAAGGCATATATGAAGTGAAAAGTGTGATTTCTGTGAAAGCATTTTCCCATACATCATAGCCATAAGTATATTTTCAATTGTATTATTTTTCAATCAATAATAAAGTGACCATAAAACTCGTCGATCAATTTTTTTTCTCCTTTTGTTGAATATGTGGACACTCAACCTATAAATTTAGATATCTGGCTATAATTTTTAATATATTACTAGGAAGCTCATCTTAAGTGGGTAATCTCCAAGATCATGAGATATCCCACTAACTTCATGGACTAACTAAAACTCGAGCTCGAGGGGTGGTTCAATATGGAATGGAAACCGAATTCGTGCTACACAATTGGTCCACACACATTAATAAGGTGCTTAACGACACCAGCCCCTTGGAAAGTCGCAATAATCCTCTCGTCCCACCATGATGATGATATTACCAGACGCAGGGGAGTTATTTGTGCAAAGTTGTTGAACTCTTGATTAGTCTTCTTTTGAACTTGTTTTGTATAATCGACTGAGTATATGTTGATTGTCTTTTAGCTTTGGTTTGTTTTGCAAAATATAAATGACTTTTAAAAAAATATTTTTCTAAAAATAATCATTTGTATCACTTTGAAATAATAAGTCAATGGAAAATATTTCGCCAAATGAGATGCGCATGATCTAGTTTTGCTCAGAGTCAGAGCAGTGTGAATGTGAGCAAGCTGCTAGTACAAGCTCAATCCAAAATTGCGTGTAACGTCCTCATCATTCTATGCCTGTATTGCCTCCTTCATCTTTTGAGAAAAGAGAACAGGTACGTTATATAACGATGGATAAAAAAATCGGCCTATAGAAGTAAGCCAGTGTCTAAGAATTGAAACGAAAAGTATCACATGGGAAAAACTGGTGCCACTACGAAAAATCAATCCGCACCAACCAAACCGTAACAATCATAATTCAAGACCCAACAAAATCAAAAGTTCCAATACCTTTTCATATTGCGTTGGCACTGTTTATTAGCTAGAACTGGCGACCGGATGACTTGATTGGTAAAAGTCTTGAAAATTCAAGGACTGGATTGTAGGATTGTCAGCTCGAATACAATACAAAAGGGGATCAAATTTACGCAGCTTGCTATTTAGTGTTGTAAAAAAGTACAAATAACCTTTCAATTGAACTAATTTAATTTTAAACTTTTTATATTTGTGTTAATTGACTTTATCCAACCAATTTTGATAAAAAAAATCACTGACTAATTGAAAGTCAAGCATCTTACATGAAATGGTCGGTGTCGAAGTAGATGATTTTTTAATTATTCTTAATTTTTTGTTGGGTTAATATTACAAAAGACCTCAAAACCTAGGTATATTTGTGATAAATTCATCTCAAGTTGACTTTTTCACCATAAATAACATCAAACCGATACACTTATGACAAATTTACATCAAATTACTATAAAAAAAAAAACATCAAAACTAATACACTTATAACAAATTTAACTCAAATTAATTTTTGACCATAAAAACCCTAAACTAGTACATTTGTGATAGATAGACCCTCCGTTATATTGTATTAATATTACAAAAAATCACAAACCAATCTTTAACTAGTATGCAAATCAATCATCACATGTCATCAAACTTGTCAATTTAATAGTAAAATTCAAAAGAAATTAATGTAAAGTAAATTTGTCATAAATGTACTAATTCGGGATAAATCTATCAAAGATGTATTGATTTGAGTTTTGGCGATAAAAAATTAGTATTTATCACAAATATACCAATTTATGATTTTTCATGATTTTAACCCTTTTTCGTTACTTTTTTTTTTTTTTTTTCTTCTTTTCTTCTTTCTTTTCTTTCCTTTTTTCAATTTTCCTCTGTTAGCTAGCAACATGGCCAGCCATAGACCAGGGCCAGCAACCCTCACCAGCCATAGGCGAGGGTGTGGAGACCCACACCTATATCTAGGTGAGGGCTGCGATGCCCTCAATTGTGGCCAGTGATGGTCATTTGGAGGTTGCCGGCCCATAGTGTGATCCGTGATTTGTTTTATAAATAAACCATCTAACTTACACATCCAATAGGGCACCAAGAGGTCGGTTACATGCTCAGGATCAGTGTGGTCGACCATCCTACAAACAAGACAAGATTTCTCTCACGTTGGTGTGCGGTGGCAAGGGTGATTCGGCTTAGTCATAACTTAATTGGCAATGCTATTTGAACTTTGGATGCACCTAACGCGCCACGACAACACATCTTGTCTCTTCCGCGCCACCCGCAAACTGCTCGCAGAAGAAAACCGAGGGTGTGGGTTCTCTTGTCCCCATCCATTACCGCTAATCTTGCCGTTGACGCCATCTCGAATCAACAGTTTTCTCAGCCGCGGGAAGAAAAATCCAAGATTCAAACGTGGAAAATGATCATTTGGGTCGACACAATAATAGCTTTTGCTCAACATTCGTAGCCCTTTCTAGACTGCGGAAACATATAATAAGAAAAGAAAGGTTGATGGCAACCGTACGTCATGTTGGTGTTGAATAAATTAGGCCTTGCTGTATGACATTTACGTCTAAAATTAGTAGTAGCTGGTACGCTTTGGACCCCGACGAGGCAACGATGCGTAAGTTCGGTGATTGGGTTCTGCATATTTAATAGTACGATGTTGGGTACAACTGAAGGTAGACGGAGCCTATGAGAAAACTCAAATTAGGCTTAAAAATTGGCAAGCTGTTCTCATGGAGACCGAAAGATATTCGAGCTGATCCTTTTGTCGTATGAGTAAGATAGTTGAGTCTTTTAAAAGTTATCTTCTAAAGGTTCAGTTGACCCGTTTTGTGATAGAACAGTTAAATAATACACAACACATTCATTTATCAATTTAAGTTTCTAAAATGGTTGATTGTGACCTCATGGAATTTTCACGTAGTATTGTAGTAAGAGGTTCTGAGTTTTAATCTTTTGATATCCCTTGTTTCATTCTCTTATTATATATTTCCATTGGAACATCAGGATGTTAAATATTAAACAAAGTTTCCTTTGTTGGCTTAAAATTTTGAAACATTCGATAGAAGTCTCACAAAATATTTTATTTTCTTGGTCTTTGTATAACCTAAATTATCTTTTTCACGATGTACAAATAAGTTAATTTAGAGGCAGTGCTTCCATTACCGGATCTCTTCTGCACTCGAGCGAAAATAGAAGATCTTATGTCTCTTGGCACGAAAATCGTCATTTACTAAGAAATTAGGTAAATCGTGAGCGTCTAATCTCTATACGAATGAAATCCAGCTATGGATTAACTGCGCTTTATATGAACTTCGACGAGGTTTTTGTTCTTCTCGCATCTTAAACGACTCACTGTGAGAATTTCTTCCTTTATCTGTATATTTAGGATTATCCTGTGTTAATGCTAAATAAGTTTGTCGGGGAAGGCCTAAGCATAGGAATGCATTTTAAATGAGATGGAAGACAGTAGTTTAAATCATTTGTCAAACCATGCAGTTTCTTGTCTTCACTTGCTGAGGGTTCGGTGGTGCGGGGACGTGCCCTTATTTCTATATTCCCTGCGTCTAAATAGACTTTCATTTGTCTTGACTTTGCAATATAAATAAACTATATATATATAGACGTGTGTGTTTTGTCCATTTAGGGTTGGTACAAGAGGGAAGCAAAATGCAATTAGTGCAACCTCAATTGCTGTAGAAAATACTTCAAGTTCGATTGAACTTTGAGATTCTCCATGACATTGTTTATCAACAATCTCAATTGCTAATACTGGAGCAAGGCACCGACCCACATGGAAGATCCACGTCTCTAGAAGCACCTTCTTGTTGGAGTCGCTCAAAAATCATTTGACAAAATGTGCCAATCTTCTTGTCAAGATTTTAGAGGGTGATGCAGTCACTTGGCTCCGATAAATGGGACTATCTCGTTTAGAAAGTACCTAAAAAATCTCTTAAAATGCGTAAATCATGTGAAAGTTATTATAAAAGCAAGTGAATTGTCGATCATTTCATTTCAATAGAACGCTAGCTCGGTTCAACATTGTTCACTTAAAAAAGGCCGAAAGTATACTTCTCTTTTGACCCAACAGCCATTTACGTATCTCTATCATTGCCAATGCCATTCACATATCTCTGTCCTTGCCAATGCCATTCACAATCCTTGAATAAGCAATCGTTGGGCAAAATGTGAGCTAAATTTTCGATATTCTTGCAAAATTTTCACTTAAGAGGTGCCTGGTTGTTGTGCACCGAGAATCATAATGCGTGAAGTCACGGGTTCGACCCCTGGATTGTGAGCTCCTCGAGACCATTTGAGCAATTGTAAAGGAAGGAGTTGTCACCCATCAATGGCAATATTAGTCAAATCCGAGTTATAAACTCCATAAAAGAACGCAACGGGAACGATGACGATGATGATGGGCAAAAGCCATGTGAGAGAGATTTTCTAATTTAGCGAGTTACGGTAAATTAAGAGCGGTTACATAAGCATTTCTTGAAAGAAAACGAAACGAAAACAACAAGAATCGGACAAGATGATGATGGGAATATACATTGCAAAACTACGGTGATGATCCCAGCGGATCAATCGGTCAATCCAAGTTAGGACGCTAACTACATATCTCTCTACACACGACAACACCCAACAACGAAAGATACGAAAGAGAAAATGCAGGGGCGGTCGTCGTCTTCCTCACGACTGGCTCGAGAACAGCGCCTCCCAAATCTCGGCGAACACCTGCAGGATCACCCCGTGGTGGTGGTGCGAGTTCAGCGCCAGGAAGCACTCGAGCAGCTTCTGCAGCTCCTCCGCCCCGAACATCTCCTTCTCCAGTATCATCTCCACCATCGACCGCCGGAAGTCCGCCCGCGGGTCGCTCGACCGCTTCACCACCGCGAAGCTGTCCTCGATCTCCCCGCGGCCTCCTCCGCCGGCCAGCGGCAGCACCCCGACTCCGGCCGCGCCGCTCCTCCTCCGGCGCCGGCGCCTGCGGCGGGTCTCCGACGAGTCCGGCGAGAGGGAGCGGGAGGAGGAGAGGCGCGTCTCCCTCTCGTCGTCGCTGCTGAACCAGTCATCCTGCGACGTGGTCGACGAGCTGTAGGGGCACTTCTCTTTCTCCCCTCCTCCGTCGCCGCCGTCGCCTTCTTCTCGGCGTTGGTCTTCTCGGTGGGCACCGGCGGCAGGGTAGTCTTCTCATAAAGGGAGTGACGGGGGACGAAGGAGGGCACCGGCGGCCGAGGTAGTCGTCGTCCCTGAGGACGGGTGGCGGATACCGCTCGGACGAGGATCGGCGCGGGAGTCGGGGGTGGTTGAGGGACGAGAGAGAAACGACGTGGGAGTCGCCGGAGATGGTCCGGGAGGGACCGGCCGGCGAGGAGGGTCGGGGAATGGGGACGGAGCGGTGGATGACTTGGTCGATGGTGTGGGAGCTGCAGGAGGCGGCGAAGGAGGGCCGGAAGATGCGCGAGAAGCGCAACTTCTTCGCTCGCAAATTCATCTTGTAGAGAGAGAGAGAGAGAGAGAGAGAGAGAGAATGGACAATAAGTGAGTTTATAAATAGAGGAAGACCATGCTTTCATAACTTAAATTAAGTGATTTATCAAACTCTCTAAACATATCAATAATAAATATAGGTCAGGTGTGCTGAGACCTGTTAAATTATTCGATATATCGAGTGACGTTACAGAAAAAATAAGTCAGGGGCCAAAAGAATATGGAAAGAAATCTTGACAAAAAAATTCTGAGATATTGGAAAATATTAATTCTTACCCAAAGAAAATGAAACCAACAAGAAGGAAATATATTTTATGCTTGCGAACTTTTATACTTTAAATAACTACTTAAATTTTGTTTAAAAAAAATTAGTACTTAAATGTAAAACTTAATTTTTTTAATGTACCCAAAAATATTTTTACTAATTATAGATAAAAAAAAAGTTAGTCAAATTAGTAGCCGCACATGTATTTTGACCTAATTTAGTGATTTTTAAAGTATTATCTAACAATGGGAAAAATTTGAAAGTTGGCTGGCATTTTGAAAAAGAAGAGCTGTATGAAAAGAAAAAAGCAGTGAGGTAAAAGGTTTTATTCACATGAGTCCAATGTACTTAAAATTTATAAATAAATTTCAATTTTTCCTAGTCATGAGATGATTATGAGTTTGATTTTCAAGTTAACTTGGCTTCTCATGGTTTATTGATGCTTTGAGTTGTGTAAATTAGGTTGTTCAAGTTTTAATTTTAGCAATTATATTCATTTTGTTAAATTAATGATTTTTTTTTCTTTCACAACTGCGAGTGTGAAAAATGATTTATGTTAAAGATGCAATTAATAGAAATCCCTCATTTGCTTTGTCTAGTAATGGAAGTGTTTAAATTCTTCTTTATACATTGAATGTTAAGATATTTTATATTGACAATATTTCTAGTATCTTTTTTATTTTATTTTGTTTATTTGATTTATTGTTCTTTTTTTTTTTTGACTCGGGAACCCCGGAGCGGGTTAAGCCTAGGCGAACCGGGCCGCCACCACCCGATCTAACCGGTCGGCGGGATAAACCCGGGAGAACTAGGCCGCCACCACAGATCCAGCCGTAGGTGAGTTGCGCAATGGGGACGCGGGGTTTCGAACTCCTCCCCCTCGGTGGGGGGCACAAGCCCTAGCCATCGCGGCCACTGCGGACAGTGGTTGATTTATTGTGTTCTTCTTCTTCTTCTTCTTCTTCTTTTTAATTTGTCCGATTTCCAAGTTTAAACTTATGGTGGATGATTCATCCACTAATTTTTCTTTGATACTTCACTTCGTCTGTTTACTTGATAGACCCTTTTTAACTGATAAGTACCATTTTAGTCTTCGTTAGACTTTGGAGTCGCTTCCATTCCCACACACATACGCTAAATACCGTTAATTATCGATGCTTGAATCTATTTGAGTCATGTAAAGAAAAGTGATATGCTTGAATACATTCTATAGCATCAAAATCATACAATATTCACTCATTTATATATTTATTTTTTCCCTACGCGTTTACTTACCACTTAGAAGAAAATGAAGATCCATGGCGTGACCACCCACTTATATTTTTTTGGTTTACCCTAGCCTCTTGTCGTCTTCTTCCTTGTCCCGAATATAAAAAAATGTCGGTAGGAGGAGACCTTTTTGCGTAAGAGAATCTTAGATCAGACACATCACTTTCATCCTGAAATGCCGGTTTCCCAATTACAAATTAAAACTGTTTAATATCTTATTTTGTTGTGGGCTTCTTTGGCTACTTTCTGGTGTATTCTTCCATCTACTTTTAAATTAAAGCTTGAGAAAATGATGCCATTGCATCATCTTAGATAATTGTGCAAATTAAGAAATCCTCAAAGTCTCAAGGGTCACGAGCTCCTATTTTCCTTGTCTTTTTAATCATCAGGTGGTTTGAAAAGTTGAATCAACTAGGGTTCCCGTTGGATCTATATTGGCATCCACATCCCGAGTATTTTTTTCGATGTTATGTTGGGAATAGGAGGAAAATATAGGTACCAAAGTTGCGAACGGAATCAAGCACGCCTAGAACACTTATTTATCTAGACCCTCACGTCCATGTACAACTTCTTTTAAGTAAAGGTCAATACGGATTCCGGTTTCATAACCAGTTTGCTTGACTGATCTTGATATGAGACCAACCCACTTCATTTTGTAACGAATACCCATGAGCAAGTTAATATGGTCTCGAAACAGACTTGGTTAAGTTATTGCCATATGGCAGCCAAAACTAAGTTCATTAAATCAACGCTCCCCAACGACCAATTTGTCATTAGAATCTTTTAAGTTAGTACTAAGGAAAAGCAGTGTATCAAGCAAATCCTTCATGGTTCAGTCATACATTAATAGCTTGATTTTTCGAATTCAAACTTTGAAGGACGCTCCTAACCAGGATGTGGCAATGGAGTTGATCTTGTTTATTTTAAATGATGAGCCGGATAGATCGGTTGTTTATGTATCATTAGCTTTGATTACTTTCATGGTTTAGTTTAGTTTAAAAGTAAGATAAAAAGTGCTGGAGATTATGTGACAATTTCGAGGGAAATTGATAAATAAATGTTGTCATTTGGATTATGCAAAACGCTGCATTCGAATGGTATATTGTGCTGCTGCTAGTACATATGATGCTGCAGATATCAACGGATTGACTTTGGGCTTTGAGATTTTTTTTTTTTTATTTGCTTGTCATTTTATCTGTATTCCATAAGCCCACCGAATTCTCTCGTCACGTCCTGATGATTCAATTTTTTCTGTTTTTTTTTTTTTTTTTTCTCATTAACATTCTGATGATTCAATGCTATATCGTTCTTGTAGAAGAGTAGATTGCAAATGCTTGCAATGCGATCCATTCTATTAATGTTTGTTGATTACGAGAATATTTTTCATTCGTTCGTTCATTCGTCTTTATAATTGATATAAATAATTAATTTTAAGAAATTATATTTTTAAATCATTTATTTTTTTGCAAAATAAATACACCGACGATCCATTCTTTGAATTTGTTGTGATTCTCTTCTTAGTATGAGTTTTCTAGGCATATTGAAGTGCATTCCTAACCACCAAAATGACCTATAAATCGCAGTATTTTACACTAAAGCTTAACGTCCGAGAATAGCTCAAAGATGGTAAGAATGAAGCACCACGACATTCCTTAAATTGCCCTTGAAATGACTTTCACTTTTTACTTTTTAATTCTTATAATATTAGAAATTTAGCATCCTCGATACCTTCCACATCAAAGAGTCAATTATTAAAAAGTTCAGCTCATACTTATAGTGCCGAATCCAACGTTTCACATGTAATGTGTTCTGATCCGTCGGCCAAAATGCTTTGTCATCCAGAAGTCGACATTATTTGTTTCTATCTGTCGGTAGGTATTGTGTACGGGAACATTGCCGTGTAAAAAGGTACCGCACAATAGAAAAGCCCTTATGGTTCGTGGGCGTGTCAGGATCGATCCGGCACAACTAATGCGAGACAGAGAAACTCAACGAGGAGCTGCTAATTTATCAGCAGTCACACCGCACTGTCTTGAGATTTGAAGAGAATCTGAGAAGTCAAGGAAACTTCCAAATATGTGGATTACATGCAGGAAAGCTGCAGTCGAAAATGACTCTCTTATTCAATCACTTTCAACCTCCCCAATGACTTGAAATGGTGATTGGCGTCTTCTCTTACACAGCCGCAGACGACGAGAAGATGCCATTTTTCTCTCTGGACCCAACTCGGGTTTTCTCTGTTTGCTTTGTTTGCGGTCTTTTCTAAATTTTGTATCGATATGCATCAGATTCAATCTCATAAAGCTTTTTCTGTTCGGTTTGCTGCTTTGCATATATATATATATATAGAGAGAGAGAGAGAGAGAGAGAGAGGAGAGAGATCATGCCGCTTTCATGGTGTTCAAGGCAATTTTGCTATAACAGTAGACTGGCTCTGGGGCGATATAGTAAGAACTTTGCAATACCTACGTGGCGAAGGCGATGTATGGAGACTTTCACATAATATGATAATTATTCAATAGCTATTTGCACCAAGCACCAAACAACCAAAGGAGAGAGTGAGGTGCCCCTTGTTGGTGCTATCCTTATGTCGATTGTGAAAGAGGCTAGTAAGGGTTTGTTTGATAACACTCTCGAGAACAACTAATTTTTGTTCTTGAAAATAAAAAAGAGCATAAATTCATATGGTAAATTTTTTATGTTCAATAACAATTTTTTTTTTATTGTTCTTGAGAATAAATTTAGAATATAATCAAGAAGTTCAAAAAAAAAAAAAAGTTTTTCTTGTTCTCAAGAACAAGAATCAAGTCTAATTTTTATTTTCTCTTATCCTCTTTCCTTTTTCTTCTTCTTCCTTTTGCCGGTCATTGTCGACCTCAACCATGGCCGGTTACTTTGGCCAATGCAACGCGGGCCTCCTCCCCGGGCGAGGCTAACTTCGAGCCGCCCGAGTGAGGCCGAGCCGCCACCTAGCAAGGCCGAGCCTCCCGGTGGCTTGGCGAGCTCCGGTGAGCTCGGTAGCCCTCGCTTTGGCTTGGCAAGGCTCCGATGAGCTCACCGAACCTCGCCCAATCGGTCATCGGCCACAAATAAGTTGGAAGAAGAAGATAAAAGGAAAAAAGCAAAAGAAAAAAATAAGAGAAAATAATAAAATAATAATAAAAGTATTAAAAATTAAAAGAAATAAAAAAAATTAAGAATCCTACCAAACGCATTTCTATTCCGGGAATAGAAATTTTGTGCAATTACCAAACACATTATTTTGCTTATAAATTATTCTCAAGAACAAAATAAGAAAAATCATTTATGATAAAAAAGTGTTCTCGAGAATAGAATCGTTATCAAACACGTTATAAGCAATTTATAAGTATGGAAGAAAATCTCGCCATTTAAGTTAGTTTTTGGATGAGAGACATCCAAGACCAATTAATAATGGCATAGAAGCCAATGGTAGATTAGTGGGCCTAAGTTTGTTATGGTGATTTGATTAATATCTTAAGGAAGAAATTTGGTGACTAACGTGGTTTCCGGGGTATGGGCGTTGTGGTGTAGAAACGTCAGGCCCGATGATGGACTTATAGTGCGTTTGGTTTAGCATTCTCAAGAGACTTTTGGCCTTCTAAACACTTTGGAGAAATGCTAGATTGTTTGGTAACCATTTTGGAATAATTTTCATGTGAAAGTCAACATTGAAAATGTTGAAAGCCCTAGCATTAAACTTTTAGTATTTGACCAAATGTTGAAACTCATTTTTCCTTCCAAGACAACCCTCACCCATTCTTCAAATTTTTTATTTTGCCCTTTATTATTTTTTTAAATGCTAAAAAATGTTTATATATATCTGAAAAAAGACTAACTGTTTGCTGGCCGATGAAAGGCTACGGCCGCCTACGAGCTAGATCTAGTGCGACGACCATCGGTCAAGGTCGCCGAGATCAGGGGACCCTCAATGAGGGTTGCATGATCTTGGCGAGGGCTGCTAAAGGTCGCATAACCTCGGGTGACTCAAGCAAAGTGCAACCTAGGCGACCATCGCCTAGGTCTCGTAGCCTCAAGCGGCCCTCGTCTAGGTCTCGCGAGGGTCGTCGATCGACGATCTTGTGAGAGTTGTACAATCGATGGGTGCACCTAGGAAAGTGCCACCTAAGGTCACAAGACCTTGGCGATGGTCACCTTGGTCATGCGCTACTTGGGCATTGCTAGGTTGCACGACCCTTGCTAAGGGTCGCTTGAGATTGGGCAACCTCTAGTAGCTCTCACCAGATCGCAAACCCTAGCCAAGGTTGGCCTCAATCGATGGCCATTAATGCTAGATTTGGCTCATCGGTGACCATAGCCTTTTTTGCCGAACTAGCAAAGGGTTTGGTCTTCTTCTTTTTTAATTATATATATTTGATTTTTTTAGCATTATTGTCAACATTTATATTTAAAAAATTGCATACATTATTTTTTCCAATTTTAAACAAATAAAGATTAAAAAAACTAATATTATTTACCTAAAGGGTTTTTTAAATGTGTTTTCTACCAAATAATATTTTTCTAAAAATTATTTTTTAAAGCATAGTTTACCAAACGGTCTTTGTATTTACTTAAAATCTTTTAGGCTAAACTGTTTTGCATTTTACCGGGCTTTTAAATTGCCAAACCAAACGCAGCCTTAATACCTAACACTAACTTGATTAAGGGAGATTCAAGTTGAGATATTTGATGTAGTATGATATCTAGATTAAGGGAAGGAGGAGTAGACCTATTACTAAGCTCTCATGTGAGGATATTTGGATAAAGGGGGAATAGACCTAATACCTAACTTACACATGAGAATATGTGGATTAAGGGAGAGTGGACCTAACACTGAGCCTACATATGAGGGGGAGATGTACTTTGAGTTATTTAGAATAGTCTCATATCGGAGAATTAACGTGGTGTGGAATAGTTAGGGTCTGCATGGTGACTTTTTTTATTTCTGTATTTTTTTTCTTTTGTTCTCCGAAATAGAAAAGAATAGAAATTCGTTTGATAACGCTAGTTAATTTTTCAATTCTCCAAAATAGAAAAGTCGTTAGAGAATAGATTTGGAATAGAAATAAGAAGTAGAAAAAAGTGACTTCTTGTTTTCAAAAACAATTTCTAAAAATAAATCGTTTTCTTTATTTTCTTGTCTTCTTCTTCCTTGCCACTTGCTACTTGTCGCCTATCGTTGTTAGCCGCCACCCACATGCCGTTGGTTGCCGCCCTTCACTACCCATTGCCAACCGTTTGCTGTGGTCGTTGGCTGATCGCCACCGCCGCCTAAAGGAGTAAGAAGAAGAGAGTAAAAAAGAAAAAAAAAAAAAGAGGAAAAATCTCCAAAATTTATTAAGAAATTAAAAGAAATTCTACGTCACCAAAAAAACTTGTGTGTTGTATCAAATGCATTCATATTCTTTTTTTATTCCGAGAATTGAAATTTTGTGTAGTTACTAAACACGTTATTTTAATCAAAAACTATTTCAGGGAATACATATAAAAAGAATTATTTCTAAAAATAAATTATTTATGGGGATAGAAATATTACCAAACGCATCATTAATATATCCAAGTTAGATCATAACTTATTAATTTTAGTTTTTGAGTAAAAGTGGGTCTGATTAAATATGTTGACGAGCTCGGACTTGGGTTCCCTCTTGACAATCTCTTAGGTGAAGATATTGGACTTTTGTTGCATGCTCTTAATAACTAGTATTAGAGCTGGGTTACCAATAAATCTAAACCCAATAATCACATGAGAGATGCGGATTGTTATCACTTCAACCTAGGGATTGATGTGTGAAAGAAAGATTGTTAAGATTATCTTACATCAATTGTGCAAAAAATAGGTGAGTCAATTTATTTTAATTGTGAGGGAAAGTACAATCAGGCTAACTTTTGGGACGAGAGAGACTCCAGGCCACTCAACACCCTTAACCCCGTTTATAATGGCTTTTGTGTTCTAATAACAAAAGAAAAGTTTAAAGGCATCTATTTACTCCCTAGCCTCGAAAGTGAGGACTGAAGTCCCCACCTCCAAGTGGGTCTTGCCATTAACATCAATAGTCACACGAAAAAAGAGCATTAATATTAGGGGTGTAAAAAATACCTGAATTGGCTGACCGGAGCTAAAAATTTTGGGTCTTGTTGGGTCAGGTCTCATTTCGGAGCTAATAAGTATGAGAAAAAAAGAGCATGTTGAGAGTTTGGTTCAACTCAAATATCCGAACCAGGCTTGTTGAAAACATGGAAGAGTCTTCACCATCCTCTCCATCCCCCGTTGACACCACAGTCGACCACCCCTCCTCCCTCCCTCCTCTCGCACAGGCCTTCGCCGCGGAAGGCACATCTTCCTCGTTCACCACCCCGCGCAGCGGTACCGACTGACTTGTGATTTGCGCTCTCCACTAATATAGGCATTAACTTTCGGAAAGACGGTGTCTACTAACTTTAGTGGCCAAAGGCAATTCATTCCATGTCAATTGAATGCAGTCTCAACCGTCGTATTCATGTCCTCGGAAAGGTTTCCCGAATTTGTGAATACAATGTTGGTAGGCTAAAAAAATGTTTGTTCCATCGGATCCTGCCGAAAAGTATGTAAATTGACATACACGAGGACAGAGGGACCACTAATTGGCATAATCATTACTCTTAATTATGCAATCTGAAGGATTGGGTGTCCATTGTGGCCACGACACTTGGCATAATAACAATAGGCGGAATAGAAATGGAATCGAAATTCGGACGAGGAAAAAGTAGATAGGAAATCACTTTGGCAATTAAGAAAATTAGAATGACTAAAATTGAGAGCTGTATACCTAAAGAACATGTCTCAATAAGATCACCCGCTCTGCCTCTAATTAGATATCTTTAATTCCCAAGTATATCACCTTAACCATATCAATTGAATGATAATGCAAACAACTGTAGTGTTTTATTGAATAAATTTCCTTTTTTTTTTTATACATAGAATATAGTTTTTTTTTATTTCCTTTTTTAAAATAGAATATAGTTTACATTTTTTTATCGGAGAAATCAGTGTTTTGAATCCAAGAGACTGTCCTATCTACATGATCTTTCATTATTTTGCATTTTCTCCCACTCTCTCACTACTAGAACAAGTTTGCATCGCTTCTAACGCTGTTAGAACCTACTAGTAATATTCATTCATATTTCTATAAGAACCGAAAATATTTAATTTACAAACTAGCGAAACACAAAGCTCTAGTGTCATTCTCATCATTGATATACGAGAGTTCCAGTGTAATATGCACTTTCTCATGCACTACAACTGTGTCATCTCCTTCGGGCAGGAAGAAGTAGATGAACAGGCTTCCCAGCACCATCACTCCGCAGAGCTCGAAGAACATGGCCCCCAATGTTATCCGGTGGCTGATGCTCAGGAGCGACATCGACACGGCCCTGCTCACCAGCCGGTTCACCGAGATTGTGAGGGCCGAGCCTTTTTTCTGCAAACGAAGCGAGAACACCTCCGATGAATAGACCCAAGTGATGGGCCCGAGTCCGATCAAGAAGAAGGAGACGTCTGCCAGCACAGCCACGATGCTCACTGCGATGGCCTAGGCTGGCTTGCTCCCCAAGTGCTCAGGAACTTCGAGCCCAGGCCTAGAGCTGCTGGGGAACAGGCCATCCCTACCAAGCCCAATAGCAAGATCGGACACCTCCCGAGCCGGTCCAAGAACAGGCCCGAGACAATCACAAACGCGGCCTTGGAGCAGCCTATGATAACGTTGATCCCGAAGAGCTTCTTTTTGTTGTGAATCCTGGCGGCTCGAAACACTTCGGGGGTGTAATAGATCGCGGCGTCGTCCCCGGAGGCCTGCATGAAGAAGTTGATGCCGATGGCAGTTATGAGGATCCGGCGGAGGCCGGCGAGGGATGGAGGAATTTCGTCCACACCCCTTGCCCTCTCCATCGCTTTGAAGAGGCCAAATTGGCATTATCATAAGCAGCTTGGGCAATATCACGAAGTCTTGATTCAGCCTCTTCCTCGTCTCTTGAAGTCTTTAACAACACCCTTCTCGCCTTCTCAATCCTGCCTTTCATGACAAGCCAACGAGGCGATTCGGGCTTGCAAAGGACTCCAAGCCTGAGGCTGGTCACCGGAATGCCAGCAATCCCAAGCATTGTCGTCTAGTTGAACCGCTCGGGGAGGCCAGCGAGGGCGTGATTGCAAACGTAGCCAAGCCAGACCCCTGCCACGATGAAGAACTCTGGGAGGGAGGTGAGCATCCCCCTCACCGAGGCCGGGGAAATCTTGGCCATGTAGAGCAGCGTGATCATGAGGGATTACCCCACCCCAACACCGGCCGCGATCCGGCCTGCCATGAGGCACGCGTACCCTGGCGCCAGGCCCCTCAACAGGGCGCCAATCAGGAAGGTCGACGCAACGAGGACGATGGTGTAGTGCCGCCCAGTGAGGTCGGAGGTCTTGCCGGAGGCCAGAGGGCCACGAGGAATTGTTCCTGGACGTACGTGATCTTGAGGTTCTTTCTGATGAAGATCACAGCACCGCTCTATCACCCCGACGTCCGCAAAATCAAAACGATCACCACCACCAAACCTCCGGAATTTCCCAAGATTCTCCGCAGGAACTGCGACAATTCCGACTCTCTTACGCTACCCAACACGCCAATTCACGACCATTTCTTATACCCGTGGGCGATTCGATCAACAGATCACCGAAAATCTCGTCCCTTTTCAAGCCTATCTCGTGAGAAAACACGACCCCTTACCCATCTCCACATTCCCAATTCGAATGAAACTTCGGCTCGAGAAACAAATCCGCGCAATTCGAGAGAGAGACGTGACAAGCCGATACTCGCCGGACTGAATGAAAAGCGAAGAAGGAAAGAAATGTGATAAGGACATAAATCGTGCCAAGTTAAATGGGTCCAAACTTTTGATTTATTCAATGTACCCTTTGACTTTAATTCAATTTTATTGTGAAAAAAAAATTAATTATGATCACCCTTCTTCTTTTTTTGTCTTTCCCTGAAGAACATTTGGTTGCAACTTAACCTCAATAAGATTAACCGATGAAAAATAACTTGGTACAAGACATGAGGCATTAGGTATTTCTTTTGCTCGGAGGTGCCCTCAGGATTTTGCGAGAGATGGTTGCATGTGTTAAATTAATATATCGAGTTTGAATATGGATGACAATTTATTAAACCAAATTTTATTGATAGAGGTTTCTAAGTAGAAGAAACTTTATTGGACTGCAAGAAAGATTACAAAGAGAAAATACTAGAATAAAAAAAAAGGTAAAGCCTCTATTACCTGCACTTGCAGCGTTCATCTTTGAAGAATAAAGCTGATTGTGGGGCCCAGTAGGCACACGTATAAGGAGATGCGAATTTCTTCTTCGGAAGCTTGCGGAAAGTTGTTATTCTCGTGGGGCCCAGCACACACAATATTAAAGCAAGTGTAGTTCCCTGCACTTAAAGCCAACGTTGGTAGGCCCAAGGTCAAACTTTGACCTTTGGGCATACATATATAAGAACAGAATATGTTCTTTTCGTGCATGTGTGGACCGCCAAAACCCTATGAACCCGCACGTCAACGATTTATGAAGCCGCAAGTCTTTGAAGCCACGTGAAGCTTGAATGCGTGGTAATTTTGTGCCATAAACTTATATCTAAATAGTTGTTTATTTATAAACACTTTAAATTTTTATTAAATTTAGGTGTGAAAACACTTAAGCGTGTGAATGATTGTAAATGCGATTATCGATTATAGTGATTATTTCTTTGACTCTTCCCGAACGTAAATACGATCTTGGACCGAATCATGCAAATTTTGGTGTCCTTATTATTTTTCGTTTATTTCTCTAACAATTTTGCATCGTGTAAATTGCAAAGATCCTATCGTTTCCGCGTATTATATTCCCAACGGCATGCTTTAGAGGAAGCTCGCAGGGTTTGTTTTGGTGATGCCTGGGCTTCATTAGCTCCTCATTTGAACCACAAAACGAGGCCATCTCTCTCTCTCTCTCTCTCTCTCTCTCTCTCTCTCTCTCCCTCTCCCTCTTTAACATAGGAAAAATGACACAAATATTTTATGAATTTTTACCCAATTCCTAATTTTTAATTTGAATATGTACCAAAAATCTAGAAATCACATTAAATGAATTAAAAGTTTGAAGAGTTATATTGCACATCGAGTTAAAATTCAGAGATGACATTGAATATATAAAAAGTTTAGATATCACATTACATATTGAGTAAAAATTGAAAAATTATTTATATAATTATCCTTACGCGTAATGAAGTATTTTGGGAGGGCTAAGCTCCCTCAAAAATGACAATGGACTTTTTCTTGACTGAGGAAAAAGAAAAGGTCGGCTATTAACAATAATTTGACGGGCTAATGGGCGAGAGATGGGGAGGGTTGTCGAAGTTTGGATAGAGAGTAAAGTTTGAAATTCTCTTCTATGACTTTCATGTGTACAATTACATCATCTTTTATAATACAAGAGATCTAAATCTATAATGAAGGAAATATACAATAAATCAAATAAAAGAAAAATCCCCCAATCATGATCATTTAAGATCAATTAAGATAACTAACTATTAGCAATCGTATCTTCAACACTCCACCTCAAGCTTGGCGGCCTATACACATAAAAAACGCCTAGCTTGCTTAATAGATACGAATGTTGCCTTTAACATAAGGCCTTGGTAAAAATGTCTGCAGGCTGCTCTGCTGTTCTTATTCCTTTTGTTCTAACCACCCCACTTTGAATCTTGTCTCGAATGAAATGACAGTCAACCTCTATGTGCTTTGTCCTTTCATGAAAAACTAGATTCATTGCAAGTTTTAGAGCAGCATCATTATCGCAATATAAGATGGTCGGTGATTCACTTGTATACCGAGATCTTGAAGAAGGCCTCTTATCCAGACTATCTCGCAGCTAGTTTTTGCCATCGCTCGATAATTTGCCTCGGCGGATGATAAGGAAACGGTTGATTGTTTCTTCGTTTTCCATGAAAGTAAAGAATCTCCCAGCTTTATACAGAAACCTGTAACGGATTTTCTACTCATAGGACAAGTAGCATAATTCGTGTCACGATATGCTGACATCTCCATGTTACTATCTCGAGATAACAATATTCCCGATCCTGGACATCCCTTCAAGTATTTTATAACCTTTAATGCTGCATTCATGTGAGATTGTTTTGAAGCATGCATGAATTGACTGAGAGTCTCATCTTGCATAACAAATGTTAGGTATGGTCATAGTCAAATAGATGAGTTTTCCAACAAGTCTTTGATAAGCGAAGGGTCCTTAAGTAAAGGATCCTTGTTTACGGGTGACAATCCTTTGTCATATTTAGCCGTTGTCAACCTAATATTCTCTGTTCGATTGGAATAACAGGCTGGCTTGGATCCCGACAATCCTACTTCCAAGATAATTTCCAAGACAAATTTGCGTTGGCTAAGACAGATGCCTTTATTTGACCGTGCAATTTCTATCCCAAGGAAGTATTTGGGAGATCCCAAATCCTTAATGTGAAATGTAGAATGCGGTATTTCTTAAATCTATCAATGGCGGATGCATCGTTTCCCATAATGAGTATATCATCCACATAAATGAGTAAGTAGATTGACGATGTACCTTGTTTCCATGTGAATAAAGCATAGTGATGCCTGGATTGCTGGAACTTTGCAGTCACAAGTGCATCAGTGAATTTGGCATACCATTGACGGGAAGCTGTTTGAGGCCATATAAGGATTTACGAAGACGGCATACATTATTCTCCCCTATCTACAAAATCCCCGTGGAAGATCCATATAAATTTCTTCTTTGAGATCCCCATGAAGAAAAGCATTGTGGACATCCATCTGATGAAGAGGCCAATCACGCAAAGCAGCAATAGAGAGGAAAGACCGCACTGTGACTTCCTTTGCAACGGGAGAGAAGGTTTCCTTATAATCAAATCATTCCCTTTGTGTGAATCCCTTTGCAACTAATCTTGCTTTATAACGTTCAATAGATCCGTCCGCTTTGTATTTGATCTTGTATACCCATTTGCAGCCTATGGGTTTCCGATGCGGAGGTAGGTGAACTATATCCCAAGTCTTATTCTCCATAAGGGCTCGCAAATCATCTTCCATTGCCCGTTGCCAGCGAGGATCTTTGCCTGCCTCTTCATATGATGAAGGTTCTTGTTGCTCAGAAATTTTGCTAATGCAACACCTATGTTCGGGCGAGAGTTGAACAAAACTAACATAGGAGGAGATGGGATATTGTGTACCAGATTTGTGCAAAGAAGAACAAACATAATTTGCTGTCCATGTAGGTGGTCAAATTGTGCGACCCGATTGCTGAGGATTAATCGGTACAGTAGAACATCATCCCGTGATGCGGTAGGGAAATCTCCCCTTTGGAAGAGGCGACTGGGGGAATAGATGCTTCATTTTCAGGTCTTGCTTCATTGTCGGAAATGCTGTAGAAGGTGACACTGTGGAAGCATAATTACTTATGCTCGTAGAGGATCATCCTCGCTTAAAAGGGACGATGAGATGTAGCAAGATCATCCCGTTGATAAGAAGTTGATTAATCCTGAAAGGAAAAATATCTTCATGAAAAATAACATCTCTACGACAAAAAAACGCCCACTGGATGGATCAAGGACTAAATATCCTTTCGTTGAGTTGGATATCCCCGAATATGCACTTCGAGCATGAGGACCCAATTTGTCCCGAGGACCTACGGTAGACACATAGCATAAACATCCAAAAACATGAAGATGTCGAATGTCCGGACGTTTCCCAAATAGCAATTCAAAAGGAGTCCTTCCATTGAGAACACGAGATGGCATCCGATTAATCGAGATACTCGGCCGTGACCACACAGTCTCCCCAAAACATTTCTGGAATTGAGGCTTGGTATTTAAGAGCTCGGGCAACTTCAAGTAGATGACGATGTTTTCTTTCTACGATCCCATTGTGTTGGGGAGTATAGACACAAGAATTTTCATGAATGATTCCATTGGAAAGGAATAATGAAGAGCATTCATGATTAAAAAATCCGTGAGCATTATCGGTGTGAACCCGTTGTATGGTTTTGTTGAACTGATTTTTAATCGAATGAAAAGATTCTTCATATTAGAAATTACTCGGGCCTTGGATTGCATGAGAAAGGCCCAAGTTGCTCGAGTATGGTCATCTACAATTGTAAGGAAAAAACGAGATCCATCACGATGTGGAGTATGGTATGGTCCCCATATGTCCATGTGTAATAGTGCAAAAGCTTGATTAGCACGTGATGTGCTTTTCGGAAAAGGCATTCAAGACTGTTTAGCCAATGGACAAATAGGGCATTTGAGATAAGGAAAAGCGGCACTGTGGCCAAGACGCTAATGAGATAAAGAAATATTTTTATTATTATTGGCATTACATGAAATGCTCTTACTTAAAGGAAAAGATGCAATATCAATGCTCTTTGGAAAAGTGTCCCAAATAGAGACCCTCATGATTTCTACCCAAGCCCATCAGTGTATAGTCGAAAGGGCCTGAAAGAGACAAATATCATAATCAAAAAAGACTCGACAAGAGTTGTCTTCACAAAGTCTAGACACGGAGATGAGATTAAACTAGAAATCGGGAATGAATAATACATTTTTGAGTTTGATGGAAGAACTGAGCTGGACATCCCCAATTTTAATAACTAAAGTGTCGCTACCATTTGGAAGGCGGACGGAAGTATGTGCTGGGAGTTTGTCAATTTTGGAAAAGAAACGTTCATCGCAGACTATATAGTCACTAGCACCCGAATCAATAATCCATGCTTTATTAGAAATAGTGCTTATTAAACAATGGGAAATACCTACATAATCGGTTGTCTTGTCTTGAATTCCCAATTGATTTAAGGCCCTCATAATTTGTTGAAGCTAATTATTATTGAAGGGCTGGTTGACCTTAGCATTCGTTGCAACGGAAAATTCCCGTTCCTTTTTATCTACCGGCTTTCCATGCAATTTCCAACAATTTTCTTTAGTATGATAAGACCGTTTGCAATAATCGCAAAATTTACCTTTTCCTTTATTGGATGATGTAGAAGAATTCTAACCATTTGATCCCTTCCAAGTAGGTGCTGACGTGGCCAATTTCGGGCCGTTAGATTGCGGTGCAGCAAGGATTAAATGTGAGCCATCTGATTTCGCTGAAAACCCTCCATCGTCCAATCCAAGGAATGAATCTCGACCGCTCATTTGTCTGCCATATCCTTGGCCGTCAGATCCCCTGAGTAGATCTTGGCCGTTCCCTTGGAAAGGGACTTCATCTTCTTCCTTGTGGAACCCTAACATTCTGCCTGGGTTTCGCCGAGGACCTCCATGGTCGTGCGTTGCTGCGGCCAAACGTTGCTCCGATGAAGCTTTGGCTGCAAGGATGACTCGGTCACCTATTTTGACGTATTCCGACGATGCCAATTGTTGAGATTCTTCTTGAACAGCAAGTTGGTATATGCGGCCGAGAGGGGGAACTGGGTCCATGGCCAAGATTTGGCTCCGAAATGGCAAGTACGTTTCATTGAGGATGAGTAGAAATCGCATGACTTTCTCTCGATCTTCTATGGCTTGATACTGTGCTAAGGTATTCTCAGGTCCCTCCAACTTCTCCACCGCCATTTCAAGTTCATTCCAGAGAGCGGACAAACGGTTGAAGATGACGGAAATGGAGAGATTTCCCTGTTTGAGTTCTAATAGAGATTGGGTTAGCGAAAAAGTTTTTGCTCGATCGAGCTTTCCATACATTTCTCGCAGGTTCTCCCACAGTCTCTTGGTGTCTTCTGTTGGTGGTATTCCGGCGGCATCTTCCGGCATGAGGCAATTCCCGATCCAGTCCACACCAACCGATTGCATTTCCTCCATTGTCGGGCGAGACGATCATCATAAGGAGTCGGAATAGAACCGTCCAAGAAACCATCTTTGTCTTTGGTCACCAAGGCTCGCCTCAGCTCACGAGACCATGCGGAATAGTTCTCTCGGTCCCGAAAGTTGCTGCGCGACGAGATGGAGCTCAGTCCGTTGGAGACGGAGCTCAGGTCTGTTGGCGGCGGACGTGTATAGCGGGTCTCCAGGTTCCGGCCGTCCTCCGGTGAGACCTGCAAGTGGAAAGAAACCGGGTCCGTAAGTCGGGTAGGGATTTCCTCCCAGACCCGGCGGACCCGGTTCATGATGACCCAGAAAAGACCAACCCGCCGCATATCCATGACTCGCCCCAGCAACATGTGGTGGGCTTCCTCCCGATCCACCATTTGTTCCGGGTTCTCCAAGGCTTGGATTTTGGGCTGATCTTCCTGGGTTCGGTTGAACAGGTATCGGTACCCATTGGATGTATGGACCTGAAAAATTTGTCCAGGGTTATGTTGTCCTGTCCCTGAGATGTGTTCAACAGGACTCGATTGTCCTTCAATATCCGATGGTCCTGTCTGGTGTTCTGCAGCAATGTTGTCTCCTCCTCGGTTGTTAAGAGACTGTTCGTCGCCTTCGGACACACCAGAATTTGTACCTTGATTCTTCGGCGTGGTGCTCCCTTTGTTGACTAAAGAAATCTGGCGTTGATGCTGTCAAGCCAGAAAAATAAAGGACCGAAAGAAGTTTTCTAAAGAATAAAGGTATAGCGGAAGCTAGATGGATGAGGGAGGCTCTAATACCATGTCAGAAGTTTGGATAGAGAGTAAAGTTTGAAATTCTCTTCTATACTTTCATGTGTACAATTACATCATCTTTTATAATACAAGAGATCTAAATCTATAAGGAAGGAAAATATACAATTATCAAATAAAAGAAAAATCCCCCCAATCATGATCATTTAAGATCAATTAAGATAACTAACTATCAACAACCGTATCTTCAACAAGGGTCATTGACATAAAGGGCATGGGTGCCTTCAAGCTTTCATTCGACAAAGATAATGACAACGATGATGATCCAGAAGAAGTGGGCTTGAGTTCATTGGGAATAGTGAAAGTGCCAGAAATGGGTCTTGAAGATAGGGGTGACTTTTGCGGCGAGAGTGGAGGCTAAGCTCACACTCTTTATCTTTTTAGACGATGCTGTCAACGTCTTATCGACTCACACAAACATCCCAAAACGTTTTTTGGTCCAAAGACGAAAGTGCGTTCCAAGTGAGGTGGAAATATTTAGTGGTGGCAAAGCGTCATGTTAAGAACTGACGTAGCAAGTATGTTTCACTCTCATTCACTTATAAATGGACACGCGGTTACTCATATGTAATAAAAAGCATGACAGCGGATTCCCTCTTCAACTGGCCTAAGACGAGCAAGGCATGATTGTCTCCACTACCCAAGCCACCAGAACCACCGTTCTCGAGCCCACCGCACAACATCTAATCAAGGCTTAGGTGGATCGCATCTGGAGGAATCGCATGGTCGACCACTTTGAGGTGCTGTCCATGGCTGCAAGCGATAACGGTGAACAAACACCAGAAATTCTATTTTTTTTTTTTTTTTTTTGGTGGAAGGTGGAGGCTTGAGGGTGCGCTTGGAGTTGGCTGTTCAAAGTACGAAGCGATCTCATGACTACAGGGCAAAGAGCAAATAAAGTCAAGTAATTGGAGCCCTTAATGCGAACAAGGAAAGAGGGAAGAAATACACCAAAAATGTATTAACTTATATACAATGCTCATTTTAGTGTCATAACATTTCGTCGACTCACTTAAATACCAAAATCAAAGAAAAACGATCACTTAAGTGCCTACGATGAAAAATTTCGGTTAGAGAAATTACGTGATTTTTATAACTAAAAATGTTATTTGATGTGACTTTTTTTGTATTAAAGTGATCATTTTTCATTAAAATTGACACTGAAGTGATTAATTTTTAACAATGATTAGTGAGTGATCACTTTTCAACTTGCTAACTTCGTTTAGGGATTTTTTGGCATTGAAGTAATTACTTTTTCATTAAGATTAGCATTAAGATGATCACTTTTAACAACAATTGGCATTAAAGTGATCTTTTTTTTTTTTTTTTCACTGGCACTAAAGTGATAACTTTTTTAACTTGCTACATGACGTTGTTTAGAGATTATATACTGACTTGGCACACTGGCAAGCCACATAAGATTAAGAAATTATTAAAGTATTGCCATGTCATCAGATTGGAGTTAACACTTAAGTGATCGTTTTTTTTTTTTTTTTTTTTTTAAAAAGTGGCACTTAAGTGAGTTGACGAAAAATTGTGGTACTAAAGTGAGCATTGTATACAAGTTAAGGCACTTCTAATGTACTTTTTCAAGGAAAAAGAAACCAAAAGAGATTCGCAAATGAAAGAAACACCACGGAGGAGGAAGAAAAAGAAGATTTCAGAAACCATAAAAGAACTTTAGATCTAAAGGGAGAACTAGAATTCAAAACCACGAACTCACTCCACATCTAGAGCAGTATGTGGACAACTTCAAACTTGGGAAGTCACTCCACATCACTTGTTTTTTGGCTGTCATATTATGGGAAGTCTTGCCTTGTATTGGGCGGCAAAATGTAATCTTGCTTGGCAAAACAAATCTTGGTTGGAAAATTTAGATTGGGCTAATAACCATATTGCCAATCGAAGCTTCCACCAGTCTTTGGCTCATTTTGCATTTGGAGCTTTATGCTCCATCATTTAGAATGAGAGGGACAACATTATCTTCTAAAATCAGTCCCTCTACCTCCAGAAGATGCATCTGCATAAGGCTATTAAGGATAAGGCTCTATCCTTCAAACATGTTCTAGACACCCCTAGGAACAGAAGACTACAACGAAGCTAGGTTCTCCATTCGTCTATTTTTTGATTGACTTTGGCTGCCCTTGTCTGTTTCTTGGTTTTGGCTATCCTTTGTGTTGATCGCCTTTTGTTTCTCTCTTTGGAACCACGGTACCCTTACACTCTTTTTGACTCTTGTCTTCTTGAGTGTCTGGTTATAGGTGCCGAGCCTCCTATCTTGTATATCCGTTTGACAAAGTCTATACAATACTTACCTTTATCAAAAAAAAAAAAAAAAACTTCAAACTTGGGGGCTATGACTCAAGCAACTGTCCATGGCCGCAGCAACACATCTTGTTCACAGATCTGGCGACGAGCAGCTGGCCATGGACAAGCAGAGATGAAGCATTCGTCCATGGCCGACCTCCATGCAATTTATGGAGAATCCGCCGTCCATGGCCATCACTGTGCACCTTTAGATGTATGATAAGTTGCCATCCAAATTTGGAGGCACCGTTGTGGAGGAGCTGCCGTCGCCAATGGACGAGCCACTGTCCATGCCAACCATCACCGTCCGTAGAAAACTAGGAATTTCATTTCTCTTTTCTCACTTTCTTCAAGACCGTCAATCATCTACAAAGAAATTACACGTCATTTTTTTATTCGACATCATAACCATGTATCATTTATAAATGGATGGAAGGAAAACGTGCTTGCCCCGTCAGCATGACATTTTACAATCACCGACTATTTTCTCGTAAGGGAGGGAGGCAATGTACAGAATTGTTACGAGACTTTCATTATGACAAATATTCGGATGCTATCGCACCAAGTACCAAGCGACCAGAGGAGATAGCGGGCTGGTCCTAAGCCCTGTTCATCATTGCTTTTGTGTTCTTATAACAAAAGATAAATTTAAAAGCATCTCTTTACTTCCTAGCCCCGAAAGTAGGGATTGAACTCCCCAGCTCCAGGCAGATCTTGCGATTAACATCAATGGGCGCACGGAAAAAGGAGCACTAATATTGCTGTTGTTAAAAATACCCGAATTGGCCTGCTACAAATCAAAATTTTGAGTCTCTTTGGGTCGGGGGTCGGGGTCTTATTCCGGTTTGGGTAATAAGAAAAAAAATTGTATATGGCAGTTTGGTTCAGATCAAATATCCAAACCGATCCAAATCACAATAAACACTATAAAAAAAATCCTAAACACAATACACTGAAGGCTAGTTAAAGACGTGGAAGAGTTATCACCATCTTCTCGCTCCCTCTTTGACATAAGTGTTGACCACTCCTCACCCTCCCTCCTCTTGCACCGGCCCTTGCCACCGCTGCCGAAGGCACATCTTCCTCCTTCACCGCCCTGTTTACCACCACCCAGGGCAACAGCACCGGCGACCTGTGAATTGTCCTCTCAATTGATTTCTGGACCTCAAGAACGAGCGAATGGCGAAGGGGGTTTGCCTGTCGACAGCAACGATGGCCTTGGAGTCGTTCGGAGAAGGCTTCTCGAGGGTCACCGAACTCGGATCTAAGGGGGAGTAGAAGTGTCAGAATGGGTAAAAAACGCACTTTGAACCCATTTACAATGAGATGGGTCATATATGAGTTAGTTAAGTTTTAATAAATGTGTTGTTAATAGATTTGGATTTTACCTAAGACAAACTCATTTACAACCCATTTAATTTATAAAGATTATTAGTTCACTCAACCCATTAATGAAATATTGTGCTCTAGCAATTTTTATAATTTTAATTTTGTTAGAATTTTAGATTTTGTAATAGTTTTTATTTTTGTATTTTTTATTTTTCTTTTTCCCCTATGAATTCCAAGTGTAGTGGCCACCAAGCGAGGGCTGCGAGGCTCTTGTTAGTCAAGGGCTGCGAAGCCCTCACCCGCCTGCCGATCACATTGGCAGGGCTTGAGGCTTGCCACATTTGGTGAGGCCGAGCTTATCGGCAAGACCCTAGCCTCCCCGATATGGCAAGGCTAGGCTCGAGCCTCTCCAACGTCAAGGCAAGCTCGACCTTGTCGGTTTTGGCGAGGCTCAAGTCATCGAAATGGGCCAGCTCAAGCCTTGCTAGCTTGTGGCAACACTTGAGCTCACCTATTGCCAACCATAGCGGTCGTGGCTGGCGAATGAGAGAAGAATGAGGAAAAAGAAGAAGAAATAAAAAAATAATAATTGAAAATTCTATTTTAAAAATATAAAAATATTTAGAAGGAGTGTACGGATAATCAAATAAAGTTTTCTATGCTAAGCAAAAAAATATTATTTAATTTGTTTTCAAGTTTCAACGAAATACCCAAAAAAATTTATTATTTTTAGAATACCACATTTTTATGAAATAAATGGAGCCTCAATTTTTTAAAAAAAATTATAAAATTCATCCATTAAATTTGTAATTGCATGGAAATTTTTTAACAATATATTTAAAAAAATCATAAAAATAAGTTTTTCCATATTTGATTAAATAATGAAAATATTTTACAACATGGGTTGGGCCTGATATGTGTTGAATATGAGTCGGGTCGGTATGGGTTAATAAATTTACATTGCTAATGTATGGGCCATAAACGATTTAATGAGTTAATTTGAGTTTTATCATTTATGATCGACCCAAATCTGACCCGACTTACTTTTCAAACATTACTCGACTCACCGGTTTGACAAGTCTAGAGGGAGTAGGTGGGGAGTTAAGATGGTGGAGGACTCGGAGTTGCGTGACAATGATTTCTCATGGTGTTTGGATGATGTTATAGGTGGAGATTGCGATTGATGCTGGTGATGATTTTGACCATAGGAGTTACTAATCAATTGCGTATCTTCTGCTTATTCATTGTCGCGCTTGAAAGATGGTTTCTACTCACTTTAAGCATGCAATGAAAGTCATTCCATCGGATCATGACGATATGTATGTAAAGAGCTATAACAAGGAAATAAGGACCACTAATTGAGCTTAATAATTAGTTAATTCTGTCTCACCAGAACTTACTTTTCAAACATCACCCGACTCACCCGTTTGACAAGTCTAGAGGGAGTAGGTAGGGCGTCAAGATGGTGGAGAACTCAGAGTTGCATGAGAATGATTTCTCATGGCGTTTGGATGATGTTGCAAGTGGAGATTGCGATTGATGTTGATGATGATTTTGACCATAGGAGTTGTTGATCGATTGCATATCTTTTGCCTATTCATTGTCGTGCCCTAAAGACGGTTTCTACTCACTTTAAGCAAGCAATGAAAGTTATTCCATCGGATCATGACGACATGTATGTAAAGTACTATAACAAGGAAATAAGGACCACTAATTGAGCTAAATGATTAATTAATTCTATCTTGCCAAGACTTATTTATCAAACATCACCCGACTCACCCGTTTGACAAGTCTAGAGGGAGTAGGTGGGGAGTCAGGATGGTGGAGGACTCGGAGTTCTGTGACAATAATTTCTCATGGCATTTAAATGAGGTTGTAGGTGGAGATTGCGATTGATGCTAGTGATGATTATGACAATAGGAGTTGTTGATCGATTGCGTATCTTCTGCTTATTCATTGTCGCGACTGAAAGACGGTTTCTACTCACTTTAAGCAGGCAATGGAAGTTATTCCATTGGATCATGACGACATGTATGTAAAGTGCTATAACAAGGAAATAAGGATCACTAATTGAGCTTAATGATTAATTAATTAATTCTGCCTCACCACTCTTAGTTATGCGATCCGAAAAATTTGGGTGTCCTTGGTAGGCATGACACTTGGCGAAACAACAATAGAGAAAACAGAAATTGAATCGGAGTTCGGATGAGGGAAAAGTAACTAAGAAATCGCTATGCCAACTAGGGAAATTGGAAGGATTAATTGAGGGCTGTATCACCAAAAAAAATGTTTCAATAAGATCACTTGGAAGAGAAAAACTCTCTTTAACTCTAATTAGATATCTTTAAATCCCTAATTATGTACCTTCAAAATACCAAATTGAATGATAATGCGAAAAACCATAATGTTCTGCAAAATAAATTTCTTTACTTTTTTTAATATAAATAGAATATAGTTTACATATATTTATGTGAGGAATCAAATTTATGTATCCAAAAAACTATCCTATTTTCATCTATGATTCACGTTAGCAGTCGTATGCTCAAGAGGAAAATATGTGTTAATATAAAGGGGAAATGACAAAATTAGCCAATGAACTTTAATCCAATGTGTGATCTGATCCTGAAGCTTAGCCCGATGTGCGATATAGTTCCTGAACTTTTAATTTGTTCATCGCAATGCTAAACTTTTAGCATATATTTAAATACCACATTAAATATATTAAAAGTTCATGGGCCACGAATAACATAATTTTCATTAGTTTGCATTTTCTCCCACCCTGTCACTACAAAACAAGTTGGCACGCTTCTGATGTAATTAAAACCTACTAGTAATATTCATAATGGATAAGAACAGATAATTTTAAATTTCCAACGAGAAAAGATTAATATTACAAATTCAACTATTTTGAAACTATGTATTTATTGTCATTCTCATCATTAATCTATGAGACCTCCAGTCTCCACACTTAAAACTAGTGCTTTAATTTTCATTACTCTAATTTAAATATCATTATGCAAGCTCATTATCTAAAACAAGGTCACTTTGCTCCCTTCGCAAAGTCCATCTAGAAGAGATACTATGCAATTTCTCATGCACTATAACTGTGTCATCTCCTTTGCCTTAGTGTCATCACCTTCCCTCTTGTCCTCAAACAAAGCACCGATCTCTTCTAATGTCCTGCCCTTCGTCTCGGGCAAGAAGAAGTAGAAGAACAGACTCCCCAACACCATCACTCCGCAGAGCACGAAGAACATGCCCGCGAATGTTATCCTGTGGCTGATGCTCAAGAACGACATCGACACAGCCCCGCTCATCAGCCGATTCACTGAGATCGCAAGGGCCGTGCCCTGGGCCCGCAGCCGAAGCGGGAACACCTCCGATGAGTAGACCCAAGTGATGGGTCCGAGCCCGATCGAGAAGAAGGAGACATCGGCGCACACCGCCACGATGCTCACCACGATGGCCCAGAGCGGCTTGCTCCCGGAGGAGTGGTCGAGGAACTTTGAGCCCACGCCCAGAGCGGCCAGGGAACAGGCCATCCCCACCGAACCCAGCAGCAAAAGCGGGCGCCTCCCGAACCGGTCCAAGAACAGGGCCGAGACCATCACGAAGGCGGCCTTGGAGCAGCCCATGATCACGTTGATGCCGAACAGCTTCTTTTTGTTGTGAATCCCGGCGGCACGAAACACCTCAGGGGTGTAATAGATCACGGCGTCGTTCCCGGAGGCCTGCATGAAGAAGTTGATCCCGATGGCAGTGATGAGGATCCGGCGGAGGCCGGGCGAGGGACGGAGGAATTCCCTCCACACCCCTTGGCCGGTCCATCCTTTTGAAGCAGCCAAATCGGCATCATCCTGAGCAGCTTGGGTGATCTCCTGGAGTCTTGATTCAGCCTCTCCTTCATCGCTTGAAGTCTTTACCAACACCCTTTTCGCCTCCTCAATCCTGCCCTTCATGATGAGCCACCGAGGCGATTCGGGCATGAAAATGATGCTCGACCCGAGGACGATCGCCGGAAAGGCAGCCAGCCCAAGCATTATCCTCCAGTTTAACCCCTCGGGGAGGCCAGCGAGGGCATAATTGCAAATGTACCCGAGCAAGATACCAGCCACGATGAAGAACTCCGGGAGGGAGGTAAGCATCCCCCTCACCGAGGCCGGGGCAATCTCGGCCGTGTAGAGCGGCGCGATCATGAGGGAGTACCCGACCCCAATACCGGCCACCACCCTGCCCGCCATGAGGAACGCATATGACGGCGCGAGGCCCATCAACAGGGCGCCGATCAGGAAGGTCGACGCGGCTAGGACGATAGTATAGCGCCGCCCAATGAGGTCGGAGGTCTTGCCGGAGGCCAGAGAGCCGACCAGCGAGCAGACGTTGAGTATACCCACGAGGAATTGTTCTTGGACGTACGTGATCTTGAGGTTCTCTCTGATGAAGATCACCGCACCGCTCATCACCCCGATATCTGCAAAATCAAACGACATCACCACCTCACCCCGGAAATTTCCCATGATTCTCGGTAGAAATTGCAACAATTCAGACCGTCGTACTCTACCCAATAAATTCACGACCATTTCTTAAACCTATGTGTGATTCGATCCATAGATCACCGAAAATAGTGTCCTTTCCAAGCCTATCTTGTGAGAAAACATAACCCCTTACTCATCTCCACATTCCTAACTCGAATAAAACTTCGGCGCGATAAGCTGCCGCAATCTGAAAAGGAGATGGGACGAGTCGATACTCACCGTAGCCCAAGAGGATCGAGTTCGTGGAGGCCATAAGGGCACAGAGCAGAACGTACTTGTTCGCCCGAGGCTCCTTCTTGGGACCCGAAACAGCCAAAGTTGGCGCCTTTGGGTCATCCATTTCAGTCAGTTTCTCCACTCTCAGTCCCACAGAGAAGGATGAAGGAAACCGCAAGCGAGAGAGAGAGAAAGAGAGAGAGAGGTGAGGAGAGAGAGTGAGTTGGGGATGTTAGGTGGCTGCAGGGATATATATGTTCAGAGTCGCGAGCCAGATTGCATGAAAGCAGAAATAGGAAAAAAACAAAAAGGCTGTGAGGATAAGGGCACTGAAAATTCTTGCATGCATCGAGCACACATGAACTCACTCCATCTAACTCGTCAAATTAGGCGATTTGCATACGAAATCTATCGTCATTCGACGACAGAGATGCGCCGAGCCGACGAGCCCGTCGGGTTCGCTCCTGGCTGGGTCGCCTTAGAAAGCCTACGTGACACGTCTGGGTTGCCCCCAGCAATGATTAATCTTTGAAAGATCCTCGCCACCTTACTCCTAAAGGAGCAAACTTTTTTGTCAGATTCCAACACGCGGCGGAAGGGTCGCTCTCAAAAATGACCTCTTTCACACACAGCCAGTCAATACCAAAGTTGCACCAATCGATCGCTCGCAGATTAAATGCTGCAGCGAGTCTCTTGTAATCTTGTGCAAAAGCGGAGGACAACGTCGGAAATTCGTGCTCGAAAGGACGAGGGCGACCGGGATTTTTACATGGAAGGAGTGGAATAAAGCCCCCTTTTGAGGGGGAGGGGGGTCGTACTTTTGGGGACGATCCGTCCCTGTTGAGATCGGAAGGGGCTTTGGATTCTACCCTTCTTTTTCCACACTTTGATCTTGTCAATGGAAAAAGGATGTCCCAAAGGTATGATGTGGATCAACTTTGGTCAATTATTGCCCTGAGTGGATCCCGAAAGTAAACTGGAGGTCCCGGCCCATCGCATCGTGCCAATAGATAAAAAGGGACTGAACGCGTCTTTTGGGGTAGACGAACTAAAAAGTAGGTTGAGCTGTTTTCTCACGGTGCATATAGTTATCATTTGGTTCCTAAAAATAATTTTTATTTAGGGATAATTTTTTCTAATTCTATTTCCTAAACAAATTTTTAAGCATTCGAACACGTTTAGTAACTATATAAAATTTATATTTTCAAAAAAAGAATGGAAATGCATTTGATACGATTCTCAATTTTTTTGTAACATATAATTTCTTTTAATTTTTAAAATAATTCTATGCGATTTTTTTTTTTTTTCCTTCTTTTCTTCTACCTCCTCAAGTTAGTCGCCAAGCCTTGACAATGGATGAGAGCATATGACCTCACCAGCCTTGAGCTAGCCTCGAGTTGCCAAATTTTCTTTAGACTAAAAGGTGGGCCAAGATTCTACCCTCGAGGTCAAGTGGATGAGAGGACATAGATCATTGGGCAGAGTCGAATCTTTAGAATTGTATAGTCAAACAAGCTTTAAATTGATATGGGACGATTGAGAACGACGAACATATGGAAAGAATTGTCCCACATACTTACAGGTTGTTCTTAGGCCTTTTTTCATATTTCGTTGCATAATAACATTGTCACAGATAATTAATTGAAAATCCGGGGCAAATTCGTGTGGCAGGGCAAGGCTAATACCCTGCCCGCCCCGCCCCGCCCCCTGCCTCACTTAATACCTTCGAGGAAAAATTCGCCCCATTCAAGTTGATGCCTTACGGGGTACAAATTCCTTGTTCCCCATACCGATCCTTAAAAATATTTATGGAATTAATTCTTTTAGGATTAATAACACGAAAAAGTGAACTAATTTTTTTACTACAAAAAAGAACACTAATACAACTGTGATAAATTTGCTTAGAATAAATTTTTACACTAAAAGTCCAAAAATTGATATATTTGTGATAAATTCATTCTCAATTAATTTTGGTTTATAACAAAAAATCATAAACTAGTATATATATGACAAACGGAATGTAAAATTTTAAACCGGTATACTTGTTAAGCGTAATATGCCATCTAACTTAGTATATAATAGAAACTAACAAATGGCAAATTTGTCATAATTACATCAATTTAAGAATTTTTATGATCAAAAAATTAATATGGGTAAATTTATTATAGGTATATTAATTTTGAATTTTTATAATATTAACCCGCTCTTTGTGCCAACATTGTTCATTTACAAAATCTTACTTCTAAAGGCAATTGGACAAGTTAACAACGTGGTGACAAGACAACCCAAATATGCATAATGCATAAAGCTCCTTCATTCCCATTATTTGCACGTACGGCATAATTAATTTCAGTACAAACCTCGGTTGTAATTACAAAGGAGAAGAAGACGCCCCTGCCAACGCACATTGGCCAGACGAAGAAAAGGTTAGTAAAGCTTAATTTGAGGCAAAATAATACTATAAATGCCATAATTTTCATACCATGTTCACTTCAGTTTCATAATTTTCGCACGATGCTCACTTCGGGCCATATTTCGCAATCACTTGAGTCTCATATCAATGATATATACCATATAAGAGCCCTAAGTGGCTTTTTTCATTGAATTTTTTAGTTTGGCAAATCTTTTTTTATAGGAAAAATAGAATTTCAATGTGGACAGAGGACAAGACCATGTGACACTTCTAACTAAATCGACTTCATCTGAGACAAAACTACCAAGTTGACCAACACCGGGGACAACCATCGGCTCCACCACCTCTGGCCACCGCCATAGTAGTTCACACACCTTGTCATCGTTCCCTTGTAGTCGGAAGCTGGGCGCCGAGTCATTAAACCACAGCCTCAAGCATCAATCCCCAAGCCTCGAGCTTTACCTTTTTATCTTGTGCATCGCGCGCTGACCTACTGAGCCCAAAGTGTCACCCACGGCCAACGACACTGCCTGCATTGGTCATGAGTCTCGAGGAGAGTAACAATTGACATAAACCGCGGGCTAACCGATGGGCAATCCCCGGGGGCGACGGCCTAAGGATGAGAATTGATCCGGACTTATCAATACATACACATAAACATATAAGACTTGATTTGTTGGAATATAATATGTGGAAAACGACAGGATCTCGTAATTTACGTTAATGCGTAAATTCCAGAAAATAAACGAGAAATAATAAGAACATCGAAATTTATGTGGTTCGGTCCGAATATCGATACCTACGTTCACGGAGAGAATCAATAGTAAATAATCCATTATAATCGGAAAATCAAAGTTTACAATCGTTAATACGCTCAAATATTTTTCATATCTAAATTTAACTTAAAATTCAAAGTATTCATAAATAAATAACTCAATTAGACATAAATTTTCTGTACAAAATTTGTACGTGTTCAAGCTCAAAATAAAACTCTTTACGTATACCAAAATCAAGAACTCTAGCATTCATCTTTGGTTCGCGCACGTACGTTTTTACGCTCCTTTTCAATGCTTCGCATGACTTCAAAACTTGCGGCTCCTCTCTCAAGAAGCCGCGTGGACTTGCAGAGGGTTTCACATTCTATTTAGCTTTTATATTGTGTGGACTTTGACTTTGGCCCCACGTCTCTATCATTCTTTAAAAGAGGATTCGTACAACTGCAGGGGAAGAAGACTTCCTTTTTTCCCTTAAAGATAAATAGATAAAATAAAATAATGTGCCCCTTTTTTTTCCTTCTAGTGACAAAATATATCTTCCTTTCTTCTTTAGCACGTCTGAAAGAAAGTCCCGAAAGAATTGCTTCTTCATCTGATTGCTAAATCATTTAGGAAATTTTTCTCAACAAATTCAATTTAATAATCGTTATCCGAATTCAAATTCAATACATTAATTTAACATAATTATTATAATGACAAATTCTTTTGAACTGTCAAAACAGTGTCATCCTTTTCCACTCAACCAATCCGCAAAAAATGAATTTCCTTGCTAAATGGACTACCTTTAGTATTACCCTTGAACATAAGAATGGCTGAACCTCACACGAGTTACAAGCCACAAAATCATATAGCCAGGAGCAGCAACACGATTCCTACTCTGAAATATGTTGACCAAAACTGGACAGAACCAACCAAAAACGAAGTTTCTCACTAGCAAGCCTTTGCGCACTTCACAAGGAGAGAGTTGTTCCCAGCAAGAGAAAACTGCAATATACAGGTTCACTGCCTACCAAGCAAAAGATTGACGATGCTGGCAGCGCTACAGGGCCTAGGATAGAGGTTAGCGGTGACCGAAGATGGAGGAGAAAGAAAAAAATTGAGGGATTGAGGTTTGAAAAATAAAATGAATTTGCAAATAATCATGAAACCACATCATTGACCTCTTACTTTGTTGACTTTATCTTACCGGCAAGTCATGTCGGATCGTTTATTTTAAATTAATGGCATGTTGGATTTTCCTACCATTCAAATTATCGATGGCGCTTATGTGAACACAATATGAAAGTTTTGGCGTTTGTAATGTCATGTTCCCTATTTATTACGTACATATATTACAAAGCAAACCCCCTAGCATTAAATTCCATTGACATTTTTAGCTGCAAAACAAAGCCCAAGGAACTTCTTACATGAAAAATCATGCTTGATCAATCTCAAATTTATGAGCTTGCAGTGTCTTCATTCTCAAAAAGGACCTGAATCTCTTCCAAGCTCTTGCCTTTGGTCTCGGGCAAGAAGAAATAAAAGAACACGGTCGCCAACCCCATGATTCCTGCAAACACAAAGAACATGCCCCCGAACGTTATCGCCCTCGAAATGCTCAAAAATGACATCGCCACCGCACCGCTCACCAGCCGGTTCACCGCTATGGCGAGGCTTGTGCCCTGGGCCCGCAGCCTTGTCGGGAATATCTCAGACGAGTAGACCCAAGTGATGGGCCCGAGCCCTATCGAAAAGAACGAGACGTCCGCGCAGACGGCCACCACGCACAGTGCAATGGCCCACACCGGCTTGCTCCTGGATCTCTCAATGATCTTCGAGCCCAGGCCCAGGCCCACCAAGGAGACCGCCATTCCAGCCGAGCCCAACATTAAGAGAGGCCTCCTCCCAAAATGGTCCAAGTAAAGAGCCGAAGCAAAGGCAAAGAATGTCTTGGCTAGTCCCATGATGATGGTGACCCCTAATAGCTGTTGCTTATTGCTAATCCCGGCATCCTGGAAGACTTCCGGACTGAAGTACACGACCGCGTCGTTCCCTGACGCCTGCATGAAGAAGTTGAGTCCAATGGCCGCTGTGAGAATCCGGCGGACGGGCCTCACAGGCCTCCAGAGGAGCTCCTTCCAAACATTCTGCCCGCGCCTTCGGGCCGAAGCAGGGCCAGTGGAACCATCTACCCCTATGTTGGTCTTCATCTGACTGAGCCTCAATTCAGCTTCTGCTTCATCTTCTGACGTCTTGATCAGCACCCTCTTTGCTTCTTCAAATCTGCCCTCCATGACCAGCCACCTTGGTGACTCTGGCATCGTCATCACTCCTGCCCCGATTGCAATCGCCGGCACTCCTGCTAACCCTAGCATGAGCCTCCAACTTATATCAACTGGTAGGCCTGACAAGGCATAGTTGGATACATACCCAAGTAAAATCCCCACATTGATAAAGACTTCAGGCAACGAAGACATGAATCCCCGGGTCATCGCTGGAGAGATCTCAGCAGCGTAGACTGGGGCGGTCATGAGGGCATACCCAACACCAATCCCCGCGACCACCCTCCCAGCCATTAGGAACGTGAAGGATGGAGCAAGGCCCATCAGAAGTGCACCAATTAGGAACATGGAGGCTGCAAGGACTATCGTGTATCGCCGGCCGATCCAATCAGAGGTCCAGCCGGAGGCGAGAGATCCAATCAGCGAGACCACATTGAGCGAACCCACCAAGATCTCAATCTGGATTGGTGTGATCATGAGGCTCTCTCTGATGAATAGCACCGCCCCACTCATCACCCCAATATCTGTACACATTTATATACACAAAAATTCAGCATCGAGTTCAACCATGGCTTTGCTTTCCATCAAACAGGTGGAAGACCAATCTAAATACACCAATTAATACTACCATGGACCTATTTTCTCTCTTCTCGGGACAGGATCAAGACATTATGTACATACAGAAAGTAATATAATGGAAAAAGTTTGTGCTAAGAACTCACCATAGCCCAGCAAAATAGAGTTGGTGGAGGCCAAGATGGCACCGCCCAGAGCATATCTGTTCAGGCGAGGCTTCCGGCGACCACCGCCTTCCACCGCCACTCTACGTTCTTGGAGCCGGACTGTTTTCTTTGGGCTTGCGAGATCCTCTTCAGAAAAAACAGGGTCTGACTCGGGAACAAGCGGATCATACAAGTGTTTGAGTGAGTCCTGCATGAGTGGCGGTTGAAATGAGCGAAGAGTTAAGCTTGGGTTGTTTCTGGGAGTACTGCGGGTTTTCAAGAAGAGGGCGTGTGGAGAACATGATCACAGGAGAGAGAATAGGTCTTACCTTTTTATCCATTAATTATTTTGTCCTGATCCTCCTTAAGTTTTGTCCATTTGGATTTTGTGTCCAAACTCACGGCGTATCATGACGAAATAGTGTTGCGGGATTCAAAGAAATAACATATGTTTGAGGACTAGGAAATGGTCTAGACAAGTGCGCAAGAAGACAAACCACAAAAGATGAGGAAAGTGTTTATGTCTTCCCTCGTTCAAGCAGTGTGTAAAAAGAATCAAATTAGTATATCTTTTTAAATGGATAATTCAAGGGGTCAATTGTAGAGGTCCGGCAACTGGAGATTCGAGGAACACCTTACAAGAGATTATGAACGGTGGGTGACATTTCGACAAATAATCTTTAGTTTCTGAGTTGAAAATCATCAAATGCCTCATACTCTCGAATGTTTCGTATGTTTAGTCCTCTAAAACCACCTGAGCATGGACGCTACTTTATATGCAGAGGGCAAGAGAATAGTCACAATTGCACGTCTATCAATGAAGAGTAATGAACTGTTCAAAGGGTCTCAAGAGGATACAAGAAATGATTCACCACCCATCAATCGCAAAAGGTACTTAATTTGATAGTGTACGTCACAATGACATAGTGCAACAACCCAATTCAAAATGAGTGATCTTTAGATTAAAACCCTATGCAAAATGACATGCGTACCATGAAAAATGTGATTAAGTAGTTGCTATATGACTGACAAATAAATCACTTTTCTATCAATTATACATAAGAGAAGATTAATCAAGTTTGGAATATTTTGGACTTTAAATTGACTATAAAGTGATAGATAATACATAATCATTAGCTCCACCATATATACAATCATTAAGTGAATAGCTAGGCAAATTTATAAAATGTAATCATCAGTAATTGATGTCATTGCTCGATTTATGGAGATCCAATCGCTTTGCAATTGGAATATGCCCTCTCATGGAGACACCATGCACACGGAAGTTGCAAAGTCAAATGCAAAGTTTTGACCATCAAAAGAGTCATCGGTTCGGTCTATATTTCAAAGATGCAATGCGTCCAGTATAAGAGAAAATAGGCCATTGAAATGGTGAGTAGATATCAATGTACTTTCCTTAGTCTATAAAATGGTAAATAATAGAAGTTTGAAAAATTTATATTCCCAACTTTCTAATTCTAAGTGGGTTTTTAACTTTTATCTAGTTAATGTTCGCACCTAACATTGCATTGGTAGCATTTTTTTGCACAAAATACTTTACATCTTTAACATGGTATGGCAATCCGATCATATTACTAATATAATATGTAGTTTTAATTATTTAACATTTGCATTTCGAGAAGTACTTTTTTCTTATTATATCGAGTTGCTTTTGGAAAGTTTTTTTTTTTTGGACACGCGACGCATCCGAGGAGCGTTCTAGGGAATAAAATACCTTCTCGAAAGATCAGATATATGGTCCTTGAATCGAGGTGCATCATGCGTCTCACCTAGAAAGAGGTGATCATCCTTCCTGTTTTTGCTTTTGGAGGAGAAAAGCCACTTTGCCTCTGAAAAAGCAAGGTGGGCATGTGGGCAACACACGCCTCTTGGACAGCACCAACTGGTTGATGGTGATAAGCATGGATTGCGATGCGGACCCAACACGACGATAAACTCCACGTTTTGTCGATTTTTTTAAATGTCCTTTCACCTCTCGGAACACCAAGATGGACTAGGCAACCGGCCTGAGTCGCCATCATGGCGACTCCTGCATGCAAATAGGGTTCCTCAGAGCCCTGCAAGGGGCTGTCTAGATGCTCCGTAGAAGCTATTATCTTATGATTTCTTGAGAGAGGAATCTTGGCATGTTCACACTTGGGTGGAGTAAAAGAAGGAAGTTTGCCAAAGTTTCAAGATTTGTTTGATGGGAGAGTAGCCATCGACAAAGATTTGTTTCTGTATTCGTGATAGGAAAAATGGGGGCAGAGGGATAAATCCTGGAAGGAAAAAGTTTAGGTACAAATCAGATTAAAGCTCTGTTATTAAACGTCAAAGACACTTTCCACTTCCCCCAAGTACAAATTACAGGAAAGAACAACAAGATGAGACTATTATGAAGTGCGATTGATAGTTACCTAAAATAAAAACGCAAATTTGAAAGTACTGTATACAGTTAATAGTGTCAATTGGACCGAGTCGGATAGGAAGTGAGAGGATAAGCGAGCAATCCTCGCAAGATCAGGTGCCACGTGCCAAGTGATAGGCGTAGAGGACCATTAGGCTGCATTAGGTTGAGTTTTCGGAAGATGCAAAGTCATTTCCCCAAAGATCCTTGGCTCAAGGTGTATTTGCTTTGACTTTTGTGTGAATTTTTGCCAAGTGGTCATAAAGTTAAAAAGTAGAATGAAAAACAAAGGGAGCAACTCTCCATTGTTTGAAGGTCTCGGGCGAGGGCTCATAGGGCCACCGCGAGCCCAGGAGAGGATTCGAAGGTCACACTCCCTAGGCGCAGCAACGCCAAGGTCACACGACCGCAAGTGGTTGCCTCATGCGATGACGCTCGAAAAAAGTCGACCGTTGCACGATCCCAAGAGTCGCCTTGATGCTTGACCGTCGACTTTTGACCATAGGCAAGTCGACCATCATCGACGCTCAAACTTCAGATCTCATCTAACAGTCACAAGGAGGGTGACATTAGAGATGATGAACCAGGCAAAAACCCAGGCACCGCAACCTTTGGTAGAGACCCAAGCGCAGAAAGCTCATCGGAAAAGAATAGTCATGAGCATGGGCAAGTCAAGGATATGAAAATACAAGTTGAGGCAACTTTGGAAGAAAAAAAGTTTATCAACCTTGGAAGCTACCTTTAGAAAATGTTAAAAGCATAAAGCACTTGAGGATTTATCTTGAACTTTTAGCTTTATCAATGTTGGCATAATCCAAAGTGGTACAAGAAAAATATTACTCAAACATTCTAGCTTTTTTTCAAGAGACTTTAGAAGGCTCAAAATCCATTGGGAGGGTAAACCTAATCCCCAATGAGTCCATAAGTAATTTCTCACATCAAGTGAAGATTATTAATATTGCATGTGAGCAATAAGAATGAGCTCAACAAAGTAGAGAGACTATGATAATAGGGATGAGCATAGTTTCAAGGTAGAACGTGGAACCGGAGAACCAGGACCGGTGTGGATCTGTTATAAGTTTCAAGATATGCATGGTAAGTTTGAGGTCCTAATAAATGAGGAACTTGTTCCGACAATAGTTTCTCGATTTCAAGCAAAACTTGGATGGAACCTAAAACCGTCTTCCTCCTATTTACAAGTACATTTTTGCTACTTAAACCTAAATTGATTTGTTAAAATAAAAACAAAGTTATAGACTATCAACAACTAGATATAGCCACCGAGTCCTCGCTAATTGTGGTGCACTTAAAATGGTCTAGAAAACTAGGTAACTTCAATACTTTTTTCGGGTCAAAAAAAAAAAAACAACAACAACAACAACAATAACAAACAGCTCACCTCTTTATGATAGGATGAGCAATTGTCTTTAGCATACTCAATGCCAAATCATAGGTGAGTGGTGTTCCGTTGTTGGAAGTAGTTAAAGGGACAAGACGTACTTGTAGGCAATATGCAAGCTTAGAGGAGCTCTCAATGGCAAAATCGCTTCCAAAAAGTCCTTAAATGAATTGAGGACATACAATGAGAGAGTTATAATGGGAGATGAACATGATCTTGTTACATGGGAATTCATATCATGAGGCACATCAAATAAATAATAGATTGCAACATATCACGACAACATGAACTCGGTATAAGTTATTGTGCCGCAAGGATGCTAATTGACATGAAACCCGAAGGGTTAGGAGACTGGTCAGACCTTGTTTAACAAGCCTCGTTCCAATTCTATCAAAGCCGAAACTCTCCGTGACATCCTAATAAGACTTGCCTTTGACTAGTTACTACCTGGCTATAGCCAGTTATATGGGCCACCGTTCTTGTCCCTTTTCTAGCCCATTTTATCGTAAAACCACCCTAACTTGGGCCTTAAATCACAAAATTGGGCTTGAGCACATCTTCTGGTCGATTTTGCTTAATTCATGTAGTCAATGAACCCAACATTGTCCGAAATGCTCTTTCTTGCTCAGTAGCCCATGTGACTTGATTACCCAAATTGGTCTACACTGGCGAAGAACAGATCGGCGCTTCGGTTCGTGGAAATGGAGTCATATCATTCGCAAAGCAATTTGGTTTGGTTAGCCACTCTGTGTTTTAGGATTTGAAACGGCAGGACTTGACCTCAAAGAGCAATAGGGGTAACTAACTACTTCTTAACCTGTGAAACAGTTGCTTAATTTTCGAGCTACTAATTAGCAGGCTTTGAGTATATGCTCATGAGATTACGTATTCGAAAGGTCTAAATCACAAGGCAAGGGAGAAGACCACATGCACATAAGATTTACAGCAAACACCATAAAAGTTCGTGCAATGGATTAAAAACAACATAGAACGAAGAGAATGGGTTCAACATCGGGCATTTAGAACCATAAAAGTTTGTGTGATCGATTAAAAGCGTACTGTTAGCGACGCTAATCAATAACTCGTGAAATAATACTTATGTACGTGCAATTGGCATTATTTCTCCACACGTCATTGTAAACACAATGCACTGAGCATGCGAAGAGGTGAAACACCATCGTGATAAAACCTTATGATGCATTTATTACGCGGAAAACTCAATAATAAATGAAAATACCTTTTGAAAATACAATTAGTTTTCCTTTGTTTAGTAATATATGATCGAAAATTAATTTCTAGATCTAGTAGGAAAATAATTTCAACATCATGACTTTATCTCAAATAAAAAATAAAAAATTTGATTCTTATTATTTATTATTTTCTCTTTTTAAATCGAATTATATTTATTTTTTCTTTTTCTTATCTTTTTTCCCCCTATCCTCTATTGCCACTGATCGATGATTGCCACGAGACTAGCTCGAGCTCAATGACCTCGACAAAGCCTAAGCTTACTTGGATCTTGCGAGCTACAAGCTCAACAACCTCAATTGAGCCCAAGCTCGCCTAAATCTAGTGAGCCCTAATCTCGCCTAAATCTAGTAAGTCTCGAGCTTGCTAGCCTTGGCAAAGCTAAGCTTGCTTAGATTTGGTGAGCTACGAGCTTGTTAAGATCGAGCAAACCACGAGCTCGTGGCCTAGATCAAGCTCGGGCTCCCTTGGATCTAGTGAGCCTCAAGCTTGCCAGCCCACGGTCATAGCCGGTCACCGAGGCATGTAGCCAGCAAAGGAAGAAGGAGAAAGAAGAAGAGAAATAAGAAAAAATAATAACAATTCGAATTTTAAAAATAATAAATAATAATTAAAATTCGAATTTTAAAAAACATATTTTCATAAGAATAAATGATTCATTAACCAAGAACCCTGAGACTAAGAAAATGTTTTGAAAAATGTTTTCTTTTTTTTTCGAAATGAAAAATCATTTTCCTAAATTTAAGTTTTGATAAAAATGTTTTCCATTGACTCATTTTCCGAAGCAAACCAAGCGCCAAAAAATAAGAAAAATGTTTTCCACAAAACAAATGGAACTTTGCATTTGTTTCACGGATTTTTCGGCGTTTAGTTTGTTTAGGAAAATGATTCAATGGAAAATATTTTTCTAGTCACTGAAAAATGATTTCTTACCAAAACTTAAATTTAGGAAAACAATTTCCTCTTTAAAAAATTGAAAAAAAATTCCAAAATATTTTCAGTCGATGGTTAGTGAAAAGGTTATTCTTATAAAATAATTTTTCTAAAAAAATCGAATTTTTAATAATTTTGATTTTTTCTTTTTTTCTTTTTCTTTTCTTTCTTTTCCTTGTGGCCGTAAACCCGAGCTCCTCCCCACTCCTATCAACTTCGCTCCCGCCACTTCATCTCCATCGGCGTCCTCTGCTCCTTCATTCTCCCGCCACTTTCTCCACACCGCCGACTTCGGCGCCGACGCTCTTTGGTACGCCGTCGTCAGCCGCGTCCGAAGGGTCATTGCCCTTCGGAATGGCTCAGCCCGCTGCGAGCTCCGGTCCGTCGCCGTTCGCATCGAGTTCCCCTTCGCTGTTGTTTTCCTTGTCGAGGAGCTCTGCTGCTTCTCTATATAGTATGCTTGTGCCTACGTGATGCGGGAGCATCCAACGTAGCTCCATCCACTAACTCGGTGATGCGGGAGCATCCAACGTAGCTCCATCCACCAACTCGGAACCATTGATGTTTATCCAAGCCAAGAGAGAAATTGGGCATTATGTGCTTCGATGGATCATTTTCAATGAATAATGTCAATTACTTATCGGTACCTTGTGGTATATTGATAACTATCAATGGAAGGCCATTCTAAATGTCTTGAATGACCGGTTGATGAAGTTTCAGAAGGATTATTTTCTGGTCAAGGGAGGAGCTCGAATTTGAAGGTTCAAGAATGCAGAAGGCCGAAGATTAAAGGCATTTAATTCCTGTGTTAATAAAAGGCTTTTATTAAGTTATTATGTGTCTTATTGTTATGCATTCCAAGAGTCGAAGGTTTCGGTTTCTAGGCTATTAAGGTCTGTTTTTAATATATATTAAGGTGTCAGTTTCTAGGCTATTAAGGTCTGTTTTTAATATGTATTAAGGTGTCAGTTTCTAGGCTATTAAGGTTCGTTTTTAATATGTATTAACAACAAAACCCTCCTATAAAGAGGGGAAAACTATCCAATGTAAGGGAGACGAATTTTATGAATGAGAATTGTGAGATTTCCTCTGCTTGAGTGAATTCCTTTTGAGAGTGGATAACTCCTTTCGGTTTCTTTATCCTTGGAGCGTAGATCACTCCTTGGTGGTGAACCAAGAAGCCCTTTATCCTTGGCTGGTGGAATCTTTAGGCCTTGGTGGTGAGCTTCTCCTATCCCGAAGTCCTTTATCCTTGGCTGGTGGAAGCTTTAGGCCGTGGTGGTGAACTTCGTAGATCTCGATCCTCATCCTTGGTTGGTGGCGCTGCCTTTATACCTTGGAAGGAGATTGTTTTTATTTGTTTTTATTCCTTTCCATTTCTTCCCGTATACACTACTCCATACACTTAACCACAAAAATCCCCTCTCAAAATTCTGTTCTAGAATCACTCAACCCATCACGCATCAAAATATTGGTATCGAGCTCAAGGTTCAACTCATTTGAGTGATTCCTTTCTTTCTTTTGTTACAAATTCCTTATAGATGAACAAGTTCCTAGAGGCTTGACCTTGGAGCAAGCGCACAACGAAAGGCGAGATCGTGCAATCCAAAATCTTCAACAACAAATGGAGCGAGTCCTCAATCTTCTAGAGAATCCGGCGAGAGAAGGACAACCAGCAAGGCGTCCCAATGAACGGCGTCGGCGTGATGATTCTGAATCTCGTCAAAATTCTGATGTCGATTCCGAGTCCACTTGGAGACAACCGAACGATTTTGCACTCTAGTGATTCTGAATCTCCAATTCGAAGACGAAGACGGAGAGGAAGGCATAAGGAGGATGAAAGAGACATTAAAGTGGAGGTCCCCGAGTTTGACGGCAATCTTAATCCCGACAACTTTGTAGATTGGCTACATAAAACTGAACGAATTTTTGAATTCAAATCCTATTCGGATGAGAAGAAATGTAAGGTTGCTATCCTAAGGTTGACCAAATATGCTTCTCTATGGTGGGAGAATCTAAAGCATCAACGAGCAAGGGATGGAAAAGGCCGAATCAAGTCTTGGGAAAAACTCAAGAAGTTGATGAAGAAGAGGTTCTTGCCCGACAACTATAAGCAAGATCTCTTCCTCAAACTGAACTCCCTAAGACAACATGGGATGAGCGTTGAAGAATACATTCGTGAGTTTGAACAACTCAAAATGAGGAGTGAAGTTCCAGAAGTTCCCGAGCAAACCATCGCTCGTTTTCTTGGCGGCATGACTCGAGAAATTGCTGATATGGTTGAACTTCAACCGTATTGGTCCTTTGAAGACGTATGCAAGTTAGCCATAAAAGTGGAAAAACAATTGAAGAGCAAGAGGTTTTCCTCCAGAACCTCAACAAAGGCGACATCCTATTTTAAGGGTGCTTCCTCAAGCAAGGGCGAGAGTTCGTCGACAAAAGACAGAGGCAAGGGAAAGAATGCGAGCCTTCCAAAGAAGTCCAAAAGAAGTTTGAAGGTGAAGCAAGGAAATGCTTTAAGTGCCATGGCTTTGGGCATTTACAAGCAAATTGTCCAAATCGGAGAGTTATGACTCTTCAAGAAATTGAGGAGATCAATTCGGCGCTTCAAGAGGCTGATGATAATGAAGACCAAAATATTTCCAAATCTGATCGGGAAGAAGAAGTTGTGGAGAAAGATAATGATGGTGAGCTGTTGATCATCCGAAGAGCATTGCATGTTGAAGTTTCTCCTAATAAAGAGCAAAGGGAGAATATATTTCACACGCGTTGCACTATTAATGGAAAGGTGTGTTCGGTGATCATCGATGGTGGAAGCTGCACCAATGTTGCTTCGACAACTCTTGTCGACAAATTGAAGCTTCCAACAACGAAACATCCTCAACCATACAAGCTCCAATGGCTCAATCAAGGGAATGAACTCAAGGTAACCAAACGTGTTCTTATATCATTTTCGATTGGGAAGAACTATCGAGATGAGGTTGTATGTGATGTGATTCCAATGGAGGCATGCCACTTGTTATTGGGTAGACCGTGGCAATTTGATATAAATGCTATGCATGACGGTCGGAAAAACACATACTCTTTTCAGAAGGAACAAAAATGCATTACTCTTTTACCATTGAGCCCTTATTCGATACATAATAATCAACCTGGGAGGGAAACACTTGTAAGGAAAATCTGTTCTTGAGTGAGACACGGGTTGAGAGAGCCATTAGCAAACAAAAGAATGTTTTTGCTTTGCTTGTGGTCGAGAAAAAGAGTGAGAGAGAGCGACCCATACATCCAAAAATGCATTCCTTGTTGAAAGAATTTGCAGATGTGTTTTCGGAGGATTTGCCACTTGGATTACCTCCCATAAGAGGTATTGAGCATCAAATTGATTTGATCCCCGGTGCTTCACTACCAAACAAGCCAGCTTATCGATGCAATCCGGAGGATACAAAGGAGTTGCAAAGACAAGTCAATGAACTTATTCTCAAAGGATACGTTCGAGAAAGCATGAGTCCCTGCTCTATTCCGGCTCTACTTGTGCCTAAGAAGGATGGTACATATCGGATGTGTGTTGATAGTCGGGCCATCAACAATATCACCATTAAGTATAGGTACCCTATACCTAGACTTGATGATATGCTAGATGAATTATATGGTTCTTCTGTGTTTTCAAAGATAGATTTGCGGAGTGGTTATCATCAAATCAGAATGCGAGAAGGTGATGAATGGAAGACAGCTTTCAAGACCAAGGAGGCCTTTATGAGTGGTTGGTTATGCCATTCGGATTATCTAATGCTCCGAGTACCTTCATGAGACTTATGAACGAGGTTCTTCGTTCCTTTATTGGTCAATTTGTCGTTGTTTATTTCGACGATATTCTTGTTTATAGTAGGAATGAGGAGGAGCATATCTCTCATCTAACACAGGTCTTTAATGTCTTGAGAGAACGAAAACTATATGCTAAAATGGAGAAATGTGAGTTCTTCTCTCCAAGCATTGTTTTTCTTGGTTATGTGGTTTCCAAAGATGGAATCTCTGTTGATCAAGCCAAGGTAGAAGCTATGAAGACTTGGCCGGTTCAAGTCTATTTCGATGTAAGAAGTTTTCATGGACTTGTTTCTTTCTATCGACGTTTGTCAAAAATTTTAGTACCGTCATGGCTCCTTTAACTGAATGCATGAAGAATGGTGCTTTTGAATGGACAAAGACTGCTCAAAATGCCTTTGAGGTAATCAAGCAGAAACTTTGTGAGTCTCCTATTCTTGCACTTCCTGATTTTGATAAAGTATTTGAAGTTGAGTGTGATGCAAGCGGAGTTGGTATTGGTGCTGTTCTGGTGCAAGCACAAAAACCATTGGCATATTTCAGCGAAGTTATCTGATTCTAAGAGGAATTATTCAACTTATGACAAAGAGTTCTATGCCATTGTCCGAGCTCTTGATCATTGGAGTCATTATTTGAGGCCAAAGCAATTTGTCCTTCATTCGATCATGAGGCGCTTAAGTTTATTAGTGGCCAACGCAAGCTTAATTCGAGACATGCAAAATGGGTAGAATTTCTTCAATCCTTTTCTTTGTCTCGAAATATAAACCCGGGCACACTAATGTTGTAGCAGATGCTTTATCAAGAAAATATTCTATGCTTGCGGTTCTGGACTCTAGGATTCTCGGATTTCAATCAATGAAAGAACTTTATTCTGAAGATTCGGAGTTCTCATCCATCATCAACAATTGCAAGCGGGGAGTTCAAGGTATATATTCTTTGCAAGATGGGTTTCTTTTTAAAGGAAATCAATTATTTGTGCCGAAGAGTTCTTTTCGCGAATTGCTTATTCGAGAAGAGCATGGTGGAGGATTGGCTGGTCATTTTGGGATTAACAAAACTCTTGAGGTTCTTCAAGAGCATTTCTATTGGCCAAAGATGAGTGGAGATGTGCATGCTATCATATCAAGGTGTGCAACTTGTCATAGATCAAAAAGTCATTTCCATCAAGGTTTGTATACTCCACTTCCGGTACCATTGCAGCCCTGGGAAGATGTTAGCATGGATTTCATCGTGGCTCTACCAAGAACTCAAAGAGGAAAAGATGCTATCATGGTGGTAGTTGATCGGTTCTCTAAAATGGCTCATTTCGTGCCATGTCACAAGACCAATGATGCATCTCATATTGCTGACTTATATTTCAAAGAGATTATCCGCATTCATGGCGTACCAAAGACCATTGTGTCGGATCGTGATTCCAAGTTCTTAAGCCACTTTTGGAGGACTCTATGGAGAATGCTTGGTACAAGACTCTTATTTAGCACGGCTTGTCACCCCCAAACTGATGGCCAAACGGAGGTAACAAATCGTACTCTAACCACTCTTCTTCGTGGTATGGTGAGTAAATCTTTGAAAGATTGGGATTTAAAGCTTGCGCATGCTGAATTTGCTTACAGTCGATCACCAAGTTATACTACGGGTCGATTGCCATTTGAAGTTGTGTACGGAATTAATCCTCTCACACCCATTGATTTAATTCCAATCCGTCTAACTCTCAAGTGAGCTTTGATGGCAAGAAAAGAGCTGAGTCAATGAAGAAGCTTCATGAGCAGATTCGATCCAACATTGAAAAGGCCAACGAATCTTGCAAGAAGAAAGCTAATCAACATCGCAAGAAGGCTCAATTTCAACCGGGCGACCTTGTATGGCTTCACTTGAGGAAGGAGAGATTTCCATTTCGTCGAAAGAACAAGCTCATGCCCAGAGCTGATGGTCCCTTTAAAGTTATGGAGCGAATTGGTGACAATGCTTACAAGATTGAACTTCCGGGAGAGTTTGGAGTTTCAGCAACATTCAACGTGGGTGACCTTTCTCCTTACTTGGAGGATGAAAACCTTCTAGATTTGAGCACAAATCTCAAACAACTCGGGGAGGATGATGCGGGAGCATCCAACGTAGCTCCATCCACTAACTCGGTGATGCGGGAGCATCCAACGTAGCTCCATCCACCAACTCGGAACCATTGATGTTTATCCAAGCCAAGAGAGAAATTGGGCATTATGTGCTTCGATGGATCATTTTCAATGAATAATGTCAATTACTTATCGGTACCTTGTGGTATATTGATAACTATCAATGGGAGGCCATTCTAAATGTCTTGAATGACCGGTTGATGAAGTTTCAGAAGGATTATTTTCTGGTCAAGGGAGGAGCTCGAATTTGAAGGTTCAAAAATGCAGAAGGCCGAAGATTAAAGGCATTTAATTCCTGTGTTAATAAAAGGCTTTTATTAAGTTATTATGTGTCTTATTGTTATGCATTCCAAGAGTCGAAGGTTTCGGTTTCTAGGCTATTAAGGTCTGTTTTTAATATATATTAAGGTGTCGGTTTCTAGGCTATTAAGGTCTGTTTTTAATATGTATTAAGGTGTCGGTTTCTAGGCTATTAAGGTTCGTTTTTAATATGTATTAACAACAAAACCCTCCTATAAAGAGGGGAAAACTATCCAATGTAAGGGAGACGAATTTTATGAATGAGAATTGTGAGATTTCCTCTGCTTGAGTGAATTCCTTTGAGAGTGGATAACTCCTTTCGGTTTCTTTATCCTTGGAGCGTAGATCACTCCTTGGTGGTGAACCAAGAAGCCCTTTATCCTTGGCTGGTGGAATCTTTAGGCCTCGGTGGTGAGCTTCTCCTATCCCGAAGTCCTTTATCCTTGGCTGGTGGAAGCTTTAGGCCGTGGTGGTGAACTTCGTAGATCTCGATCCTCATCCTTGGCTGGTGGCGCTGCCTTTATACCTTGGAAGGAGATTGTTTTTATCTGTTTTTATTCCTTTCCATTTCTTCCCCGTATACACTACTCCATACACTTAACCACAAAAATCCCCTCTCAAAATTCTGTTCTAGAATCACTCAACCCATCACGCATCACTACGCCTCGGACGCTATCGGGGCTCTTTGGTCCATGCTAGTGCTTCGAGCTCGGCTGAGCTTCGGCGAGACGGAGTCGACGCAGAGGGAGGCAACGTCGTCGAAGACGGCAGCGGTGGCGATGGACGGGAGGAAAGAGCGATGGGTGAGGTAGAGGGGCGGTGGGGAGAGAAGGAATAAAAGGAAAAGAAAAGGAAAAGAAAAATAAAATAATCATTTATTTAAAAATTTAATTTTTTTTTTTGGTATGGGATAAAGTAATTTCTAATGAGATCCAACCTTTAAAAGACGTTTTCAATCATATATCATCAAATAAAAAAAATTAATCGTATTTTATTTTTTTTCAAAAATTATATTTTTTTTATTATTGAGTTTTGTACAATCTTATTTTCCTCTTCTTTTTGCGGGTCATTTCCATATTTCAGATAATTAGGAGGGCGGCGCAGTAAATATGGTGGATGTTTGGTCAATTCCTCGCCACCTTATTAAGAAATCATTGGCAGCTTTTATTTGGGAATGAAATATTAAATCCGAACTTCCAATGATCTTAGTACATCTTCCTTTTCTTTTTCTTTTTTTATTACTTTGACAATTAGCCTTCTAAATTAATACGTGTTTTTGGGGAAAAAACTCAAATCAGTATCCTCACAACACACTTATCTTAAATAAAAATTTCTTATGAAAAAAAATGACATGAAAATCGATTGGAGGCGAGGATTTTTTTTTTTTTTTTTTTTTTTTTTTGCCTTTGAGGCGAAGAGGGAGTGTGAGAAATATTTAGGAAAATTATTATGTGATTGTATCTCTCAAGATTATGTGAATATCATCTATGACTATGCGTATCTTCATTAATATATTATATTATTTAGTCATCTCATTATTATAATATATGAAATTATATAGAAAATTCACCAATTCTCTTTTCTACATGATGTTCAACTTGGTATTAGAGCCTCCTAGTGTACCAAATGCGAGTGAACCCAGTGCACCTAAAAAATTTCCCAATCTTTTTGCTTTATCTTTGCACCTCTAGTAAAATAAATCTATCCTTGCCACTCAACAATGTTCACCAAGTGCATTATTTCGTTATACCTCCGATTCTCAATGTTTTATGTGTTGTTTCAATAAGCCACACCATCACTAGACTCACCGCTCTCAAACCAGCTAGATCTGAAAATTTATCCTTCACCATTCTCAAACCAACTAGATCTAAATATTTTGCCTTCAACACAATTCCTAAACGCCACCTCATCTGCCACGTCTCAACGGTTGGACATTGTTTAGACTTGAGTTGACATCTTCAATACATCTCAAGTTTGAGGAGGATTTTAGAGATATTTATAAAGATTCTAACATTTTTTGTATCTTTCAAGATTGTGTAAATATAATGTTTGATTGTACATTATCTTATTAGTCATCTCATAAAGCTTATATATAGACTAACATAACATATATCATGACATATCGAACAATATAAAAAAATTCATCAATTCTCTTTTCTACTTTATATTTAATTCGGAGTAGCGGTGGTTTTTTTTATCGCAAGGTCGACGGCTTCTAGATTGTCGCCACCCTATGAACCCTAATTTTCAACACTCCCCAATCGAGGAGGTGAAAGAATGGATGGGAATAATACAAAAGATGAGAAAAATTGAGCTAATACCAAAAAAAACTCAAATTGGTATATCTATGACGGATTTATTTCAAACTTGTGATAAATTTACCCTATGCTAGTTTCTGTATATTATGACATATTGAACTATATAAAAAAAAAAATCATCAATTCTCTTTTCTACTTTATATTCAATTTGGAGTAGTAGTGGATTTTTCGATTGTGAGGGTGACAACTTCTAGATTGTTGCCACCGGATGAACTCTCATTTTCAACGCTCCCAATTGAGGAGACAAAAGAATGGATGGGAATAATACAAAAATGAGAGAAAAAAACTGGGTTAATACCAAAAAAAAAAAAATCCAAAACTGGTATATATGTGATAAATTTACCCAAAATTAATTTTTTGAAGGTAAAAATTCAAAACTAATACGCTTATAACAAATTTACCTCAAATTAATGCATTTGTGACAAAATTTATCCTATGCTAATTTTCGTTAAATTTTATTGTCAAGTTACTAAGTTGGACGATATGTGACAGCTTGACTGATGTACCGTTTGAAATTTTACTCTCCGTTTACAATAATAGTACTAGTTTTATGATTTTTAGTGGTATTAATATATATTTTTAATAAATATATCAGCTTGGAGTTTTTAGTCACAATAAATTAATTTACAATAAATTTGTCACGAGTGTATCGCTTTGAAGTATATTTAGAATAAATTTGTTACGAGTATACCAGTTTGAAGTTTTCGTGATAAAAAATTAGTTTATGATAAAATTATCAAATGTGTAAAAATATGGAGTTTTTCGGATGTTAATCCAAAAATTTAATATTTTGAGAGTGTAGGACGCTTAAAACCGGATAATGACGCGTGGGGCTCCTTGTCGCTTTGTGGATTGCCACCAGCCACCATCGATTGTCTCCATTTTTGGGCATCACTCATCTTCCATTCAAAAGCCCCACTTTGGTTTCGCTTCCATCCTCTCAAATATCAAAATTATTTTTCCTTTTGCTTTTTGGCTTTTTCCGAGGCTTACTTTGCTAAAAGGCAAAACATTTACAGCTGGATGGAGCTAATCTGGATCTCCTTTTTATTATTGTCTTTTTGCTCTTTTTCTTCAGTCAAAACGGCGAATGTCACGCCACTAATTATGCGAGAGAGAGAGAGAGAGAGAGAGAGAGAGAAATAATAGCGAGGCTATGTGCAACGACGAAACGTGTAGGCGGATCAAATATTCTAGAGTGACCTTTTTATTATTACTCTTATTTTTCTTTAGAGTTAATATCACAAAAATCTTAAACTGACACGCATGTAATAAATCTATCATAACATAATTTTTCGATCACGAAAATCTTAAATCACTTATGACAAATTTACCTTAAATTATGAAAAATTAGACCAATTATTAATCACCAGCCTCTCAATCAAATGACAAATTTCCCACATTGGAACTTTTTATTCTCCAGTATGTGTACTCCAAGAGCAGTTGGAAATTCATCCTAAGGACAGATATAAAACCTAAATAGGTGCACTTGTCATAAATTTAAGCAAAACTAATTTTTTTACTCCAAGAGCAGTTGGAAATTCATCCTAAGGACAGATATAAAACCTAAATAGGTGCACTTGTCATAAATTTAAGCAAAACTAATTTTTTTACCACAAAAAATATAAAATTAGTACAATTGTAATAAATTCACTCCAAACTAATGTTTTAACCCCAAAAAATCCAAAATTTGTGTATCCATAACAAATTTACCCTCTATCAATCTATTTAGATTTGCCCACTTGCTTTGGCTTGAAGTATTTGGTCCATATAGTTGAGCACTCCACAAATCTCCGAGGCTCGTCTGTCGAGTTCAACTGGCTTATTTGAGAGTGATTTTGTGATCAATCAGTATCTATTTTGCACCTCTTCTCTCATAATTTACAGTTAAATCTAGATTTGGGTGCTCTTTCATCCCGATTTAACTATAGATCCGTGATTTACAAGGTGTTATCTATGCTCTCCCAAACTATTGGTGTCATTGTTATTTCTATATGGTGATGGTAATGGAGATGCCAAAACTGAGCATGCACCACCTTTTGGCAAAGCCATAAGTATAAGAGAGGAAATTTTGACGTGTACTCATCACTGGTGATTATGCGACTTTTAGTGATGTGGTTGTGTTTTAACATTATGATAGATCCATTCCTGTGGAATGAGCGAGTCTTTATACTAGATGATATCTCTTTTGGAATTGATTTTGTCTTGAAGTTATGTATATCTCTTTTATGCGAAATAAAAATTTTCCTTCAGGTTTTTCTTGGATAGAAAAAGAGACCATTGGTAAGATTTGCTGCCTTCTTATTTTGAATCGGAGGACAGGGACATGCGCTGGTTATTAATCTGTCTTAGATGTTTCTAAATGTATGTAAAATGAGGCATTGCTCGCTAGTTCACCTCGAGCTTTATATGTTGAAGAACAGTTTTCTACGTACTTGACTAGTTCAATTATGTTGAAGCACAGTTCATGTTCTTCCCTGTAATTATGTTGCTCCAGAATACGCCTCGATTGGGAACTGACCCCAAATGCAGATACGTTCTCATTTGGGGTCGTCCTCTTCGAGTTGATTACCGGCCGCAGACCTGTGGGTTCGCCACTTAATTCTTCGAATGATAATCTGGCTTTTCCGTAAGTCGTGCAATTCTCATGTTCACAATCATAGCCCAGGGCTACCTTACTATGGGATTCCGAACTTGATGTTTTCAGTCGTCGAAATCGCAATATTGAAATAGAATCGTTGTCATGATCTACAGGCGAGGCCTCAACTCGCACAAGCTCTGGGAGATGGAAATTTCGACTTTCTTGTTGACCCCAGGCTGCAGGACCATTATAGCCGCAGTGAAATGGCTCGAATGGTGGCCTGCGCTGCTGCTTGCACGCGTGAATCCGCGGAGTGTCGACCGAAAATGAGTGTGGTAATATTTCAGCAGCCAAAGCTTGATATTTCTTTCGTACTTGCCCACTTGCTACATCCATGACTGGTGACAGTTATTTTTGTTCATGGACTCATGTCTAGTTGATTTAACATCCGTTAGGTTAGATAGAAATAGGAACTCTGATAATCAGCTTTTGAAAAATTGAGCAGGTTGCTCGAGTCCTGGAAGGGCATCAATCTGCCGCTGACCTTGATGATGGGATCGGAGCCGGGCCGAGTAACCTCGACCTCGAAGACGGCGACGGCCATTACGGGGAAGCAACAGGTGAATATGGCTTGTATCCATCTGGCTCGGGTAGCGCGGGTCCTAGCGGCCAAACACCCCGAGATCTGGAGATGGGAAGGATGGTGGCCTTCAATAGTTTCTAAGCCTCCTTGTTTTTACTCTTCAACGTAGATGGCAAGATAGGCTCGGGACCTGCCAAAATTAACTGGTGTAATTGTTTGTCCAAGTGGCCCCGTACTTTGCTGTAGTCCATAATAAGTTGTACCATTTGGTAGCATTATCGTGCACCGACCTTATTCTAATTGAAGTCAATCGACGCCACCAATGTCTTCCGCCATGAGCTAAACTTGGATGTTGGCGTCCGTTCATTTTGTGCAATGGCAAATTAAATTTAAGACCGGGGTGATCAAGTCTAGAGTAGATAGGTTCCAGATCTAGACCCTATACTCGATCATGTTATAACGGATTCCTTTTTTTTGAACTTTGTATTCGATCTTATTTGCACTAGACTCTATTCTAGAACCACCTCGTTCTTCCAATCCTGGAGGAACTTGTTTTGCAACCGTCTAATATTTTATATGGTTTCGAATTTTACATTAGTATGTGATAAAATAGCATAATCTTCTTAATTTGTATTGAAACATTAAGCACATGTAATTAATAAGTACATAAACTTTTTTATTAAATGAAATTAATGATCCACAAGGCTAATTATCATAAATAAACATTACAAGGCAAAGCAAAAATCCTATGCGATGGATGGTGTGATTGTGATTGTGAGCCGGCGAGGGAGGGAAGCGAGCCAAGAAGAGGAACGACGAAGAAGAGGCACCATGTGAGAGGAAAAAATGTAATTCTAATATTAGAAATCGGGGAAAAAGATAGTATTTTGAACTTTTGGGCTTATAAAACTGATTCGCAAATTAGGTTAGTCAATTTGGTTCTCAAGTAGATATTCACTCGGAACCAATTTCAAATTTTGAGAATTGATTTCCGAACCTATTTTCCAGGTGAGCTACTCTAGCTCGGGAGTAGACTCAATTCGGTTACACACTCCTATTTAAGACCAAGTCATGAGTGAGCCATCCTAGCAACCTCAAGTGCCACGTGCCGTGTGATAGGTGCCGAGGACCTAGTGGAGCAGTATGACGTCAGAAAGGCTATGATGGAATGAGCAGCCGAATCTAGCGGGTACTTGATGCCAAGTTGCGAGGTGGAGGTGTCAAATTTTCTCGTCCGAAGGGTTGTCTGTCCGAAGTAGTCGGAGGGCGAGAGGCGTCCGTAGGCCACGTGCAAGCTTGGAGCTCCCAATCGCGAAAACGCTCCTAGAAGTCCTTAAATGAATGGATTGAGAGAGTCACGACAGGAAATGAAAATGGTCTTGCTACGGGGAATCCATGTTTCCGTTTAGGGCACGACATTTCGTTATGACATGAACTCGATAGACATTATCATATCATGAGAATGCTAATTGACGTGAGACGGGCTACAAAACTAAATATAAAAGGGAAATGCTCTGTCTTTCCCAACATTTCATTTCCCAATGGTTTTTGGCTTCCGATTTCATCCCTTTATAGCCCCCGGCTTTGCAAAACCACACTGCTTCGGGGCTTCCATCGCAAAATAGTAATGAAGAGCTTGAGCACATCCTCCGTCAGATTTTGCTTACTTTGCGTCGTTAATGAAACCCAACATGGTCCCACTGTTTCTGTTTTGCTCAATAGTCCACACGATTATCATCAACTCTAAGGGTGACTTTGGCAAAGCTTTGTGAAGAGGCTCCGAATTTTGAGCGGAAGCAATTGGGTAGCTACTTTGAGTTTAAGGATTTGAGCTCAATTTTGAGCTATTGATGAAGGATTACCAATTCAAAAGGTCTAAATCATAAAATTTCGCAATGGTGTGTTGATGAAGGATTACCAATTCACAAAGAGCACTTGCACATTAGATTCCAACAAACACTATAATTGATAAAAGCAATTTTAACACGCCATCTCTCTCTCACGGAAGATAAAGAACATAAAATTTTACACTGCATATCACGAGAGGAATTGATCCATAAGAAAACATTGACCTGTTACAATGTTTATGCACATATTGTTGGCTCTGCTTTTCCACAACACAATGCACCGAATGCACAATGTGAGTAAAACCTATCGTCCTTGCCAATAATAACATTAAAAGTTATTTTTGGGGAGTGGCTTAGTATCCGTTGGTAACATGTTAATACAATGGTCAAAACTAACTCTATAAATATTGAATTGTTAATTTCATCTGATTAAATATATCAAAATTAATTTTTCCTTTTCCCTTTGGCTTTTTCTGGGGTCGTTTGCTAAAACACCGAAACATGTATAGGCGGTGGATCGGGCTATTCTAGAATATCCTTTATATATATATATATATCCATTAGTCAGAACAGCGAATGCCGCACGAGAGTACAATGATAGCATGGCCAAGTGCAACTTTTGTTGCGAAAAGCGACCGATTTTACAATAAAATAAACAAAATAAAAATAAATAAATCGTAAACTAGATTTACATAGTTCAATTGTAATGATCTATGTTCACGTAGAAAGTAGTGATGTATTTTATTATAGATCAAGTGATATAATGAAAATTACACACTTGAGTCATCAAATATTCTTAGTATTTTTTAAGTTTTAATTACACCTAATAACTTAAACAATGTTTAGCCTCACAATTTTTCACGAAATAATCTATCAATCTCGCAAAGGAATTATACGCAAATCTCAACACAAGATTTAATTAGCTTGAATACTAATTTTTCTTCGAAATAATTGCACGAATAACCTTCACCGCACAAACGAAACGAAACGAAGATGGCGCACGCTTCTCAAGCACTCTTTGGGCGTTTCAAGACTTCGCATCAACAATATGACATGTGAGAGCTCCCTCTATCAGAATATATACATTGCCAAGATAAGCCCACATAGGCCGACTCCAACATGGACACGTAAATCCCATTCAAGATTCCCAATTTGGTCAATGATCAGCACTTTCCGTTTTAGATTTTCCTTGGACCGACTTACTTGGATTTCCTTTTCTTGCTTTTCTGAACAAAATTCGGACTTCTCCGAGTCAACAACGATCCAAGTCCAAATATGGACTTTCCTAACCGAGGCACGTTCAATTATCCGAAACTAATATAAGCCACAATTCATACATTTTTATTTCATGTCAGATTTTGTTCAATGGGCCCAAACTTGAGACATATTATAATAATATCTACCTTGGATCGATATTTGAGCCAAGTCAAAAATCTCTTCACCAAAATTTCAAACTTTGCCATTACTCTCCCACAGCTCTAATTGGGCTCAACCATCACAGATATTTTCCAAGTTCAAGCTGTGTTTGAACTTCGCCAGAATCAAGAACCTCATCAGAAGACCAACTCCACATGCACCTTTAACTACCCCATAAGAATTTTCCAGCACAACCTCATTAACCACAAATAAAGCAAAGCCATTGTTGTATCCAAATCTATCAGGAGATTGAATACATACCTCGTCAATATCAGTAATTATAACAATTGTTAGCTCTATATGCTCCACCTCACTACAAGCATAATCTATTACTTTGTTAGTACTTATACTCAATATCTCAAGAGTTTTTGATTGCAACTTCACCTCAAGTTGAACACTGTTCAGATTCATATCAACACCGCCGATAACACTCAATAGTTAGAAATAGCGGAGACTTGTCAAACGTAACTTTTTTGTTGATAATGGATGAATTTAATTTTGGGCACCACAATTGATAGCCACGCTCACCTTATGCATAGCCTAGGAATATACACTTTTATGCCCTCTCATCAAGTTTACCACCACTAACTTGAATATAACATGGGTAACTAAATATTCTAGAACAAAATAATCAGCGAAATTACCTTACCACTCTTCTTCGGGAGTTTGACATCAAATCATAGTCGATGAGATCTATTGATCAGGTGGTTTGCGGTACTAAGCGTATCTACCAGGAATTTCCTAGCCATATCATCACTAATGAGCATTTTATGAGCTGTCTCTATTTCCTCATCAAATTCTGCAATATGTTGTGGTTCATGGGCATGCAATGTCTCGCTATGTTTTCTTTCATGCAGAAGCTATGTTTTCTTTCATGCATAATTCATTTAACAGCTTCAAGTTAAAGTCTAGGTTACTATTAATTTGCACACTTTTGATTGTTTTATCAATCTCCTTTTCGATTAAAGCTCTAAATTCCATGATTCTAACAATAACATCAAACTTGTTCCTAGGTACAAAACCCACATTTTCATCAAATAGTTATCAATAATTATTAGCATAAATCTAGCACTCTTTCTCGAAAGAAATCACAACTTGCAAATATTCATGTAAATTAACTCTGCAATATTCGTGATTTCTTTCACTTAAAACCTTCAGGCTTTTCTCGCTAATGTGCCCCAAATGCATATGCTACAATTCAAACTCTAGAACAAATGCATTTGACATCTCTGGGCGAAATCTGTCGCCGTCTCACATTGAAATTTATTTAGGCCATGTGTTTGATTTCTTTCATTATCACTGAAGCACCTTGAACAATTTTCATAATTCCATATTCTGAAATATATCTATACCCAGCTGAATCTATGGCATCTTCAACTCTGAAATATGGCTCACTATAGTCATTATCCTCACGATACCATCATGCATTCTAATTTTAATATTATCAACACACATAATATTCCCCAACTGCAATTACTATTATTCATGTATTGATAAGTAGTAGACCAATTTTTATTTGGTGTAGCATGAAAAGAACAATCAAAATTTATAATCCGTAGAGGTATGCGTGGTTCGAGTAAGCGGTTCCCGGCCTATAACTAAGAACCGCCCTCTTAGGATCAATTCCAAAATTGGAATCGGAAACCACCCATCGTGAACTAATCTCGGGTGTACCACTTAGGTTTGGTTAATGGATTACTAAGTCTAAATTTAGTTTGGGCTCTCCCAAGTCCATATCAATTCACAAATTAGGTTTAAGTTTTTAAGAATGCAAATAAATTTTGTCTAGAGTCGCCACTAATCAGTTTATGGTAGGTTGATTAGACAGCTAGGTAAAATAATGAAGAAATTATTTTGCTCCTACAAACCAGAGAATTTGGATACGTAGACTTATTTACATTAGATTTCTCTAATGCCTTTTTGGTAACTTTCTTTTAATGAAAAAATGTTATCGGACAGCTTGAATTCACTTTATTATGCCATAACATGTGAGGTGATCATGCGGGTGTGCAATCCATCAATTTAACACTCAATAAAATAATAAATAAATCGCAAAACTTACCTCATAACAAAGAAAGTCTCTGCAATAGTAGTTCAGAATTCACATCAATAATACTATATATGATTTCTAATTAATACGCAGTAGGTCAATTTTTTTTTTTGTTTTCACTTATTTAAATAAAATCTAGAAACTATTTTACCAAAAAAAACAATAATAAAATCTAGAAACTATGTGCAATGCAATGTAATGTCATACAATTTTTTTTAATTAAAATGACATGCAAAATGCAACCTATCATGCAAACTATAGGTAACGCGACATTAATTAAATGACCTAATATAATGACGGGCAAAAATCAATGCAACTATTCTAATATGTCACTCATTTTAATTTAAATACTTCTTAAGCATGTAATTTCTAAACAATAGATGAACTAATTCTGCATGACACGGAATTTCATGAACCAGACATATAATTACCAAATGACATGCAAGCAACGACACGGCAGTGATGATGCCTACATGACATGCATATGATTTTTTTAATAAATTCGAAATTAATTAAATACTCTAATTCAAACATTGCAAGCTATCCTATAGAGGAAAATTCAATTTATTCTAAAAAGATATTTTTTGGTATTTAATTAAATTCGGAATTATAACATAACTAAAATAAACATGCAATCCTATCTAGAAATTTAATTTTAATCTATACTATATGCAATTTTTTTTTTTGTATTTTCATAATAAATAAAGCAATTAAAGCAAAATAGACACAAAATCCCTCAAGATCATGTGCCATCCAATCACACGGATAAAAAAAATAATATCCAATCAACATGCAATTTCGTGAACAAAAATCGATGAGTTGATCTTAAATCTTAAAGATCAAAACATCAATTTTAAATATTCAAGTGGAATCTATAATTCCATATAAAGTCTTATAGATGGAATAAGAGATTATATGCAGTTGCGAATTAGAAAATAAATCCTAATTTAGAGATATGTCTATCATTCATGGATATGCACATTAAATATTAGTAGACATATATTATGCAATAAAAATCCAAATCAAATTTAGATAAAATAATTACCTAGTTTTGCAATTAATATTCTCAAATTTGAACTCCACAGAATCGACTCGACGGATGACCAGGATTGCGACCAGCTTCACAAATGGTGATCGGTGGTGGCGAGTGGTGGTTCACGGTGGTGCTAGCTGACGAGGTCTCGCGGCGGTGCTTACGATCAACGAAGCTACAAAGCAGAAACTTTACGGGATGGCTTGGTTCGGGGATGAGCTCAACAGGATGGCAGCTCGTCTCGGCGTCGGGCCAAAGAATGGCGTTGGAGCAGCTCACGTCGGGGCTTCGTGGCTCAGCATGGCAGGGCAGCAGCGAGTCAATGAGCTCGCCGTGGACTCCGCGACTAATGATTTTAAAGGAACGCCGGCGTGAAATTTAACAAAGAAAGTATTAGTTAATTCCTGCTTTTTTGTTTATTCCCCAAAAGAAGATCAATGTGGGAATTTATTTTCGTTGTTCTTCGCTGAACGCCTCCACTGAAGACTTTGATCGAGCAACCCTCTTAGGCCACTTCCATATTTCAAAAGAAATAAGAAAGTGGCATACGTTGCTGCAGCTTGACGTGGCACAACCAAGGCTACTCGTCGCGGGAAATTCGCTGGAAAGACTTGTAGAAGACACCTAACACGCGCGCGCGTAATCTCAAAATTTTGACGGCTTGTTGGTGCTGTAGGCAACGTGATGAGCAGCAGCTGGTGTCACGAACGCCACGCAGGGCCAAGATCTCGCTTGAAAGTGCTCGTTGGAAGTGTCCACCCTGCTGTCACAATGTAGATGTCGCAGCGAACCGCTGGGGACGACGGATGGGGGTTGGCTTGGATCAGTGACGCACGGGCGTGAGGCAAGGAGCCGTTCCAAGCTTGCGGTGCTGGGGGGCGCAGGTATGAGATGTCTTGACCAAGCTTGGCCAAGGGATCCATTTCTCTCTTTTCTCTCTCTCACGTGTGGTCGTGTATATCAATCATGGCCTCCTCTTGTTCTCTATCGAGTCGTCTTTTATAAGTCAAGGATAGGGTTTTTAAGAATATTTTATTACCTTTTTTTCATTATTTCTATCTACTCACGCCAGATTCAAACTTCCTTTCTCGTTATGCATGAAGATCACTTTTGCTCGCTTGTAGCCTCCCAAATATATTGTCGATATATATGCTCCTACATGCAATATTCTCTTTTATCTTTTTCAATATTTCATCTGAAATCTTCTCTCCTGCTAAGAAATATATCCATCGATGTATATATTGCATGAATATATGAAAAATCTTCCATCATATTGTCGAATATCGAATACTGGAAGAATAAAACGAATTCTTTCCAAAATATACCTATCTTCCAACTCGTAAAATCAAAGCTCATCCATCGTTGGTCCAATACAAACACGCTAAAATAAATGCTCTTAAAATTGTATGTTATGCAATTTAATATTATTTTTATTTAAGGCCTGAAGTTCAATCTCTAATTTTATATGCAATAAACAACTAATTGGATCGCAAAATTTAGGTATCGATACCACCCGTTAGTTGCATGGATCCACCGGGAAACAGACCGTCCAATTCCTTGCTGGATCCATGAAACCGGGCTCACCACAAGCTCAACAATCCTTTATTTGATATCCAGAAGACGGAGAGCAAGAAGCATAAATACAAAGAACTGGTATATTGTCACTATATGGTGACGATACGGTAACAACCTAAGTAGAATGCATTACACTCAGATATAGGCATCTCTTTTCTCTGACCAGTACATTAACCTCAATGCCTCAAAATTATCAACCCATGCTTCCAAGTTATGCCATTGTAATGAAGTGAACATAAGAATTGCTTATGTGATCTCTTGGACAAGGTTAATAATGTAGATATAGATCGACATTTTTTAAAGGGTTGAAAGGACAAGCTCTGTCGTTAACAGAGCCAAATAGCAAAAAAAGACAGTAACAGTGCTAGACACATCCCAAGTAGTGCCAACCAATCCTAGATACGGATTGTTATATGTCCCACAAAGCAATGTCAGGTCTATAATCCATATCAGGAGCAAAGAATTTTGTCACATTACTTCTTTCGGGGGAAAGACCAATATTCACTTTTAAGTAACCAACTCAATTTTGGCAATTCTTATAAAAAAAAAAAAAAAAGAAAGTGAAAGAAACCAGAAGCTATAATAATTAGAAATCAGAACATAATGTTGAAAGTGAAAGAAAGTAAAACAAATCAGAAGTCAAAAACCACAACGGCCATCAAGTTAATCACATGAGCTTCATATCATCTCGACAACACAAGTCCAAAAATTAGACCAAACCAAATTTAAGTACATGGAACAAACACGTGGAGTATAATAAATTAGACAAGTTTACAACAACATAACAATCGCAACAAGATTCACCTAAATGTTCACGATTTGTAAAGCTTGTGAATCCCAAATTTTGAGATCTCTTAAAGTTCAAACGTCCTGAAAGTAAAACAACAATAAGTAATGATTGCTCAACATTAGTAGAAATTGAACTCAAACAATTATTGAAAATCTCACGACATATATTCCTCCCGCTTCAACTTGTAAACTCTATGGACTGTTAATCTCTGTGTTAACATAATCCATATCTAACAAAAGAATATATTAAATAAAGTATTTAGTTATTAGATAATAGAGATACAAAAGAATTAAATGATGAAATGATATGGACTTACCCAATTCAAGCTTTTCCACATTGTCGATACACTTTTCAACATTAATCAGCTCAAGAACCGCTTTCAACCAATCTTGAGTACAAGTCAAAGCTTCCATAACTCTAAGCATGAAAGAACTCCAAAACCATCAAGCACATGACTAGAAGTACTGAAAGTTGACCATGACTAGGTAGTAATGAGAATAGACAAAATATCCCGATTCATCAAAGATAGGATTTTGAACTTTTGGCCGGCAACACTCAACCACTTCAAAATGTCAAGTTCACGAGCATCTTCAAGTTCTGCTTTAAGATATTGATCAAGCTCAAATAAGTTGCCATCGGACCTTTTCATCTCTTCATTAAGAAAGTCATCATTCGAAGGCTCTTGCACATAGAAATTTAAGCGGCAATCATCCTTTCGAGTTTCCTCATTGCAATAAGGATCACAGCTACTATCGATACTAGTAAATCTCACCAATTCACCATCAAAATTTTTGTCACTAGAAGTGTGATAAGATTTTTGATAAAATTTAAACACATGTTTCGGGGCAAACTTCACCTTATCAAACATCTCATCAACTTTTGCAGTATCATTATAAATGAGTTTACAACAATACCTCACATAATTTAGCTTTTTTTCTAGGATCAAACGTTACTGCAATCAACACCATTATTTTTATTTTTCAAAACTCCCATAATATTTGTCAAACTTATCTTTCATTTTCGCTCCCATAATTCTCACCCTATGATCAAAAGCCTTTGCCACTTCTCTCATATAATTATACAAAGAAGCTATCCCCACAAAATAATCATTTGAAGTGATATACAAAGTCCTGGACATATTATTAGTGGCATCATAAAAGTTCTTCAAATAATTGGAAAGAACAATAGCATTTTCCCAATCAACACTACTTGGAGTATTAGAGTTAAGCTCAGCTAAAAAAAAAATATCATCTTCTTACATCATTTCAAAAGCTTTTTCAACTTCATGGCACTTTCTAACATTAGGTAAGCGAAATTCCACCTAGTGGAGGCATCAAGATAAACTGCACTCTTATAAGCAATCCTCATACTTTTAATGCAATTTTGAAATGTCTTTAACTCTCATGGGAAAAATCCTCACATATCTAACTACGTTTCGAATACGTGCAATGGAATCACATATCTCAGCCAAGCCATTCTTCACAATCAAATTTAATATAGGAGCTATGCACCTCATATGTAAAACTTCACCATCTAAGATTAATAACTTATCTCTTGAAAAATTTTCTTTCAATAACCAATGGCCACATCATTCGAATAGCATTATCTACAGTGATTGTGGACACTTTTTTCCCCTATTCCCCGTTCGTATATGCATTTCTCAACCACTTTCCTAATATCCATGCCCTTGCGACTAGGCATTATCACAAAATTGATGATTCTTTTACGCAGATTCCAATTTTCATCAATAAAATGTGCAGTAAAACATAGATAGTTCAAATTATGAACGGAATTCCATGTATCAATTGTGAGTGCGATCCTATAATTAAGCTTACGAATAGAAGCGACAAAAGAACAGTTCAAGTGCCAAAACTTAGCACAAAAGGATACTTAAGTGCTAAAAGTTATGAAAGTGACACTTAAGTATCACATTTTTTTAAAAATGGAACACTTAAATGCCGCCTCCAACGAATCCCGATGGAAATTGTACGTGATAATTCTTTATTAATTTTACTTGTTTACATGGCTTGCTAGAGAGCTAACTCATCAAAGAAATACAAAAACGATATCGTTTTGGTGCGAATGTGAATTTTAATTTAAAAATTAATTAAATTAAATTTAAAATCAAATCTTAAAAAGGGAAGAAGATGAACAATGGCTAAGGGCTGAGCCATTCAAAACAACAAAGGTCATGCCTCTAATTATGGTAGGCCGGCTTATTCAATGGACGAATCGCTCTCCATTCAAACTTCTGCCTCCTCTCTCTCTCTCTCTCTCAATTATTGCGGTGTGTTCTTCTACTTTCTACTGTGACAACAAATCTCTCCTTCACCTCCATCCCACTGACTTCTACGTGTTCTCCCAGACCAAATAGTCAAGCAATGGTGACCCGCCGAAGACTGAAGCCTCGTAACATGTTGATGGAGACCTCCGAACTAAGGATTCGATCACATCATTTCGTTCAAATATTTCTTTTTGATAGTTGGTTGGCAGGGTCAGGGCCTTTCTCTTGCTGGCTTGACATCTAATTGCCCTGGGGAAGGGCCCACTTTTCTATTATAGTGATGGATGACTTCAAAGTCATTTTTGGGTTAGAATTCTTTCGGGAAACCAAGACCGGTGTGATGCCGAGTCCAGTGGCACAGAATCATGGAAGATTCTCGGGTAGCACTGCTTGGTTTTACGGTTCAATGCCAAGTTGGTGTTGCAGGAATATCTATTATGGCAAATTCCTTGCTGGCCTTGAGCCTTTTGCCTACTTCATCTGCAGATCGGATTCTCGGTATCCAATTTAAAAAGAATTTGGGCATAGACAAAGGCCGATTTGGGGTCATCCTTAGAATTCTAAATTAGAAAGGGATGATGAAGACTTGGCAGTATCTGCTTTTGATTTGCCATGGATGGCTGATTAAAACCATAGTTGGCAGCCTGAGGAGTTTTGCGTCCATACCAGCTTATCAATTAGTAAAAATCTCTCCTTCAGTCCATCCGTCCGTCCGTCCGTCCCTTTATTAATTCATCGATTGATCAAGATCGAATCAACGCTGAAGGTGGGGGCTTCTAAACATCCTGCGAATGAGACAAGACTACTTTATAATTTGACAAGGTACGATTGTGCGATACTTCATATGATAATGTCAATTATAAATGTTTAATATGTATGAAGCACGACTACCTAAAAGACTCTATTTCATAGCATGGTACACATATCTTGTTTTATAACGTTTTGATAAAACTAAATATTACAACTGTCTTTGACTTGTTTGAGAAAACTAAAGTGTTTTTTTCTTTTTTTCTAGATGACTAAATGCCCAAGCATATATCTAAACTTCGCATCTTTCTCGTACTAATACTTAGATATCTAGAAATTTCCAATTGGACCCTTATTCTTATGCAAGAATATTAAGTAGGATTATATCTCCAAACGAATTCCGCGTTGTATCACTGTTAACCTTTTTTCGCGCATCTAATTCAAATAATTATAATATACTTTACAAGTCATTTAGCTTTAACAAAATAATGACAACTTGGAGGACTTCCCGTATTTTACCGGGGGAAAATGTCCATGTGTTTGTGGAAGTACCGTCGCTCGTTCCTTTCCAGCTGTTTTTGCCTTTTGCCTGAAGCAACCGCCAACGTCCAAACTGGACAAGAACGGCTGAATTTTTTTATTAGAAAAAAAAATTGAAAAAAAAGACAGAGAACCGCCAAATCTTGACCTGCTGCATCCGAGCCCGAATTAATTAAATTCATATGAGGTATAGGCTGCCATTCGCTCAACTTGCAGTCTAATCGCTTATTATATAATAGGCAAGTCAAGAATTTAATAAAGAGACGCTGTCTAAATAAATAAAAGAAATAACGAGAAGAGAAAACTAATAAATTGGTGCATGAAAGACCGGTTCCCCCATACATGCAATTGCTAATAACCATTAAAAGTAAACCGTATGTCACTTATTAACGGGAGTTATAATTTTTATATATATTTGCGATGTCTCCATCCATATATGGGTTTAATCTTTCAAATTTGAATTTTATAACATAGTATTAGAGCCGACTTTCGTTTCGATTTTGTCTGGGGAATCGTTCCATTTTAAACTGCAATGTACCAAAGCCCAAACCTAGAAACTAGTAAAGAGAAGACCGAGAAAAAAGATATTTGTGTGCTCCCAAAATCGAATTCAATACAGTAGAAAGAATATCACCAAATGGTGCTATACTCTTGCGGATTTCTCGGTTGACTAGCTTTAATTGCACCAATCACATGCCGAAATTGGTTGGCGTGTTTGAAGATCATTTCCCCACCATGGTGATCAAAGAGAGCCTTGAATCTCCAATTTGGAAAGAAAATCAGCAAATGTCTCACCAGCCCAAGGCGTGTCAAGTTGGAAAGAAAGTGATTGTCCAATTGTAGCGCCCAACCCAAAGTCATCTCCACTTAACTTTCTCTTAATTTTCTTCTTCCTTTTGTGGTTCATTTCGATATTCTTGATAATTGGTAGGGCTGCGCAGTAAATATGGAGGATCTGTGGTCAATTCTGGTTAATTCCTTGCCCACCTTATTTAGGAATCATTGCCTATCTTTACTTGGGAATGAAATGTGAAATCTAATCTCTCGTGATCTTTGCACAGTTGCCTTCTTTTTTCCTTTTTTTTTTTTTTTTTGGGAGGGGGTGGGGGGCCGGGGGAGTATGTTTACAAATAGCCTTTTAATTAATTCAGAAAAAAAAAACAAAAAAAAAAAAAAAAACAAATCTTCAACCGGTACATCTCGCATCATTTGCCCTCTCATAAAAATTTTCAAATTGATAGCCCAAGACATATTTATCCAAAACTAATCTTCATCTCCCTAAAAACCCAAACCAATACTTCTATCCAAATGATTGTTGGACAGATCAGACAGTCTAAAAGCCATGTGACTTTCATTTTCTCTTTGGCTATTGTACTTGGATGAGGAATCCTTTTTCACTGTGAAATTTGGAGTGTTTGTAAAAATAAGCGGAGCGATTAGCGGCGGAATTCAATCACAAGGTCGACGCATTGCGCACAAAGCGCTCCAAAAATGATCGCAACCCCATGAACCCTAATTTTCGACACTACCCATTCACACAAACCAATAATTATTTTTAAAAAAAAAAAAAGGTAGAAAAGAAGAACAAATTGGCCCCGCTCACCAACTGAGAAGACGGAAAGAGTATCTAAAAAGTGCAAAATAAGAAAAATAATAATATTCAGAGTGTGACCGTCGACGTAAAAATCGAGAAAATATTTAGTAAATTTAAACCATTACGTATGTGGTGTATATTTTTAACTCACGTTCAGTTACAATTTAACAAGTGTCCAATGACGTGGAATCAATTAAAAATGTGTTCGGCCATGGAAGTTTGTTCGCTGGAGTTGCAGCCCTTCCCCTCGCGACGGCCACCGGTGGAGTCGTCGGCGCTGCGTCCTGCGCGTTGGTGACTGGATGGGGAGAAGGAAGGCCAAAGAGCGAAAAGAAAAGAACAAATAGATTTTTATATAAATTCTACGTCAGATGTTGAGCTGACAAAAATCGACATGTGTTAATTTGCAAGTGGATATACCTGCTGGCATAGTTGTAGTCAGGATGGTTTTTTTTTTTCCGTTGTCATAGAAGTCGGGATGATTAAGGGGTTGTTTGTTTTTGTTCTTCCTTTCTGATCATGAATACAAATTTCTATTTTTGTTCTGAAGAACAAAAAAAAGAACAAAAACGTGTTTATTTACGTTTTTGTTCTTGGGACTTTTTTTATTTCATGAACAAATTTGGAATAGAAACAAAAAACAAAATAAACTTGTTTCTTACCACTGCCTTGGTGGTCGTGATGGTTTGGGCTCTCTCCTCCTCACGAAAGGGAGGAATTCGAATCCCCTCATGGTCGCTTGGCGTCTTAAGTGGGATACCGGGGGTGATGGGTCCTCTTGCTTACATATCCCCTTAGGTTTACTCACCGGCTGCCAGCTGTACAGGGTTCCTAGCTCACCAAAAAAAAAAAAAAAAAAAAAAAACTTATTTCTTGTTACCGGGAACACTTCGGAGAAACAATTTTTCTCTCACCTATTTTTCCTTCTTTTTCTTTTCTTCTTCTTTTTCTTTGGCCGGTCGCCTGCCTCGGCCATGGCCGGCGACCTCGCCGGAGCATCACCGAGGCTCGGCCTCGCCTTGGCTAGGCGAGCTCGAGCTCGCCCAAATCCAACGAGGCCAACCTCGCGCTAGCCGGCGAGGCTCGACCTTGCTGTGGCTGGGTGAGGCCGCCAACCCTCATCACCAATTGCCAGCCCATGGCCAAGGCCGACGACCGGCCAAAAGGAAGAAAAAAGAAAAAAGAAAAAAAGAAAAAAATATTAAAAAATTAAAAGAAACAAAAAAATTATACAAGTTTACCCAATATGTTTCTATTCTTTTTCTATTCTACGAACAAAAATTTTGTATAGTTACCAAACACGTTCTTTTATTTAAAAATTATTCCTTGGAACAAAATTAGTTTTTTTTTGTTCCCTAGAACAATTTTTGAATAGAAACGTTACCAAATGCACCATAAGTGTGATTTTTATGATTCCGTCAACGATTGAGGTGACCAGTGAACTCGTGTTAAGTTAATATGCATCATGTTACCCGTGCGAAGGCATCAAAATCAGGTGATATTCTCTCGCTAAAGTCGAGATCATTAAGTGGGGGCTACTATTGAGATTAAGAAAAAGGAAAGTGAGGGCTACTAATGGTGTGCATGGTCCGGGTGGGCGTTTCCAACCTAGAATCGAGAACCACCCGCTAAGAATCTGTTTTGAAAAATTGGAAGCGCTCGTTAGTTGCATGGATTTGCCCGGAACCGAACCATCGGTCCGGTCCAGTTCCGGTGGATCCATAGAACTGGTCCAATCTTCGCAATAAAAATGGCATAAGTCGAAAGAGATAAATGTCTTCTTGCACTATAATAAATTGTTCATGGGCTTTTTTGCTTGCTTAAATAGTCTTGCGAAACCGTTTTACTGGGAAGGATCGAAAGGACCGTGTCGGGCGGTGTTATGTAGGACCGAATACTACAAGAGGATTGAGTAGTGGTTGATTCCACCCAAGAGGAAGCTTTTGCAATGTTGGTTATGTCTTACCATTAAAATTGACATGTTACGTTTGCTCAATTGTTGGAAGATGGAAATGCCTAAAAGTTTCTTCAATTTGTTCAACAGCTATATGATCAAAGTTAAAGATTTGTTCACGGTATGTTATGGTTGTACAATCTCTCTTCGTCCTTCTTTTTCTCCCTTGCTAGTTAGTTGTTTTTTAGGAGTCTATTGGCCCTGCATGGCTTTCTCCTTTCTCCTTTGTTCCTTCGCTTTTCTTAGGCTGTTTTGTGCTTTGTTCCCGTTGTTGCGGTGCCTCTCTTGTTTCCGGCTCCCTTTCACTCACGTTGACTTGTTGTCTTGCTGAGTGAAAATTTTGTGGCGCCGGTTTTGTAATTATTGGTTCAAAGCTTTTTTTATATTATTATTTCTTACCAAAAAAAAAAGAGTAATGAAGACACAACCCTGGAATTTCTTTTCTTTGCACACGTAATGCCAGTCTTCCAGCCTCCAGCTATCTCTTTATCTACCTCGCTATCCTTAGGTACTCACATGCGCTTAGATACATGTTGGCATGTGCAGATGGACTCCGATTCTGTGGATCCATTGAACAATTTCCTATCTAGAGTAATTTTTTTATATTAAAAATTAATATACTATTATAATATAACCAAGTCCGGTGGGTGGGTGGGTGGGTGGGTGGATCTACCCATGGGCACCGGGACCGGACCGATACCCACCAGGTTCTCTTAAGAACCATCGGTTCCGAGCGGTCCATGTGGGTCCTAGTTCTTTGCACACACCCTAAGAGCTACTACTCAATTGTGGTCCCCAAACCCCGACTGCTGCTTCAATTCACGCGCTTTCATTTAATAGTGTATTGATTTGCGAAATTCCGCAAGATAATATAAACAATTAAAAAATGATTGGATTAAAAATGATTGGATTATATTCTTTAATTTATTATGATAATATCAGCCTATTTAAAATTATAAAAAAAAATTAAATAGTATATAATTATAGATTATTTGAAAGTTTGCTTTTTCAAGAAACACTAGCAAAGTCCTAATCTGCTATATAAGGATATAGTTATTTATTTAAATATCTTCACGCTTTTCCTTACTAAGTATAAATTATATCACATGGAATTTTGTAAGATTATTATTGATTATTTTAAAATCTTAAAGGAGTGCCACTTTTGAACCCATATATTAGCTTCGAAAAAAATTAAAGCTTTTATGTACACCCACCATCAGATCTTCCGTTAACCAGAGCCTCGTCACTTTTTCCTCGCTCCTGGAGGCACAGCTTCCTTTCTGGGCTGGCTATACAGTGATGGCTTTCTCAGAGGCAAATCTGCTCGGAGAAGAAGGGGTTATGGGCAGGTGTACTGTGGAGTCCCTGTCACCGGGGAAGAGGTGGCAGTGAAGAGACTGAAGGCGGTGAGCGGACGGGGGAGAACGTGAGATTCTGACTGAGGTTGAAATAATAAAGGCAAGTTCATCACAAGCATGTCGTATCTTCGGTTAAAAAATGCACAGCCAGGTCTGAGCGCATCCTCGTGTACGAGTTGGTGCCTAACAACACCTTGGAGTTCCGCTCACATGGTGAGTTTCAATTTTTAATACCAGTTTTCGATTCTGACTGAGGTTGAAATAATAAAGCCGAGTTTATCACAAGCATGTCGTATCTTCGGTTAAAAACTGCACAGCCTGGTCTGAGCGCATTCTCGTGTACGAGTTGGTGCCTAACAACACCTTGGAGTTCCGCTCACATGGTGAGTTTCAATTTTTAATACCAGTTTACATGTCGCCCCCTCTTCGATTCTGACTGAGGTTGAAATAATAAAGCCGAGTTCATCACAAGCTTGTCGTATCTTCGGTTGGATACTGCACAGCCTGGTCTGAGCGCATCCTCGTGTACCAGTTGGTGCCTAACAACACCTTGGAGTTCCGTTCACATGGTGAGTTCGAATTTTTAATACCAGTTTTTATGTCGCCCCCTCTTCTTTTGGCTGCCTCTGTCAACCGCTTCCTCACATGTTGTTAAGGTTGCGCAACCCGCCAGCGATAGAGGAGGAGACAACTAGCTATGATTAAAAAAACATAGCCATGATCTACATAGAGAAATTAAGTTAAAGATGCCGATTTACCTATAAATAGGAAGGATTTAAATCTCATATAGCCATGATCTACATAGAGAAATTAAGTTATAGATGCCGATTTACCTCTAAATAGGAAGGATTTAAATCTCATACGTCCAATTTACGAAGATAAGCAAAAATATCAAGTCAAATGAGAGAATAAGTTCAATTAGTAGTTGTTAATTCATCAATCATTATAGACAAGATTAACAAAAGCATAGAGTGAGAGATGTAGAAAAAGAGATCAATTAATCATTTGTAATGTCTATCTATTCCTTAATTTGGAATTAAGTGATTCACTAGATAATTCTTGAGTAGAGTAATATTAAAATAATAAAATAGTAAGAAATTTGAATCACTAATTTTGTAAATAAGTCTACGTAGACCGTATATAGAGGCTTCCCATAATGAAAGATCTGGACGGCCTCTTCTTTGCATGACCAGCTCCCGTCACATTCCTTCGAATGAAAATAGAAACGGAACGTATCTTCATGAGTACTGTGGTTTACATCTGTCTCGTTGGCGAAGGATTTCGGTCCTTTTTTTTCCCCTAAATAAAAACAGCAAGACTTCTTTGCAAGTGTGATTTTTTATCCATCCTTTAAATCAAATCAAAGTTGCTTTCCTTTGTCGTCTTATTTCGGTATCCGAATTAGCATTTGGGGTTATGTGAAAAAGAAAGAAAATATTAATTAGAGAACTAGGCGCTTTGTCCTTTTGATGGAAAGGATTCTGAAGGAAAATGAGGGAGGACCGATCCTCTTGGCCAACTAGACTGAAAATTACTCTGGGATCTGCAAGTTTAAGACGTACTTTTGCCTCTCATCTTTATTGAATCAATAGTTGATTAAAACTGTGAATCCTAGAGCTTTCCTCGAACCGGATGAGCGTCGAGGATCACCGTTGCTACCTTGAAGCCGGGTGCGGTCCCTCAGCTGGCGATGGTTCGATAGGTGGAATCCGGCCTGGTACCGACTGAGGAATGTAATTTTGTGATTATCTCATTAGCTCGACCCCACTTCTCTCTCTCTCTGTCTGCATGCCGATCACTCCCCATTTCATCGCTTATTTGTTTCTTACCATCTATAAAGAATGAAAGAAAGAAAGAAATAACGTGTAAATAATGCGCATAATCTGAATATTGACGACGTACTGCCAGCCAAATTGATTAAGTCCATAATTAAAGAAATTGAAGAAACTAGGAAAGTGCTCGACTTCTGGGTCTTAGGCAACGCGCACTCCCCGAACATATAATATCTCCGTCCCTAAGGCTTTCTAATTCCCAGCCCGGGCTCCTGACCGTCTTATCCGACAGCAGCGACCAACGCCACCGCAGCGCTGACGCCCACCACCACCATGGCATCTCCTGTGCCGCCAGCTTCTTCCAGGTTCCCTATGCCCCCTTTGCTGGCATCTCCTTCGTATCGTTCCACCTTGTTGACCGGGCTCGTGGGGGTTTTTTCGTTGGTGTGGTCGTGGCGGTGGCGCTGTTCATATGTTGCGGGAAAAAAAAGAGGCAGCGTGAAGCAGCGCCGCCTGAGGCTTCAACCGCCAGCGCTCCTCAGAGTTCCGGCAAGCGCATTTTCACTCTTGACGAAGTACGAACGTGCACTGATGACTTCTCGATGGATCGTGTAATCGGAAAAGGCGGTTCTGCGTGCGTGTACCGTGGTAAACTTTCCACCGGGGAAAAGGTGGCCGTGAAGCAACTGACGAGGGGTGGCGGACAGGAGTTCGAGACTGAGGTTGAAAATTTAAGCCGAGCCCATCACAAGCATGTCGTGTCTTTGGTTGGATACTGCATCGAGGGGGGCCAACACATCCTGGTGTATGAGTTGGTGCGCAACGGAACCTTGAAATTCCACTTACATGGTGAGTTCGAATTTTCAGTACCAATTTATGCTGCGCGCTTATATGTTGCCCCCTCTCTTTTTTTATCAGTCTTATTCGGGTATCCGACTTAGCATTTGGGGTATGTGAAACAAGAAAGGGACAACTAATCTGAGAACTTGGTGCTTTGTGCGTTTAATGGAAAGGATTCTCATGGAAAGTGATCGTTTCAGGAGACAGAGGATGGGCCCTAGATTGGCCAACAAGACTGAAAATTGCTTTGGGATCTGCCAGAGGACTCGCGTATCTTCACAGGGATTGTAAGTTTCTGATGTACTTTTGCTTTTCTATTTATTTAGTCAATATTTGATTAAAACTTTGAATCCTTGAGCCTTGCTCTTGTATACATGGGAAACATTCCCTGTGCAGGTCATCCTAAGATCATACATCGCGATATCAAGGCAACTAACATACTTTTGGACCGTAAATTTGAGGCAAAGGTAAAGTCAAACTGGTTGGATAAATTTAAGAGTCGGCATTGTTATTTCCGACTTCAATTGGTTTAACTCTCGGAGCAGGTAGATTGCATCCCTTCTGAATTTTGAATTCTGAATTCTGAATTCTGAATTCTGAATGTTTTTCTCTCTCAGATTGCGGATTTTGGACTTGCAAAATGTATTTCTGAATCAAGGAGTCATGTGTCTACCGCGGTGAAGGGCACCTTTGGGTAAGATCTACTCCATTCGGAGGACTGAGATGTGAGCTGGCTATTAATCTGTCTTAGATGTTTCCAAATGTTTGTAAAATGACCCATTGCTCGCTAGTTCATCTTGTGCTTCATTTGTTAAAGCACGGCCTTTTAGGTACTTCTGTAGCTTGACTAGTTCAAATATGTTGCTGTTCAAATTTGTTGAAATTCAAATTATGTTCTTCCTTGTAGGTATTTTGCGCCGGAGTACTTCTCGAGTGGGAAACTAACAGAAAAATCAGACATTTATTCTTTCGGGGTGGTGCTCTTGGAGTTGATCACTGGTTTCCAACCTACGGATTCTATAGAGAATTCTACGGGTCTGGTTGATTGGGTAAGTCATGCAATTGTCATGTTCACAATTAATAGCCCAAGCTACCTATTACACCCTCATTTTTCTTGGGTCCTGGAGGGGATTCGAATTTATAGGTGGCGTTTTATAATCCAAGTGCAATATTGAGATGGAGTCATTGTTATGGTCATTACAGGTGAGGTCTCAGTGCCCACGATGTTGGGAAGATGGAAACTTCGACTCTCTTGTTGATCCCTTGCTACAGAACGATTATGAGCTTCGTGAGATGACTCGTGTGGTGAAATGGGCTGTCGCTTGTGTGGATCAATCGGCGGAGAATCGACCGGAGATGAGTGAGGTAATATTTTTAGTACCCGGAGCTTAATTTTTCTTTAATAGATGCATGCCAATTGCCACATTCATGACTAATGACAGTTGTTTTTGTTCACTGACTCATGTCTAATTCATTTAAGATTTGTTGAGGTTATTTGGAAATAGCGCCAACACGCGACACGCGACATGTGCTACGACACGGCATGCTAGTACATCGTTTCTAAAAAAATTGAGAATTTCGACATAACGTATATTGTATGTATATTTTTATATATACATGATAAATTATCATTTATAATTATTTTGATCAAATTTACAAATAAATAAATAAATAAAATGGAAAAAAATCCCAAAAATGACCTCAAGTGCCATCATTTTTTCAAATAAGGGTTGTGTTTCAAATAAGCGCTCTTAATGGTTATATTTGTTTCGAATAAGGGCATGGTCAAGGACATTTTCGTCATTTTCTTTTTTTCTTTCCTATTTTTTTTTTTTTTTTGTTCTTCTTCCTTCTTCACCAAAGGCCAGGATACCCGCAGAGGGTTGGGTAAGGGTCGCTTGTCGGGCATAGGATGAAGGATGGGCTCACTTGGGCAAGGCAACCTCGCCTTGGGGGAGAGGCCACACCTCACGGCCGTTAGTGAGGTCGGCCCTCGGGCCCCAAGTCCGCGAGGGTGGCCTCGCTTGTGATCGATGAGGGCACCCACAACTAGCAAGCGCCGACAGCCTTCCTTACCATGGGCGAGGCTTCGACGCCCATCGGCCCCATAGTCAACACCGAGTGAGGGCTGTCGAGCCCTCATTGGTTGCGGGCAAGGGCTTGCAAGCCAACCCTCCCCAAATCCGGCGAGGGCCGTTGAGCCCTCGCTGGTTGTGTGCAAGGGTTCGCGTGCCCTCATCGGCCTTTACCGATGGCCGAGAGAATCAACTTCACTGACGGCCACAAGGGTGGCCTTTGCAAAATTGAGCAAGGGCAACCCTCGCCCAGCCTTTTGCAAGCCAACCACTACCGAAGGAGGAAGAAGAACTAGAAAAAATGAAAGAAAAAAAGGAAAATGACGAAAATATCCTTGACTAGGTCCTTATTTGAAACAAGTATAACTACTTCAAACTTTTATTTAAAATAACGTATATTTGAAATAAGGTCTACTCTAGATTCTTATTAAGAAAATGAGGGCACTTAGGGCCTTTTTTTGGAATTTTCCCTAAAAAAAGAGTATAGCATGAATTTGTAAAAGAAAACATTAATCCACAATTTATTAATATTATTCATTAAACTCCATTATGATAATCCATAAAACTTGGGGGAAAAAAGCAATCCACATTTCTAGACTTGTGTGTCAAAGCATGTTGGAAGAGAAGAGGAAAAAAAAAAACAAACTTATGGATGAATTGCACGTCACGAGAAGTGAGAGTTGGAAGAGGAGAAGATTAGGTTTTTTTTTCCCCTTTTATTTTATATATATCCATCATTTATTGAAAGTCTTTATATTTGACCTCATGCGTATCGAAATTATGTGTTAGATTTCCGAACTTGTATGTTGGAATTTCGGACTGGAGTATTGGAGAATGTTGTGAGAGTTAACTAAGTGTTGGACTTTCGATATGTGTTGTCTACGTATGTCGAAGAGTATTGGAAAAGTTAGATAGTGTGATGTTCGACACAATATAAAGATTTTCGAAGAATGTTGGTGCTTCATAGAATATAAGAAATTTGAGGATCAACTATTGAAAAATTGAGCAGATTGTTCGAGCCCTCGAAAGATGTCCATCTCTTAGGCGGGAAGAGGCCCTGGCCGTGTAGCCTCCACTGTGGGGAAAGCTCGGACTGCGGCGCCAGCCAAGGCCTCGAAATGTCCAGAAAGATGCCATTAGCTAGCCAAGAACACGGCAGCAGTCATCACTACGAACCTAAATCTGGCTCGAGGAGCGCGGGTCCTAGCTGCCCTACAACCCAAGATCTGGAGATGGGAAGGATGTAGAGAGACAGTCAAGGTTTCAGCGGATGCTTTCGAAGCTCCTTGTTTTAACGCTTCACCGTGTATGGCAAGACAGGCATTTAATTTTCAAGCATTGACTTCGATAATTTGGTTATTTGGGATTTAAGTTTATTTTGGAGTGGATGGACAGATGCTACTATTGTTTGCGGAAGGTTGAAGTGATTCACGTCGGAACCCAAAGATTATTTTTAAAGTTTGGTAGCGTGGGGTGAAATCGTAGTCGATCAATGCGCTGACGTCTTTGTTCGCATGCTGATCTTAGATGTTGATGTTGGTTCATTTTGTGATGGCGACTGCACGTGAAGGTTTCCTCGAAGTCAAGACTAAAACACCAAGAGCGTTTGACAGAATATCATCTTTTGAAGTTTAGTTAAATTGATGGTTAATAATATTCTTTGATGATTAGGAGATTGTTGCGACCTAAATTTCAGGTACACCATCTAAGATTTAGGCTAATGAATTACTAAGTTTTAAATTTAGTTCGGGCTTTCCCACATACCAATTTGCAACTTAGGTTCAAATTTTTAACATGCAAATGGATTTTATCTAGGAGTCGCCACTAGGTCGATTAAACACCCAAGTATGGGAGAATTATTTTACTTTTGTGAACCAGAGACTTTGGATATGGGGACTTGATTACACTAGACTTCTAGTGCCTTTTCGATACCATTCTTTTTATTTTTCAAAATCTCTTTGCAGGCGGTTTGGATTAAATTTAACTTAAATTACTATCATGCAATATGGTGATCAAACAAGTGCTCAATCATTATTAAACACTCAATGAATCAAACAAATTGCATCAAAAGAATTAAATTTAGGTTTTCTTTTATCTCGAAATTAAAACATGCACTTTAACTACATGACCTAATTTTACTAACAATCTATTTCTAATTAAATGAACCTAAAATGCAAACTATTTGACATGCACCTAATATTTTTGTATTTTTTATTAAAATTCGGAATTAATAAAAAAACTAATTAAACTATCTAAAATGAATAGTCATCTAATTTAGTTTAGGGATTAATTTGACTTAAACCCTATCCTACCTTATAAAACTATTTTTTTTAAAGAAAAATGAGATTATCAAAATGTGCAAACATTATTTAAGAGTCTATATATATATATAATTCAATCCTACTCTATTCCAAAAATTATCTGAAGGTGCAATCCTAAAAATGCAATCCTAATTTACGAAACCAACAATTCCGATGCAAGATTTGATTTTTGACTTTATTTTTTTTTAGTGTCTTTTTATGACAAGCAATTACTCGATAAACATTATATTTAAACTAATCAAGATATTCACCAAATGAAGGATTAAAATAATTGAAAAAAATAATATGTTGTCCCACCGATTAAATTAACGATTATTTTAACCCTAAACATCACAACATAAGAGAAAGCACAAAATAATTAAAGATTTGATCCGAAATTTTACGAATCAAATTAATAATTATAATGATTTAATAATCAAAATTCTATCATTGAATGGACCTAGACTTAGAAAGGACAAAGTTAGTTTCCTACAGGTATGCCTTCCCATAGCAGGCAAAGCTCCGTTCAAGCCCTTCGGGACAGCTTTTTAACAAAAAAAACTTCTTCTTCTTTTGTCGAAAATGCTTCTTTGATTAATACTAAGATGGTGGATTATAGCTTATAGGAAGATCTAAACATAGTATAAGATAAAGTTCATATGGGGGATTAAGTACCCAATTAGTAGGAAGAGAACCGGTGTTGAAGGATTTGGCGATCCAGTCAAAGACGGTTCGACCGGGCGCAGCTCAAACCGTAAAGAAACGTTCTTCATTTGGGCCAGCAAGTGTCTACAATCGAGGTTATAAGGACGTGAGGCCCAGGGGATGTCATTTCGGCCCAGAATGGAGTTCACAGCCGAGAGACTATCGCTGGAGACGCACACGGGGACTTCAGTTCGTGAGTTTGAAGTGTTCTCTGTCAAATCGCTCTTCTCCTTCATCCACGCGAGGGCTTCATTTCGTGAGTTTGAAGTGTTCTCTATCGAATCAGTTCTCTTCTCCTTCATCCACGCTAGGGTTTGCTGAATAGCTAGGGTTTCACCCATGTGTACCGATTGAGCGCAGATCTTCTTCGCAAAACCCGCGATACACCGCCCGTCAACTCCTCTATAGATTCCGGCTATGGAGCTCTTCGATCCATTCTCCTCCCATGAACAATCGACGTTGATCTTCAAAGCACCCGGCTCTGGAGGCACCCAGTTGTTTGGTTCTGAGGTAGTCCTTTTCCTTCTAGGCTGCCACTTCTCGTATAGCTGCTACAACAAAAACGCTTCACTGATTAGCTGGTGTTGTGCTGTTTGCCTGCCTTGAAAAATCAGAGTGTTGCGTGCCTTCCATATTAGCCAAAGAGTAGTCGCAAAGATCGCCTTTTGGCTTGCCGATTTGTCGAGAAAAGGTAGTCACATACCCATTAATCTATTCTTGTGATTGATGTTGGGGAAACGTCTATTTCGACATTATAATTCAGCCAGATGTTTTTTGTCCACTGACACAGGATGAATAGATGTTCGGACGATTCTGGCCACTGGTGACAGAACAGGCATACAGGCTCAGGTATTATTCTTCTCCGGTATAGATTGATTCTTGTAGGGAGACCTTCATTACATAGGCTCCACATGAAGTGTCTGACTTTGGGGGTAGTTTGTAGATGCCATATTTCTTTCCATAATCGTTTTGGAGCTTGATATGAGGAAGATGCCTGGTATCCTGTGGTGGTTGTGTTTGTTCTGCTCGAGTCTATGATAACCACTTTTAACATTGTAGTTCCCGAGTAATGCCCTATCCATATTAAACAATCCACTGGGAATTATGCTAAGTGTGGTTTGTCAATCTCCTCGATATGGTGCTGTTGAATAACTCTTGTATAAGTTGAGAGTTCCATGTGCGCATGTTTGGATCGATGATATCTGCCACATATTGGGGGTCATTTATATTTGCTGGTCCCCCAATTTTTCCGAACATTAGCCAACGATCATCTCTCAAGTTGATAGATTTACCATCTCCAACCTCCCATTTCAGATCAGGCTTTAGGGCATCTCGGCCAACTAGGAGACTTTGCCAACCCCAAGATGGTCTGGCACCCCTTTTAGCATTCCATAGATTGCCATGAGGGAAGTAGAGGCCTTTAAACATTCTGCTCCATAAGGCCTCTGGAGCTTAATGTAGTCTCTAGGCTCGTTTTCCCAACATCACCTTGTTAAATTCCACTAGGTCTTTGAACCCCATTTCCCCTTGCTCCTTTCTCATCTTTAAAACATCCCAACTTTTCCAATGGATACCTTTTTTTGCTGCATTCTGCTTCCACCAGAAAGCTGAGATTTTCCTTTCAATTGCTCGACAAATGGATAAAGGTATTTTGAAAATATTCATGGCATATTGGGGTAATGCCTGAACAACCATTTTTATTAATATTTCTCTCCCCACCTTTGATATTAACTACTCTTTCCAACCCTCTAGTTTTCTGTCCACCCGCGCCATGATCTAATTAAACATCTATTTTCTAATTTGACCCCAATTTGATGGTATCCCCAAGTATTTTCCGATTTTTTCTAATATAGGGACCCTCATTTCAGCTGCAATGTTTCTTTTCAAGTCCTGTGGAGAGCTTGCCCCCAAAAAAAGTCCAGATTTATTGAGATTGATTAACCGGCTAAACGCAAAACAAGAGCGATTCAGTATATTTGCATGATTCTCGAGTTTCCCCAATTGTTCCGTCCAGAAAAATATAGCATCATTTGCGAAGAATAGATGGGATAGAGTAGGACAAAGGAGGATTCAATTTAATACCTTTTAAGCTTCCATCGATAACAGCCCTTTGCACCATGTGGGAAAGAACATTGGCCAAAATTATGAAAAGATAAGGTGAGAGAGGATCCCCTTGTCTAATGCGTCTGGTTGGCGCGAAAATTTCCCCTGCTTCCCCATTAATTAGGATGCGAAATTGAGCCGAGGGGATACAAAATCTGATCAGATTTACCTATTTCTCATTGAAACCCATCTTCTTCATACAATCACATAGAAAGTGCCACTCAACCCTATCATACGCATTCTCGCATATCCAGCTTCAGCACAGCTTGGAATTTTCTGTGTCTTTTCCTAACTCTTAGTTGATGTACGACTTCTTGGACTATAGAAATATTATCTTGTATTTGGCGGCCGCCTACAAATGCACTTTGTTCTGGGGAAATAATAGATAGGAGCCAAGGTTTGAGTCTGTTCGCCATGACTTTAGTAATCACTTTATAGTTAAAATTGCACAAACTGATGGGTCGGAATTATGTTATACTCTCGGGATTGGCCACCTTGGGGATAAGTGTTATAAGGGTCTCGTTTAGTGCTGGATCAAAGGAACCTTCTTTAAAGAAAGAATCCACAAGCTGGAAAATTTCTTCCTGAATAAGATGCCACCGACTTTGATAAAAGAGGCCACTCAACCCGTCTAGTCCTGGGGCCTTAGTTGCCCCAATTTGAAAAATAGCCCGCTACACTTCTTCCTTTGTAATTTGTCTTGTTAGCATTTCATTCATTTCATCAGAAATGATAAGCGGGCACTGCTCTAAGACTAGCTGATAGTATCGGGGCCCCACAGATTTATATAGATCTTTATATTAGCTTGTGATATGTTGTTTGATAATATAGGGTTCACGGCTCCATACATTCTCCTCAAGCCGTAGCATATTGATCTTGTTTCTTTGTCTCCTCCGAATGGTTGTTGCATGGAAAAATTTCGTATTCTGGTTACCCCATTTTAGCCAATTAACTTTGGATCTAATGCCCCAATACATTTCTTCCTGACGCCATAGTGTGCCCATTTTCTCAGTTAATCTGTGATATTCCTTCCTTATATTTATCTAGTCTGTCATGTTCATTATCTGAGTAAGCTGGTTTCTAAGCCGATCGAGATGTGTTGATGCATTTTTAAAGGATTTCCGACTCCACTTTCTCAATTCTTGGATCACTTGTTTTGTCTTCCTAACCAAGTTTCCTTGCTGGCCATTCATTGCCTTCCAAGCCTTCTCCACTACATCTGCACACTCATGGTGATCTAACCCGTAAGCTTCGAATCTAAATAATCTCTGTTGTATCCTTTTAAGTGAGTTTAAGCATAGTAGAATAGGACCATGATCAGAACCTATGGCTGGATATGTAAAAGCTTCAGCATTAGGAAATAGATGCCGCCATTCTAAATTACAAAATGCTTGATCAAGCCGATCTTTGACTAATTCCTCTCCTTCCTTGTTGTTTGTCCACGTGAATGCACACCCCTTACTTTCAATATCTATTAAGGAGCACGAATCGACAAATTCCCGAAATGCTGTCATTCGGAATCTTTCCACTAGACGTCAACCCACCTTCTCCCAATGATACAACACTTCATTAAAATTACCTAAACAAAGTCAAGGTAATGACGACATACCATTTCTAGCTCGAAGTAAGTTCCAAAGAGAGACTCTCTCTTGAAAATTAGTAGACACATGTGGGAATGAAATATTCATTTTAACTCCATTACCAGCATATGTGCAGACAATATCAATCACCTCTAGACTGCTATACTCAATCGTGAGTTGCACCGACTCATCCCATAATAAAGCCAAACCCCCGCAATGCCTATAGGATTCATAGCAAACATAAATGAAAACTTTAGTCTTTTTTTGATTCTTTCAACCACCGGGTGTTGATTCTTCGTTTCCATAAGAAAATCCAGATTAGGTCTCTCACGAGCCACTAAGGTTCGAAGGTGCTGGATTGTCAAGGGAGAACCTAAACCTTGACAAATCCAGCTTAACACTTTCATGGCTTCCTTGGTGGCTTATTAGGGTTAGCCACCAAAGCCCCCGCTGATTCGCCTTCCCACACTTGAATGGGTGTATCCAGAAGCTGGTCCATATCATCAAGGGTCGTTAGTGAAACCCTTTTTTCATAAGGAGCAAATCTTTTTAATTTTTTAGGTGGTTGTTTTTTTTAACCAAATTTGACTACCCTTGCATCTTGCATTGAATACCCCTTTGGCTGTTCCGAACTCTACCGCATTCTTTTCCTTTCTTCTGTGCAGCAAGTTCTTCTATAACTGACACTTCTGATGTTATCTGTGTTGCAGGGTTGTAAATCACAAGGGCTTGACTACCATCAAAGGAGCTTTTCCTGTTTGATTCATCGTTAGAAGGGATAACTAGGGTCTCGAGAATCATATCATCCTCAGTTAAGGTAAAATCTATCTCTCCATAAAAGGTGTTCCAACAAGGGCTGAAATTTTTAACCTCTGCTTTCAACCAAGAGCCATAGCGCCCGGTTTGTCTTGGGGAAGTTTGGAATCTTCATATGGGATAGTTGGACAATAGTTAGCATAGTGACCAATGTAACCACAAGAATAACAATAGTGTGGTAATCTCTGGTATTTAAAGTCAATCCACCAATTTCGATCTCCCACATGGATAATCGTGCCAGTTTAAGAGGATGCAACAGATTTAACCTCACTTTCACTTTACCTATTTTTTGAGATCCATTAGTTCTAGCATCAATTCTAACTTCCTCTACCTCTCCCATTTTTCCAACAATCATTCGAATACAATCCTCCGACAATACAGCTCGTGGAAGCCCCATCAAATGCACCCAGAAAGAGCAATGGGTGAATTCATAGCAGTGCTCGAGAACAGTAGGGTCTTCTTCTTGTAATACTAACAAATTGCTTGCAAATGACCAAGGGCCTGTCTGAAGTATTCTTTTCTAATCTTCTACTGACTTAAATGTGAAAACGAAGAAACCCTGTTGTATCACCTCACATTTAACTTCTTCTACCTTCCAAGCCATTTTCATGGTATCCCAAAATGCTTGAAAATTGACATTTGGTTTCGAAAATAATTTCCCATATAACAGATATTCATCAGCCTGTTTATCTACTGCAGGAATATGGGCATTCAGTTTAGTAATGTCATCCACAGCCCATAGATCGCCCATTCGTTTACAAAGGGCCAGCAATCGAAACTAGTTTTCTTAGATACCCTCCATGCAACAGTGGAAGTAGAAACCCCTGAAGATGGGATAGAATACTGTGGATGTTAAGGTTGGGTGGGGAGGATAGGTTTGGTTGGGAGTGAAGGGAGTTCTATGTCTAGGAAACACCAAGTTAGGTTTTCAGAGATCGATTTATCCATTTTAGGGTTTGAGATGGAGTGACAGAGATGATTAATCAGGTGAGGAGATAGTAGCAACAACCATTACCCTATGGGATTCGATTCAGGATGGAGAATGAAGAAGCCATCACTAGACAGGATGGAAGAACACTCACCTTCAGCGAGAGAAGAAGCCACCGACAGCAGAAAATCACTTTGATAGAATTAGGATAGTAACATTTCTAACTATCCGACCTGTATTTCTTAGAGGATCCTACTAGGCTAGAGAAGAATGATGAGTTTAGAAAGCCATGAAGAGAATTTTCACAAAACACTAAGACTCTGCCCAACACACAATATAATTAAAAAGATCCAATGTCTTACGGATTAAATTAATAATTACAGTAATTTTGGACAAAACCCTATGGATAATGCTTAAAATATTCATAAAATGAACATCCACATCCAATGTTCCAATTTAAATAATAACAAAACTTGATTAAAAAAACTACTTTGACTTTTTTTTTTTCAAAAAGGACCGATGCGTGGGATTCGCGGCGACGATTTGCGCTGGGGTCAAGCTATGGTGCAGGAGTTGGGCAACAGGAAGCGTGATAGCAGCAACTCTTTGAGCTCCAGCCAAGGGCAAGCGGCGGCGATGATGGGGCGGCTGGAGGAGGTGCGGCGCAAAGGTGACAGCGGTGGCGCGGCGATGGGCGCAAGCAAGCGGAGGGCGTCGACAGAAACACGCAGTGACGGGCGGCGCTACGGTGTCTAGTTGCTGTGGTGGAGGCAAACAGTCACTGCTCGCGGCATTGAGTGGAGGTGCGCGACGGCGACGACACTCGGGGGCAGAGGCATTGCTGCCGGTTGCGGGCGGAGCGAGGGTGGCGCAGCATCGGCGTCGGTAGCTATGCGATGGAGGCTGCTAGGCCGAGCAATCGTGACCAGCGAGGCGGGGCGCAGTGATCAGCGGGTGGAGGTGCTGCAATAGACGTCGGGTGCTAGCGAGGTAGTAGCGGCGCAGGTTGCGCGGCGGCTAGCGCACTTCGGGGTGCGGCAACCAGCTCATGGGTGAAGCGGTGGCGGTGGCGCGGGCTCGCGGGTGAGGCGATGGCGCGAGCTCGCGGGTGAGGCAATGGCTCGAGCTCGCGGGTGCGGGGAGCTCTAGTGCAGCAGATCAAGCAGCGAGGCGAACCAGCGAAGAAGATGAACAATTGATTTTTCATTTTTCTCTTTTTTTTTCTCTCTTTGACCACACGTCCCTTCTCTCGAACTCTCTCTACCCTCCTTTCGCCGACTTGAGTTAGCGAAATTGAGCCCTATGCAATGAAATTGAGCCCCTATGTGGAAGAAGCAAAATTTCCTTCTTTGCGATTGCATCTCGCACGCCCAAGGAGTAACGTTCACGATTTTATTTCATTTTCTTTCATTTGTTCATGCCCATCGACGATTGGAAGATCTAATTTTTCTTTTATTATGTCAAAAATACATATTACCCGAAGATTAACGCCAAATATATATCCCGTTTGAAATACTTACAAATTTCAAGAAATATACCTCTCAATATATATCGTTTGAATATATAAAAGATTTACTGAATATATCAAATTATTATTCCTTATTTGAACAAAATGCGTCTAAAATTATATACTATGCATTTTCTTTTTGGTTAAAATTAATCCCTAATTTTTATACAAAAAATCAATAACTGAGTCACCAAAATTTAGGTATCAATAAAGGGTCTGAACGGTATATATGAAGGGTCTGGACGGTATATATGAAGGGTCTCTAGTCAATTTGTTGCCAACCTTATAAGGTATCATTGCAAGCTTTCTTTGGTATTGAAATTACCAAATCTGCCTCTTTCTGGTACTTTTAGAATTAGCCTCTTTATAAAATTAGATGAGGTCAAGAAGGCATGTGAAATTCGTTTTCTCTTCGAACATTCGGACGGCGGAATTCTTTTTCATCGTAATAGTATTTTGAGAAGAACGTAAGCTTCATTACCTACTCTGCCAGATGATATAAATCTCCACCCTCACTCGAGATAATCAATATGCAAAGAAGGTGGGTCTAAAGTAATATGCAAGAATCAAGAATGTATCCTCTCAAAATGTAGAGAATATCCCTCTCGACATGCAGAGTTTCGTCGCCCATGGCTACTTAAGTTTTTTCAAACCCTAATCCCCAAATTACATTATCACTTTTCTCCGACACTTCCCACTTTCATCACCTCCTCTCCCATGGCAGTCCTCCTCCGTTTTTCATCCGAATTACTGGCTTCGTGATTGCTGCGACTCCTTCCAATGGGATGGTTGGTCGGAATTTGACGCTGATGTCTCTCCTTTGCCTCCCCATCTTCACTCCCACTTGGTTCGTTTTTACTGTAAGATCATAATCCCCTGTTCTCTTATAAAATCCTGAGTAGTTTTCGGTAGCGTTTCTTTTTGCATGTGGGGCTTTCATATATCGGTGAATTTAGCAGATAGTATATCTTTAGCTTTGACCCAAATTCCGCTTGTCCCTATTTCTCTTTAAATGCTCCTGACTGAGTAATGGACTCAGCAGAACATAGTGATTCTGATCACCTAGCTGCTCTCTATTCAACATTGGGCAGACTTACAACAGAGAGGGAAATAGATTGCTGGGATGAAGAACCCTCAACTGCAAAATTGGAAGAATGTGGCTTAATTTTGGTGTGCAGAATTCTATCAAATCCAACTGTAAATTTCTTGGCGTTCCAGAGTACAATTAAGAAAGCATGGAAGACTAAACGGGTTGACATTTCACAACGTGAAGATGGTTTTTATATAGCTAAATTCCATTTTGAGGCCGATAAACAACGTGTTCTTGCTGGAGGTTCCTGGCTCTTTTCGGGTCATCTGGTACTAGTAAAGCCATGGCACTCTCTTACTCCACTGCATTGTTATGATTTTTCCAGCTGTGCTTTCTGGGTACAAATCTTTGGTTTGCCTTTGGAATGGACAATTGAAAGGATGATTATTAAGGCAGTGCAAGATATTGGTAGGGTACTAGAAGTGCGAGTTGATACTAAAGAAGGACTGACTTCACAAACTGCTAGGGCGAGGGTTGAACTGAAACTACAGGAACCTTTAAGGACAGGTAAGCTAATTTGAATAGAGGGGAAATTGTTATGGATTGACTTTCGCTATGAGCAACTTTCCCATTATTGTTACTTTTGCGGAAGGTTGGGCCATTATGCTACGTATTGCAAAGAGATCCCCTATGATGAGTCCAAATTTGAAGGAAGAGACACTATGAATTATGGCCTATGGCTTAAAGCTGAAGTTAAAGCAGCTAGTCCTTACTGGCAAACATTTTATAACCCTCCAAAACTCTCGGATCAGCCAGAAGAGAGTATACTTGAGATGCCCCCTTCCCAGCTTCAGATTATCCCACTCTTGCCCCCACCAATCGCTCCTGCTGCAGAACCAGAGCCTAGACCAGCATTTCTTTCGGATCATGGAGTTACAGCTTCTGTACATCAGGTAATTCAAGAGCCGATCATGGAAGGGACTCATCTTCATACAACGCTTATCCCTGCAAAGATAAAATGAAGGGGATTCAATCATCCATTATGGATTTCAAACAATATAAGAAAACAAAGAGTTCTAGACTGCCACCAAAGGTGAGTGTGGCTAAAAAACAGAAACGATATTTTCCATATGACATAAAGGGTGTAGTTCTTCGTGACCTGGATGAAGGAAACTTACTGGATACTCTTGTGCGTGAAGCAGAGGAAGCTGATACTTGGGTTATGGTGGCTGGCCCTCAACAGCCACCACCTCACAAATGAAGATAATCACTTGGAACCGTCGGGCTTGGGCAATGCCCCGACAGTTCGAGCTCTAAAGGCCATAATGGCCACGAGAAAAGCTCGATATAGTCTTTTTAATGGAAACGAAAAACCCTGAAGTTAAGCTTCAATGAATTCAGACTACCTTACATTTTCAGCATTCATATATTCTCAACCCAGCTGGTTTGGCCGAAGGATTATCGGTGATGTGGAATGATCGAGTAACTATAGAAGTGGCTCGTTCCTCACAACATATGGTTGATATGACTTGCGGGATAGTCCAGAAGACGGATCTTTTCGCCCGATATGTCTTCATGCTCCTTATAACTATCAACAAAAACAGGTCTTTTGGGATGAACTTAGGATGTTTAGCCGTATGAATCATTTCCCTTTGCTGTGTGCTAGAGATTTTAATGATTTTCTCTACCCTTTGGAGAAGTTTGGCAAACGACCTGCGGACTTATCTAGGATGCTATCTTTTCGTGCTGTCCTGAATGATTGTGAGCTTATGGAATTAGAGAGTAAAGGGTGTAAATTCACCTGGACGAATAATAAAGAGGGTGCGAGCTTGTGAAGGAAAGACGGATCGAGTTTTGTGTTCAATGGATTGGTGCCTTATGTTTCCGAAGGAGAGGTTTTTGCGCTACTGCCGTAGGTTTAGATCATAGCCCTTTGATTATACAAACTTCAGCCACTTATAAACGACACACTAAGCTTTTTCATTTCGAAGCCTACTGGAACGACGAAGCTAAATGTCATGAGATTATATCAAACGTATAGGGATCACATTATGAAGCTCATCTGGTTTTCATTGCCAAGATACATAAAGTCATCACTGCTCTATCTATGTGGAGTCGTAAGAAATTTTCCAATGGGCATGCCGGGTGATTGCTTTACAACAACAGCTATAAGACTTGACCAACCAACCGACTTTCTCTAATTATAGAGAGGAAGCATCAACTATCGAGAGGAAATTAAAAAGACTTGGCAAATGGAAGAGCAATATTGGGCAATGAGATCAAGAATACAATGGTTGCAATGAGGGGTAAGGAATACGCGGTTCTTTCATGTGTCCACGATCCAGAGAAGAAATAGAAATCGCATTACAATGCTGCAAGATGCAAATCAGAATTGGATTCGGGACCCCGACGTGCTACAAAGTATGACTATTGCTTATTTCTCTGACTTATATACATCTGGAGGATCTAGGAATTATGGCCCTATCCTTGACCAATGTCAGCAACTCGTATCCTCTGAAATGAATGCTCAGTTGATCGCTATGGCAACCATTGAGGAGGTAAAACAAGCAACATTTCAGCTGGGGGTTACTAAGGCTCTTGGCCCGGATGGATTAAATGGATTTTTTTACCAAAAACACTGGGACATTATTAAGGATGATCTTTTGCTCCTAGTGCAGCATTTCTTTCTCTCATCTCAAATGCCTTCCAAGCTCAATCAAACATTTATTGCCTTGATCCCTAAGACGCCTCATCCAGAGCAACTGAAGCAATATCGCCCTATAAGCCTCTGCAATTTTGCTTACAAAGTTATCTCTAAGGTACTAGCCAACCGTCTTAAACTTTGTTTGAATTCTTTAATATTCAAGGAACAGTCAGCCTTTGTGAGTGGACGGCAGATTCAAGACAATATTTTAATCGTTCAAGAGGTTCTTCACCAATTCAAGACTAGGCAGAGAACTAAGAAATTCAAGCAATCTTAAAGATAGACATGCAAAAGGCATATGACAGAGTTGAATGGGATTTTCTTCACAATTATCTTTTGAAATTGGGATTTCATACTATCTGGGTTCAATGGATTATGCAATGTGTGACGACAACAACTTTTAGTGTGAAATTCAATGGCGAACCCTTGCCTTACTTTACTCCTTCTCGCGGCCTCCGACAAGGTGATCCTTTATCTCCATATCTATTTATTTTGATGGCAAATGTCCTTTCAACTTTAATCAATCAAGCAGTCAATGTGGAACATCTTAAAAGCATCGAGTTTAATAGGTGGTGTCCCAATCTTTCCCATCTATTTTTTGCAGATGATGCAATCTTTTTCCTTGACGGGACAATAACAGAATGCCATAATCTTGCGACAATTATTACTCAATACTGTTTGGCCACTGGTCAGATAGTAAATCGAAATAAGTCTGGTATTATTTTTAGCAAATATTGTCCGTCTAGCTTACAAGAAAATATGTCAGGGGAACTTCGATTGCCTGTGTTGCAAAGATATGGTAAGTATTTGGGAATACCTTCTGAATGGGGCCGTTCAAAGAGGGAGATATTTTCTTGGCTACGAGCACGAGTCCATGCTAAGACGGAAGGATGGAAAAGTAAGCTAATATCCAAGGGTGATAAGGAAGTTCTAATCAAATCTATTATACAAGCTTTGCCGCACTATGCTATGTCTATATTTCAGATCCCTCTCACAATTTGTAAATCAATAGAGAAAAGTATTGCAAGATTCTCGTAGAGAAATGATCGAAATAAGGCGAGGCATTCATTGGCGTAGTTGGAATGTATTGAAAGGAAGTAAAGATACGGCGGTTTGGGCTTTCGTGACCTTATAGCTTTTAACAAAGCTATGCTTGGAAAGCAGGCTTGGCGCTTATTGCAACAGCCTGACGCTCTATGGAGTCAATTATTTAAAGGGTTGTTTTTTCCTACAATAGACTTCCTCTTGTCGACATCAGGTTCTCGTCCCTCTTGGGGATGGAAGAGCTTATTGACGGGTAGAGATGCTATCTCTCCCCAATTGTGTTGGTTAGTTGGTAATGGTCAAAACATTCGCATAAGAGGTGATCGCTGGCTACCGATGGGAATTCTCTATGGCCCCAAGACTCTTGAGGAACCAATGCTGGTGGTGGATCTTATTGACCCAATACACCATGATTGGAACCAAACTCTACTCCCTAGACTATTCGGAGACGACATTATTGAACAAGCTCTGCAAATTCCAATCAGCCCTCTGGTTTCCACAAATAAATTAATATGGACAGCTACAAAAGATGGAGTCTATACAGTAAAGAGCGGATACCACAACATTCTCAATGCAGCAGACCTCTCCACAGGTAACAACACTTCTACATCCTATCAAACTCCTAAATCCTTTTGGCGAAGAATATGGAAATTGAAAACTACACCGAAAGTCAAGATGTTTACCTGGGCGGTTTATCAGAATGCGATTGCTACTAAAGCCAATCTCTATCGAAGACACATCGTTAAGGACCCCTGTTGTCGACTCTATCATCAGCAAGCTCCTGAAACCACTGAGCACCTTTTCCTCCACTGCTCGTGGACTCGAGCAATTTGGACAAACCCGGAGATTAATGTTTACTTTTCCCCTCAATCTGTCCATCGCATAAACCACTAGTTATCGGAAAGAACAACCACAAAAAGCGTAGCCCAATCAACAACTATACCTGGCATTGAATTGATTGCCAACATTCTGTGGCAAATCTAGCGGATGCGCAACAATTTCGTCTTTCATGATCAAGAACCAGACCCAATCTTGTAGTGGAGTTGGCGATTGCTCGGACCAATGCTTCTATAGTTCCCGTGCAGCTTACTCTTTCACACTGCAGACGACGATTTTCAATCCTAATCATCCGTGGCGACCTCCCGATCCGTAAGTTATTAAATGTAATATTGATGGGGCATATCATCCGAGAAGCACAGAGGGCTCAATGGCGTGTGTATGCAGAGATAGTCAAGGTAGAATCACTAATCTGTATTCAAACTCTTTCGATCTCACTCGGCTCTGGAAACAGAGTTTAAAGCACTCACCTATACCCTTCATCACCTGCTGAGTCGGCATCTACAAGACTGCAAGATCGAACTTGAAACGGACTGCCTTATTATCATAGAAGCTGTGAGGAATGAAGGATCGACGCCATGGGAGCTTCGGTCGCTGCAAGTGGAGGCTATCTTTTTGCTTTTACGTTTTCCTAACCTAATGCTGAATCATTGTAGGCGAGAAGGGAATAGGGTTGCCGACTGGGCCGCGAAGGCCCACAATAATGCTTTCTCGGCCCAGAACTGGCTTTTTAACCCCCCTGCTGCTTTGCTTGATCTCTTGGTCGCGGATTTTGTTGCTTCAGGGTGTAATTTACCGGTTATATAAATATGAAAGTTCTATTTCAACCAAAAAAAAAAAGTAATATGCAAGAAGAAATAAAGCACATTCGAATTAAGGACCCCGAAATACTTTCGCTTCGTTTATGTCGAACGATCTCCGAATGTGGAGGTGTCCATCCCGAAAAAATGAAATACGAACCATGTAATTTCTTTTACCTCACATTTAATTTACGGTCTCATTGTGTCCTTCAATGGGCCTCCTCTTTGTGGTCCTACTTCCGTCGAACTGTGATTAATGCGAAATTTGGGTCGGATGGGGGCAAATTCCTTGGATTCGTTCAGGCAAAGCTTGAGTGCAGTGGAATTCAATGGCAGTATTATTATCAACAGGACTTAATCAATGAGGATTAAATTTGGTGAAAACAGGAAAAATCAATGAATTAATTAATCGACAACTTGAAGGAAATCAACAATTTGTTAGTAGAGTTATCATTAGTAATATGTTATCAATGAGAAACATTCACCAATTGACAGGGTTCTTGACACCAACATGAAATTGTCATGTAGTGAAGTTGATATTTGTGGATCTGTAACTTCTTATAAATAACCATTACCGGATGATAGGAGACGGTGGATATAATGAATTTCTTGAGTCACACATAGTATTAGTAAATTATTTGTTCATTCAAATTCAACATTGGATCATGAGTAACATATGCTCACATTACATTCTTTTTAGAACCCCTTATAATCAATTGAAGAGCCACATGTTCCCTACAATTTGCTTTGTCGCTTTCTACTTTGGCTCTTTGCTATAAAGCTGCTAATGTGGAATCTTGTATTATTATTATTATTATTATTATTGTCGTCGTCGTGTTGTTGTTGTTCTCGTTATTCTTATTATTATTATTATTATTACATTCTTTTAGAACCCCTTACAATCAATTGAAAAGCCCCATGTTCCCTACAATTTGCTTTGTCGCTTTCTACTTTGACTCTTTGCTATAAAGCTGCTAATGTGGAATTTGTTGTTGTTGTTATTCTTCTTTTTATTATTATTATTATTATTATTATTATTATTATTATTATTATTATTATTATTATTATTATTATTATTATTATTATTATTATTGTTTTTGCTTTCCTTATTTAATCCAAACAGCAAATATCACATATGAAAAATTATGGGAAATTTTTAAATAAGAATCTAAAGTGGAGTATTTTCTCAAAAATGGTTCAAAGTGGACGTTGTCTCAAATAAAGACATAAAATGGCTAGGTTAGTATTCAATAAGGACCTAAACTTGTTTTTCAGCCAAATCTTCATCGGACGGCTTTTTTCGCTAAGTAGGGTGTGGGCAACTTTGTCCTAAAAAATCCAACTAGGTAAGAATGCTGATTAAAATCCTTGAACAAACAAAAATCCCAAATTGAACTCTCATTAGCTCTTCGTGAAATCGCCGAGTCTTCAAATCCGTTGCCCAACAGCAAATCAATCCTCCCCTTGAAAGTCTGTCATCTCGAGCTCCATTACCAGTTAAAGGAGCAAGAACGTCGATTCCATCTAATGAGTTTAGAGGGGCATGGGTTCCTCGATTTCATCTCAAGTCCTTCATCCACACAAAAATACCTCCTCGTTGTCATGAACTCTATCCTCATCAGTATGTACATCCATTTCACAGCATCCAAGACAAGAAGAAAACATGATACGTTAGAGAATCGACGAACTTAAGAGTTCAAGCATCGAAGGCTTGACGATTTTATAAAGAACTACTGAGAGTTCAATTTCGGATTTTTGTTTGTTCAAGGATTTTAAGCATTTTTACCTTGTTGGGTATTTTTGGACAAAATTGTCACACCTTACTGGCCGAAAAAAGCCGTTCGGCGAAGATTTGGCCAGAAATTAAGTTTGGGCCCTTATTTAGTATTAACTTAACAATTTCATACTCTTATTGGAGACAACGTAGTGGATCATTTTTCGAGAAAACAAATTTACTTTTTCCTTTTTTGAATATTTTCCAAAAATTATTGAGTAGGCGTGCATTACTATGTCAGCATGTCTCGTGCCTTTAACTGATTTTGAGAGAGAGGGAGAGAGAGAGAGAGAGAGAGAGAGAGAGAGAGGCCATGGGAACTACCCGTGGATTCCTGGCCGACCGCTTGCAGCTTTTTTAACATGTTTGGATATATTATGTTTTCTTTTCTCATTATTTAAATTCTATTTATTCTATTTTTTTAACATCAAAATATGTACATTTTGCCAACATCGGTGATATTATTATTATTATTTGATATGGCGACATGCAAAAATAATACAGACGTTTCCTGGTTAAAAAATAAAGGTGCCTTATGTTTAATTAACGGTGAAAAATCATTTTCCCTATATTTTAATTAATTAATTACGGCCTTGCAACATTGACCAATGGACCATTCCAAGGAGGAGAAGTTTGACTTCTAAAGAAGTCACCTGCCTTCATTTGATTGCTGGATGTTCCCTACGCTAGGACCTTGGTATGTCGTTGGAGTAGTCCTCTCAAGATGCTTGGAAATAGATTAGGGGGCATTCTTGTCTTTTAATAATTACTGTAGTAGAACTACCCACAAAATATATATCATTAAAGAATTTCCATAAACTTTTTCTTTTTTTTTTTGCTTTTTTCTGAGAAAAGATAAATAGGTTTTTGCTTTGTCTCCTTCTCTTGGTTCTTATGATCAAAGCCTGCCTCCATCCGAAAGCACATATGCAAATGTCATGTTCGACTACTTCATTAATTTGTCGTTCACAAATCTTAGCATCGTGTAAATGAGATAAAACATGATTGTATGATATTTCCTACAAACTATAAATTCATAATACATTTGGAGCTGAGCTACTTAAAATATTCCTTTTCATAGCAAGGTAAACACAATTTGACATGTAACATACAAATAAAAATAAAAAGACTACAATCGTTTTTAGCACACCCACCAAAAGTACAGTAATTCTTTCCTTTGATCGAAATTTATTTTATACATTTGCTAGAGCGTTTTAAATTGTTAACACATGACACAAAAGGGAACAACTTATCCAAATTGCAAATTTATTGCGAAGTAGTGTGTTTTGATATGTAGATATAGGGTTACGCGGTAAACATGAGAGTTGATTTGAGATAAGTTATTAACAAATCGCTTGTTGACACTTGAGTCTTGTTAATCACCTGTTGACACCTGAATCTTTATACAAATAGTTGAATATGCATTCAATTTTTTAATAAATAATATAGAATAGAGAATAAAAAAACAACAATGATGATCCACCTATGGAGTCCAGCCACATTCGTTCCGCTTGGGCTTAACGCAGTCCAGTCCCATCACCTCAAATTCACAAATATAGCACTCAATTGCTTTGGCTCCGGAGTTCAGTTACAGGACTGAAGTTTCTTTTTATGGAAGTCAACTCTTCTCCTCAGCAAGTGCAACCTCCATAGACGAAGCTCTTTTCGCTTCACCGCGACCAGTCTCCAGCTCGATTGTACGAATCAATCCACGGCTCAGTCTCGTCGCCCCACCAAAACCAATAGGATCCCCATCGACCAAGTTGAAATTTGCTCATCCCGACATGTTTAATAACGGAATCGTCACCTACTGTCTCCTTTCTCCTAGAGAAGTTGTGTGAAAAGCCGAAGCTAAAGGGGAGAATAACGCTTGTCCTGTCACGAACTGGACAGTGAGTGGCCAGCACGATGGGCAGACTTACTGGACCAAAAGAAACGATCAATCTCGTTCACGGCAATGGACTCAGCGATGATCCAGTAAGACAACACATAAGAAGGCAGCAAAGCAGAGCATAGATCAAGAGGCAAAATCTAGAATGAATCTAAAATTTTATGCTGGAGTTCAATCAGGAAGAAACAACCTAGTTTGTGCTATGGCAATTCAAGGTGACGGGACAAAGAACAACGGTTACTCCGCAACACTCTCAGTGAAGTCTCGGTAGATTTGGCACAACGATTCGGTGACGATGTCTGTGAGGCGACCAGCACGTTGCGGTTTCGGCGATAGCGGTGGCTCAGACGAGGATTGAACAAAGGTGGTGAGTGGGAAATGATTAACATCTTCGAGGGGGTAAGCAAACGCCAGCAGAAGCAGTATGAATGCCACCGTAGCTCTAATGTAATGTGGTTATAGACGAACTGAGAATCCATCATCTTCTCTTGAACTGTATACAATTAGAGAACCGGACTACTAAACCCCTTCAGGGAGATCGCCACATAACATGCTCTCTTGCAAAGCAACGCCTTGCAAACTCAGCAAACCTTTGAGCCCGAGTGGCAATGAATCTATTGCTTCTCAAATTCAAAGCTTCAAGTCCCCATGAGATTACTGATACTTGCAGGAGCTGAACTCGAGAGCGTATTACCTTCAAGAGGCAAAATCTCCCAAACCTCCGAATTCGCCTGCTGATTAAGAAACCTTCCAAGTAACTCCATTCCCTTCGAGATCAAGCATTTGCCAAGAACTACAGTTTCGGATCTCAGCAGAAATGGCTCCCACTAAAAGAGTCGTTCCTCGAGGTTTGATGAGCTCGGGACAATTATGAGGTACCGATTCGGCGCGACGTGGAACTGCACGTCGTTGATGGAGCTTTGCATGCAGATAAGAATCGAGCAGATTTTTTTTTGTGAAATATGAGCATTTGTTCCAAAAGTGAACTGGATCATTCTGTTCAGCTATAAATTGGATTGCAAGAACAATCTCCTTTTCCTTTTCTTGCCAAAAAAAGAAAAATACAATAAAAAATGATGGAAAAATTAGCCGGAAAAATATTAAAAATTATTCAAAAAGTCTTAGATTTATTGCACTTTTTGTTAATTGAGTTCATCTAATTAATTTTGGCTGGAAATTACTAACGTAAATGCCGATTATGAAATATAGGATGGTCAGCACTCACGAAAATAATTTTAAATAATATTTTAGTATTATTTGAATTTTTTATTAATTTCTTTCTTTTTTTTTCTTTTCTTCTCTTTCCTTCTTTCCTTCTTTTCTTTTTCCCCCTTTTCTCTTCTCTTCTTTTTTTTATTTTATTTTATTTTTCTTCTTTCTTTTCCCTTTCTCCCTACGCTAACCTCCACTAGGCCTCATCAATGGTCGACAGAGGTCGTCGCCTTAGGTGAAGGATGGCCCACACTCGCCCGATTTGGGCAAAATTAGTCAAAATGACTCAATTGATAAAAAGTTAAAAGGTTTATGATTTAACTTGCAAAGTTGAAAGGTTTAAGATTAAATTGATAAAAATACAATAAATTTAAGATTCTTTGGACAATTTTCCTGTGAGAATTCTAGATAAGGACTCAATTGGCAAAATTCTATATCGATGAGGCCTAGCAAAGGGAGAAAGGGAAAAAGAAAAGAAAAAAATAAAGAAGGAAAGAGAAAATAAAAAATTAATAATTAAAAATGCAGTAAAACATTATTAAAAATTATTCACCTCAGCATCGCCGTGCCATGTAAGATGGTTAACGTCTATATCAACAATTTTTGGCCAAAATTGACAAGATAAACTTAATTGGTAAAAAAAATAAAAAATAAAAAGGCTTAGGAGTCTTTTGGTAAAATTGAAAGGTGTCAAAGTCAATAAGTTTATCACTTTTTGGATAATTTTCCCGAATTCTTGTAGGTTAATCGAATTAAAATGAGTTGGTCAACACTGCAAGAGATAATGGCTTTGGAGAACCCACACCGACTGAGGATCATTAGTCCTCAACTCAACATTTCCACTAATCCCCTATTCCCTCAACTCCCATTCGGAAGGGTTCCTAAATTTTTTAGGTAACCAAATGCCAGATCATTTCTTTAAAGGTCGTGTCTTTCTCAAACTAATATCTAAATATCTTAAAATATTCAATTAAACCCAGGTCATATGCAAGAGAACTAAGCAAGATTATTTCTCCCGATGAATTCGGTCTTTGTATATCGCTGTTAACCTTCTCTTTTCTTTTTTTTTTTGTCAAAAGAATTTAACACATCTAATTCAAAGAAATTAACCACCCTAATTTGGGCCCTAAATAGAAAAAAAGTAAAATTGGGATTGAGCATATCTTCGGGAGAATTACCAAAAAAGTCATAAACCTATTGCAATTGTGCCAATTCGCCATAAACTTTTTTTTTTTTGCCAATTTAGTCATAAACCTTTTACAATTGTGTCAATTCAGTCCATCCGGCCAAAATTGGCCGGCCGACGCCGACGTGGACCGATGAACGCCGACGTAGCATTTTTAAATATATTTTTTTATTTTTTTTCGAATTTTTAATATTTTTTTGAATTTTTTAATTCTTTTTTTCCATCATCTTTTCGCCTTCGGCTCTACCGGGCACCGACCGGAGGCGAGGGCCGTGAGGTCAACCCGCCGGCCAATGGTGAGGCTCGCCCGCCGGCGGGAGGTAAGGGCCGGTGAGGTCGGCCTCGCCGGCCAATGGCGAGGCTCGCCCCCACCTGCGGGAGGTAAGGGCCTTGCCGGTGAGGGCAAGGCCTCGCCAAATCTAGCGAGGTCAGCCTTGCCGACCACCGGCGAGGCTCACCCCGCCGGCCAGAGGCAAGGGCAGCCGAGGGCGAGGCCCCGCCGGATCTAGCGAGGTCAACCTCGCCGGCCACCGGCGAGGGCGAGGCCCCACCAAATCCGACGAGCTCGACCCTCGCCGAGATCCGGCGGGGCCTCGCCTAGCCAAGGCGAGGGGTTGACCTCGCCGTGGCCGACGAGGCTCCTCGCCCGCTGTCCACAATGCGGCGGCGATCGGAAGCCGCGAGATCGCTCGCACTCCGGAGGCGCAATCGCAAGGCATGGATTGAGGCGGAGAGAGAACGGTTCCAAGCGAGCGCTTGCAACTTCAAATGAGAGAAAGAGAGAGAGAGAGAGAGAGAGAGAGAGGGAGAGGGATAGCCACCCATAGATCCTCTCGTTGAGGAGGTCGACCTCACCCCGGCAAGGTCGACCCTTGGTGGCGAGCCCTACCTGGATCCGGCGAGGGCGGAGCTCGCCGGATCCGCGGGGCCTCACCCTCACCGGCCCTTGCCTCCAGTCGGCGGGGGCGAGCCTCACCATTGGCCGGCGAGGCTGACCTCGTCGGCCCTCGCCTCCGGCCAGCCAAGAGGCGAAGAAGATGATTGAAAAAAAAAGAATTAAAAAATTCCAAAAAAAATTTAAAAAAAATTAAAAATGTCACATCGGTGTTCACCGGTCCACGTCAGCGCCAACCGGCCAATTTTGGTCGGATGGACTGAATTGGCACAATTGTAAAAGGTTTAAGACTAAATTGGCCAAAAAAAAAGTTTAGGATTAAATTGGCACAATTGTAATAGGTTTATGACTTTTTTGATAATTTTCCCCATATCTTCTGGCCGATTTTGCTTAATTCGTGTTGCTAATGAACCCAACAGGGTCCAATTGTTAATTTTTGCCCAGTAGGCCAGGTGACTTGATCAGTCAAATTGGTCGATGTAACTGGCAAAAAACAGTCGTGGAAATGGAGTCTTATCATTGGAAAACAGCACAAGTATGTTTGGAGGGTAGCTGCTTTGCCTTTTAGGATTCGAAATAGTAGGATTTGATTTCAAAGAGCAATAGGGATAATCAATACTTCTTAACCTGTGAAACAGTAGCTTAATTTTCGAGCTACCGATAGGCAAGTTTTGAATATATGTACATAAGATTATGAATTCAAAAGGTCTAATTCATAAAACAAAAAGGAGGACTACATACACATAAGATTTCGGCGAACACTATAAAAGCAATATCAACACGTTTTTCTTGCACGAACGATATACAAAAGAGGGGATTTGTTCAATATTGGGAAATGGGAAACGTAAAAGCCTACGCGATGGCTTAAAAGCATACCGTTAGCAACCCTGTTAATGAATTGGTTGCGATGCAGACCAGCACACTTTGCCTCTGAAATAGCTGGGAAGGTGGTTTGAGGGTGATCAGCACTGGATTGCGATGCGGACCCAACACAAGAAGTCACTCAAACTCGACAGCAAATTCCTCATTTTGTCGATTTTTCAAATGTTCCTTCTCCTCTCGGAACACCAACATGGACAAGGCAACAGGCAGATGAGTCGCCATGGATGGCGACACTTGCATGCAAATAGGGGTTCCTCGGAGCCGCGCAAGAGGCCGTCCAGATGCTTCGTAGAGCTATTATCTAATGATTGCTTTGAGGGAGGAATCTTGGCATGTTCACAGTTCACACTTGTGTGGAGTAAAAGAAGGAAGTCTGTCAAAGTTTAAAGATTTGTTTAGTGGGAGAGTAGCCGTCGACAAAGATTTCTTTCTGTATTCGGGATAGAAAAAAAAAATGGGGGCAAAGGGATAGATCTTGAGAAGGAAAAGTTTCTGTATAAATCAGACTTCAGCTCTGTTATAAAAAATCAATCACTCCTCCGCATCCTTCCAAGTACAAATTACAAGAAAGAATAACAAGACGATACTGTTATGGAATGAGATTGATAGATAGTCACATGAAAGAAAAATGCAAAATTGAAAGTGTTTTATATAGTAACTAAGTCAATTGGACCGAGTTAGATAAAAATTGAGAAGTGAAGCAAGCATTCCTCATAAGATTGAACCTCACGTGCCAAGTGATAAGTATACAAGACCACTAGGTAGGATTTGATCAAGTTTTGGGAAAATATATGAGGTTGCGAATTTAGAAAGTCTAAATCATAAGGTGAGTGTTAAATATTATATTTCGAGTTTGAATTATTGATGGATAGCGATCAGCTTATTAAAAAGATAAAGAAAATCTTGAAAATATGCAAGGTTGGACTGATCAAGAAGCGCGTTCTTACCTAACCAAAAAAAAAAAGAAGAAGCGCGTTCTTTAAATCTCGTACGGTGGAAGACGTCTTCAACAAGAGGCGATATATGGATATATTGGACGCTACAAGATCGAAGATGGGTTCACATATTGTAACAATTTATATATATTTATTTATGGGGGCAAAAAGACTTTGTCAAACAAAAGGGCAAGGGTTTCCTTTCTCTGTTTTGGTACCCGAACCCGAACCATGGTCTTCTTTTGAGAGAGAGAGAGAGAGAGAGAGGGGAACCGCACTTGATTTGCTGCACACGGTGGCGCCAGGTCAAAGTTGTTGACTCTCGAGCGCACATATAAATTGCGCTGGTTTTCTTCAGCTTGGGTAAAGCGCCGCACAAGAAACCACCCGACCCGAGAAGCAACGCAGTGAAAGCAAGCCGCCGAACGAAGCATCGAACTCAGGTTTTTTTTTTTTTTTTACCGTACGCGTACATATTTCTTTGATCTTGAACAGTGGTAATTTTGTACTTTAAATTTACATATTTATTTATAAATACTTAAATTGAGCTTAAATATAAGTGTGAAAAATATTTAAAGGTGTGAAAAATATTTAAAGCTGTGAACAATTATAACTCTAATTTTTTTATTATAGTATATTATTTGTTACTATCTTTCTTTGTGGATGTAGATATTGATATCTAAATCGAATCATGTAAATCTCTAATATCATATCATTTCTCTTTTATTTAGTATTTTCGTATTTCCTGTCATTTTCGCCTTAATATTACAAAGCGAAAGAGATATATATATATATATATATATATATATATATATATATTTATATTTATATTTATACACAAGATTTCAGCTAACACTACGTATTCAAGCATTCTCTCTTTGCCTGAACGAGATGAAAAGGAGGAGTGGACCAATTAACGAACGTCAAAGTTCACACATGGAGATTAACAGCACATTGTTAGAGAGACTAATAAAAAAAAAAGGAAGTATGTATTAAAGGTATGCATAATAAAATTTCTGGAACAAAATTTATTTATGGCTATTTTAGAAATTGAGAAGTTAAAAATTTTAATTTCTGATTTCTTATTCAAATCTATTTATGGAATAGAAATCTATTCCAGAAATAAAAAAATTAAATTACGTTATCAAATAAATTTTTTTTTTAAATTTATTCTGAAAAATAGAGAAATAAAGAGATAAAAATTTTATTATGCGTGCTCTAAGCAAAAGCGTATATGCATGTACGAAATCCGCTCCATTATTATTTTTTTCCGTGAATCGCTGCAATGGACGATGCACCGAACCCAAAAAGTGGCAAAACCCATTGTGCTTGCCTGTGATAACGTTGAAAAAGGGAGAATGACTTACTTTTCCTTTTGCTTTTGGCATTTTCCGGGGTTCTTTACTGAAAGGCTGAAGCATAGAGCCGGATGGAGATAAGCACGAATCCCTTTTTCCTTTTTTATTATTATCATTCTAATTTTGCTTTTTTTCTTCAGTCAAGATGGCGAATATCATGCCGCCAACTAATTGGGAGAGGGTATAATAATAGCACGGCCATGCGCACTTCTCGAGATCCCCACCAACGCCAAAGGACAGCCTTGCGCACTTCACGAGATCCCTAACCACGCCAAAGTAGGACGGCCTTCCGTTATTATTTAAATAACAGCAACACCAGTACATGACATGGTATAATACCACACGTCGCACCATTATCTCGCAGAAAATAAAAGATTTATACATTATATGTTAAATATATATTTATATATCTAATCATAATTATTTCAATCAAATTAATTTGATTTAATTTTATAAATAAATAATAAAAAAAAGCATAGACTGAGTTTATATTAGAAACATTAATTCACCATTTATTAATATCATTAATTGTTTCAACTTAACAAACTCAACTCAATTCCAACAATCCATAAAATTTAGAGGAAAAAAAGCAATTCGTATTCTGAATTTGTGTGTCAAATGTGTTGAAAGAGGAGAAAAATATGGGAGCGAATTGTGTATTATGGGAATTGAAAGTTAGAAAATAAGAGAAAACTTGATTTCTCTTCTTTCCCCATTTATTATTTTTAATATTATTTTTTTTATTTTTTACATGTATACATTTTGATCTCTCATTTATTAAAAAAATTAAAATGAAACACATGTTAGAAATTGGAATTTTGACTCGGGTGATAGTTGATTAGATGTCGATTTTCGACATGTATCAACCAAGTATTGGAAAGTGTTTAATAGCATTAAAGAATGTCGAAAACGTGTCGAGTGTCGATACAATGTGAAAATTTCAGAGAGTATTGGTTTTATGTTGGAATTTCTACTCGAGTGTTGAAGAGTGTTAAGAAAGTTGATTAGACGTCGGATTTTCTAAAACATGTTAATCGAGTATCGAAGAGTGTTAAGAAAGTTGATTAAATGTTGGATTTTTTGATACATGTCAACCGAGTGTCTCGAGAGTGTCATTGGAGAGTATCGATACATGTTAGAGTGTTCGACACGATATGAAAACTTCCGGAGAGTATTGATGCTTCTTAGGCTATTATATAATTGAATATTTTCTCTCCTTTTCTCTTCTTGTTTCTTATTCTATTTATTTTTTCTCTTTTAAAATTTAAAAATATTTATATTCTCCCAACATACGCAACACTCTCTTTACTATTATTATTATTTCTATACGACGACCTGCAAAAATAATGCAAATGTTTCTTGGTTACAATATAAAGCAACCCTTCTTTTAATTGGTGAAAAAAATATTTATTTTCTCCTAAATTTGAATTAACTAATATCAGCCAGTCAATTAACCGATGAACCACTCGAAGGCCAAAAGTTTGACTTCCAAGGAAGTTACCTGCCTTCGTTGATCGTTGAATGTGCCTTCACTGGGCATAGTTGAAGTAATCTTCTCAATAAGCTTGGAAATAGACTCAAGGCCATTCTTGTCTTTTAATCGCTTCTTATAATAGAATTGCGAGGACAATAAATAATTGAAGAATTCCAATAGCTTTTTCTATTAAGAAAAATTGGATATGTGTGCTAGAAATCCTATAACTTGTCGCAAAAGTATAATTAAGTTCTCAAACTAACAAAAAATGCTATTAAGTTTTTAAATTTATTAAATTTGTGTAATCAAGTTCTTCCATTAACTTCTTCTAACTTGACTAGCAAAAATACTCACATTGATTTTTTAACTATTTTTACTATCTTACATGACTCTTACATAGCTCAAATGATGTCATTTTGGTCTACATTTGATTTTTTTAATAAAAAATTATTTGGTTTATATTAAAAATAAATTTAAAAAGGGGGAGGAATGAAAAATGGTGAGGACCTACAAAGCCCTCGTCGTTGCCACCCCCACCATGGGGGATAGCGAGCCAAGGGTTGATAATGGTCACTAGGCCCCAACTAGTGGCTAGTAACCTTTGTAGATCGTAAGCTTCCCAAGATTATATGAGGGTTGTCAGCCATTGCCCATATCTGGCCAACCCCCACCCTACCTTGGTGACGCCACGTCCTTTGCCGACCTTTGGCTAGCCATCCCCTATCATCATCAACCCTTCCAAATGTGGTGGGCAGCAGTGACTAGAGCCCTATGGGCCCTCGTCATTTTCCCTTCTTTTTTAATTTTTAATTTATTTTTAATCCAATTTAAATATTTTTTTTAGATTAGAAAATCATATTTGGACCAAAATGACATTACTTTAGGCTTATTTTTCATGCTTTAGCCATATCGCCATGTAGGAGAGAAAAAATAATAAAAAGAATAACATTATAATTTCTCATTAGCAAAATTGGTGGAATTAACAGAAAAACTTGATTGCACCAACTTAATAAGTTTAAAGACTTGATTCTACTTCTTGTAAGTTTTAAAACCCTATTATGCTTTCATGATAGGTTTTTTTCGTCGATGGAAATGGTTTTTTCCCCCCAAAAACGCTACACTCATTATTGAGCCATTGGCAATAGGGTTAGGTCCTTCGCATTCGAGTCCAAGTTCATCAAGGCCAATCTATGTCCATCTAAGGCACACTCGGACAATTTTTGCAATTAAAATTTTTTTATGCTTTTTTATTTTTATTATTCTTTTGTTTCTTTCATTTTTCTTCTTTTCTTTCTTTTTTTCTTTTTCTTTCTTACTTTGCGTGATGCTAGGCCTCGACACAAGTCACAAGAGAGGGTCGGCGAGGCTCGAGCTCATTGAGGTTGGGCAAGCGAGGCTTGAGTGTCGCGCTTGAGAGCTTGCTGGGAGGTCGGCAACGTTAGAGCTTGCTAGGAGTGTGTGAGGTTTAGCCTCTCTAGTCATCGCCCATTGCCAACGCCTAGTGACAAGTGGAGAAAGAAAGAAGGAAAAGAAAGAAAAATAATGGAAAGAAGAAAAGAAAAGTATTAAAAAATTTGAATTTTTCCTAAACAAAGGGCAAAAAATATTTTACAATTCATTTTCGGATCTCAGCCAAACACTAGAAAATAGGGAAAATTTTAAATAAGGACCCAAAGTGCCATCATTTTCTCAAAAAGAGGACCTAAAGTGAAGTTTGTCTCAAATAAGAATCCAAAGTGCCATTATTTTCTCAAAATAGGACATGAAATGAAGTTTGTCTCAAAGAAGGGCCCAAAGTAGTCATTTAGTCTCAAAGAAGGACCTCACTCGGCCGGCCGGTGAATAGATGCTTCTTCAATGTATATTTCGGTGGCTAATTACGATATTTTTGTACATTTTTTTTTTCATTTTTGGTTGCCCTGTTCATCTTCTTCTTCATCCCCCGTTCACTTCTTCTTACCCAAATCAAGAACACTGGACTTGGGGAAAGGCCAGCAAGCACCTATCGCTAGTAAGGGCTGATGAGGGCTCAATGCCCATCGCCGACAACGAGCGAGGGCTTGACACCCATCGTTGACGGTGGGCAAGAGCCATCTAGCCCTCGCAAGCCATGGGGGAGGGGGCAGTCAAATCGAGGCCCTATAAGAAGGTCCTTAAGGGCAAAAGGGGTAGCTGAAAAAGTCGTCGATCTGGGAGCGGCGATGGGAGGAAGGGATGAAGAAAGCGACGCGGGCATCCCAATCGTAGTCCTAGTAAAAGACGAGGTTGTCAGTAGAGCAGTGGGCGAAGGTGGGGGAGGTTGCCCCTCACGGCCATCAGCGAGGTCACCCCTTGCCAGCCCTGGGTGAGGGCTCACCTATCTCACCGGCCACTGATAAGGGCCGGCAAGGGCCCGTAAGCCCTCACCCGCAGCCAGCGAGGGCTCGATGGCCCTCGCCGCCCACAACCGAAGCCACCCTCCCTAAATCTAGCGAGGGTCGGCCCGCAAGCCCTCGCCCATGCCCGACGAGCGCTTGGTGGGCGTCGCCTATTGTCGACGATGGGCGTCCAACCCTCGGCCGACCCTCACCAACGGCCAGCACTCACTGGCCCTTCCCAAGTCGATGTTCTTGAGAAGAAGACGAACAAGGGACAAAGAAAATGATGAATAGTGCCACTATTAACCCAAAATAATAATAATAATAATAATAATAATAATAATAATAATAATAATAATAATAAAGAACAAGACAATCGAAAATTAAAAAAAAAAAAAATGACAAACATATCCCTAATCAAGCTATCGGAATATGCATAGGAGATGCATTTATTCACCGCCGGCAAATAAGGTCCTTCTTTGAGACTAAATGATCACTTTGGATCCTTATTTGAGGCTGTCTCCACTCATCCTCCTCTTTTGAGAAAATGAAGGCACTTTGAGTCATTATTTAAAACAAACTTCACTTGATTCTCTTTTGAGAAAATAATGGCACTTGTAGGTCGTTATTTGAAATTTTCCCTAGAAAATATTGTTATTTTTCCTAGAAAATGACTTCCCATAAAACATTTTCAAAAATCGTCATATTATTCGTGAAACAAATGAAGCTTAAATAAAATAAAATAATAATAATAATAAAAAGCTAATAATTTAGTGCATGAAAACCACTCCCCACTAAATGCATCGAGCTATAGGCTCAATCTTTTAGAGTGGATTATTTAATATAGTATCGGAGTCAGCTTTTGTCTCACGATTGTCTCAGTTTAAATTGCAACTCACCAAACCCTAATCGAGAATCTAGAAAAGAGAAGATCGAGAAAAAGAGAAGTTTTTGTGTTCCCAAATTCGAATTGAATAGAGTATAAAGAACATCGCGGAGGGTGCTATATTCTCGGGGATTCATGGCTGATAAATTGTTATATTATGGAAGCTTCGAGAGAAGCTTCAATTATCAATCGCGTGCCAAAATGGTTGGCGTGATTGAAGATCATCCCCCCCGTCACTAGTGATCAAAAGAGAGACTCGAATCGCCAACTTGGAAAGAAAATTAGTAGAAGTCTCTCACCAGCCGAAGGTGTGTCAAGTTGGAAAGAGAAGGGATTGTCCAATTGCAGCACCCAACCAAAAGTCATGTCCCCTTTCACTTTCTTTTTACATTTTTATGGGGTCATTTTGATATTCTTGATAATTAGGAGGATTGAGCAATAAATATGGACGATCTCTGATCAATTCGTTTGTCAACTCCTTAGGAATCATTGTAAGCTTTATTTGGGAGTGAATGTCAAATGCGATCTCTCCACTATCTACCAATATCAGCCTTTCTATGGTGCTTCTAAAATTATCCTGCCAATTAATTCAAGGAAAAAAACAAACCGTGAACCATCCCTCACGAAACATTTGACCTAAATTGATTTTTATCTTTAGAAAATTTTGAAACTATAACCTATCCTTTACACTAGTACCTTCTATATAAATCTTTGCGCATTTATCCAAAACTAATTTTTATCATGTGAAAAACTAGTACCTTCCAAGTAATTATAAATTATATTAGCATTTCCTCCGAAATCTCATTTGCATGTCAATAAACGTGGCAAATGATGGACAAGACGATCTAGGAGGCATGTGACTTTCATTTACACTCCAAAAAACGACCGTAACTGACGAACCCTAATTTCCGATGCTCCCCATTCGTGCACGGGCCCCAAATTTTATTTTTTATTTTTTAAAAGAAGGGTAAAGAAAATTAAAGAAATAAAAAATAAAAACAAGAAGGCCCCCCCGTTCACTCCGTGTCACCGATCGAGGAGGCATCTAGAAAGTACAAAAATAAGAAAAATAGTTATAGGAAAATGATAAGCCGACTGTGCCGTTACTTTAGGAACGCTAACGATGCATAACTCATACTCCCAAGAAAAACGGATAATTGGCTTGTTCGGTTTCTTCGAGAAATTAGATCCCACCGGGTGGGAATTGTTGCAAATCACGCCGAGTGGGAATCCTCAGTTCCTCATTTATGATATGCCATTGTCTTGTACTAAACAAGAACAATGAGTTGCTTTTATATGTTTTTTTTTTTTTTTTTCTGATTGGGATGAAATATTTGATGTTCATGAGTAAAAATATGTTGAGGTAGCTCATCAATTACTAAATATATCTTCTCAAAAAGTAAGAAAAATTGCAAAATGGATTTGAAGTGCTATCTTTTTCTCAAATAAGGATCTAAAGTAGACATTTTTAAATAAAGACTTGAAGTTTCATTATTTTCTTGAATAAAAATCTAAAATGAATATTATTTCAAATAAATATATGAAGTGTTTATGTTTATTTCAAATAAGAGCCTAAGTGGCTATGTCCATTTTAAATAAGGATATGACTTTCTAGCAATTAAGGGTATGTTCGTTATTTATCATTTTTCCCTTTTTTTTTTTATGATTCTTTTTCTTCCTCTTCATCGGTTGCCAGCCGATCGACAACGCCTATAGAGGATTAGGTGAGGGTCACCCTTGCCGGCGGCGCCACCCACACCAGCTATAGGCAAGGGATTGCCTCGCCTTGGCGAGGCAACCCTCATCTGGGGGCCATCCACAAGGTCGGCCTACACGGGCCCAAGTGAGGCCCAGCAAGACCAACCCTCAACGGCCCTTACTAGCGAGTGGTGAGGTCTCCCAGCCCTCGTCGACCTCGGGTGAGGGCCGACCTTGTGGATGGCCCACAGGCGAGGTTGCCATACCCGGCGAGGCCGTCCCTCACTTATGGTTAACGAGAGTCACCTTGGCCAGCCCGCAACGAAAAGTAAGAAGAAGAATGAGAAAAAAAAGGAGAAAATGCTAAATGACAAAAAAAAAAAAAACCTTTGATTGATCGGAAAATTTAGTTGGTTGGCGACCCCGGTGAGGTCGGGTCTTTATTTGAAATAATTAAAACCACTCCAAATCCTTATTCAAAATAATTAAGATCATTTTATATTTTTATTTGAAATGAAATTCATTTCAAATTTTTATTTAAAAAATAAGGGCACTTCGGATAAAAATAATTATCCGACATCTAGATTTGAGAACTGGGCGGTGAAATTAGTGCAGGATTTGAAATCGGTGAATATTTCATCCTGAACATCGGAATAATGAAGTGGGTGGGTGCACTGCAATAAAAGTCTAATGGGTTAAAAAGTCCTAAGTATCGGATTAAAGAAGTGGGTCCCACTGCCTAGTTGATGGGACAGGTGGGCCGACGTTACCATTGGTCAGAGCCTCGACCTTCCCCTCCCTCTCCTGAGAAAATATTAGGTACGTCTAATTCGTTATATCGGGTCAATGAATGCACTAGAATTTTTACACGTGGCTGGCCCAGCTGTTGCCCTTCACTGACCGTGGTTAATGTCGAAGCCGTGGTGAGCATTAAAGCTGACCATGGTTTCGGGTCCAGAGCTCCCGATCTCCTTCCGTAATGAAGGCTTTGACAATACTTAAAGCCAGGCCCAGGGCGTAGGTTTTCGCAGTTGTTCACAGCGGCGGCTTCTCAGAGGCAAATCTGCTTGGGGAAGAAGAGGTAGGAGCAGTGAAGCGACTGAAGGTGTGGGAGCGGACAGGGAGATCGTGAGTTCCTGACAAAGGGAACCGCACCGTTATTATTCATGGGAATGACGGTGCCTTGTTGACCACAAATTCCTTTTAATGGGAATGGGCAACCGGTTGAATCAATATGTGAAATAAATCTTGATAGAAAATTCTCAATTATCTATGGCTATTTTTTTATAAAGAAAATGAAAATTGCATCCTGACCCTTTTAATACTTTGAATAACTACTTAAATGTAAAACTCAATTTTGTTGCAAAGTACTCACGAAAAACAATTTCACCAGTTCTAAATACATTAAAAGTCAAATTAACAATCCATACGTGTATTTTAACCTAACTTAATGAGATTTCAAAGAATTACTGAATATTTGAAAATTTTGGAAGTTGGCATGGTGAAGAAAAGGGGTTGTACAAAAAAGCACCTGAGGTAAAAAAAAAAAAAATAATCAAACAAACATAATACACTTAAAAATTTTAAGATAAAATTCATTTGAGTTAGTACGAGATGATCATATTTTCATTTGTGAGTTAATTTGGATCATCGGTGACTTGAGCAGAATTTAATAATTTTAAGTTGTGTAAATTAAGGATTTAACTATTTATTTTAGTAAGAGTTAATATCCTGAAAAATCCTAAATCGGTACACTTATAATAAATTTATTTTAAATTAATTTTTTGATTATAAAAACCTAAATCGGTACACCTTTGACAAATTTACCAAAAATTGGTATATTTGTGATAAATTTACCTTCTATTAGTTTCTGTTAAATTTTATTATTAAAATATTAAGTTAAATGACACGTGACAATTGATGATATACTAATTTGGGATTTTACTCTTTGTTTGTCATAACTTACAATTTTTATGATTTTTCTATGGTATTAATCCAATTTAACATGAGATATATTTATTACAATTTAACTTATTTTGAGGGAATTTGTTATAAATATATAAATTTAGGGTTTTTATGGTCATAGATGTACAAATTTGAGTTTTTCATGATAAAAAAATAACTTGAGGTACGATGGCGGTTGCTCCAATCCCAATAAAAAAACAAAAATAATAACGTGAGGTAAATCTCAAGTCATAAAAAATAACTTGAGATTTTTTATGGTGTTAATCTTTTTAGTAATGGTATTTATTTTGTCGAGTGTGGAAAATATTTAAATCGTAAAGGTGTTAATAAAAATCTGAGATGTTTCCTTGAGAGATGTTTACTTGAGAAGACTGTGGGTCCCGCCAAGCTTTAATATTCGATGTAAAATAAACAGTTATCTTCTACAGGGATTAAAATGTCCTTCAATGCCCGACCCTTTTGATGGCCATTGGCCACCGAAAAGGTCGGGGCTACGTCATTTCAAATGGAAAAGGTCAGAAGAGCTTTCAAATGGAAAAAGAGAGGAGTGCTCCCGATGGCCATTGGCTCTCCGAAAAGTCGAAAATCCTCTCCGAAAAGTCGATTTCCGAGGAGAGACTCTCCTCGGAAATCGACTTTTCGGAGAGCCAATGACCATCGAGACCGCTCTCCGTGTTCGACTTTTCGGTGGCTAACGACCATCAAGCGCACTCTTCTCGCCTCTTCCATTTGGAAGAAGACTTACCAGCCTTTCTTGGAAGAAGACTTACCTGTATTCGGATTCCGCGAGAAAACTTGCGGTGGCTGGTCACCCTCTCATTTTCCATTTCCAGTATATAAAAGAAAACGAAAGAAGGGATCTCTCTCTCAAGGTTCCTGTATGTGATCGGCAAAGGAGATCCTCGGGTTGTGCGTGCCTCGCACCGTCTCTTTCAAGCTCCGCGCACTGCCCGGCATCAATACTTTTAGTCAATGGGGGCACTTCATCCTAGGCCATTCTTTCGGCTCAGGCAAGGCTTTTTTCAGAGGTTCCCAGCGGCGGCTTCTCAGAGGCAAATCTGCTCGGAGAAGAAGGCGGTTCTGAGCGCGTAAGCGGCGGAGTCCTTACTAACGGGGAAGAAGAGATAGTAGCAGTGAAGCGACTGAAGGTGGGGAGCCGACAGGGAGAGCGTGAGTTCCTGACTGGGGTTGAAATAACGAAGCCGAGTTCATCACCAATATGCCGTGTCTTTGGTTTGGATACTTCACGCACGAGTTGGTGCCTAACAACACCTCGGAGTTCCACATACATGGTGAGCATGTTGGCCCCCTGCCTTTGGCAACCCGTTTGCCATACTCTTTCTCTGCCTCCGTTCGGCAACCAGTTTGCCGGAAGCCACTTTTGGGGTTCTAATGTTTAGTGTTTAGTTGGAAACCAGCGGTTTGGAAAAGATTTTCCGAAAAATAATAGCTTTAAAAGTTTAAATAAATGGAATTATTTTTCAGTCATTTTCGTGGAAATAGTTAGGAATAGATTTCTTCAGGCGACGAAAACATTTGGGAAGAATTTTCAAATCACCCATTTTTCGTTACCCGGGTTTTTTTTTTTTATATATCTTTAAAGGGAGCTCGAGGCAAATCCTATAAGGCACTTAGCCCAACACAGGTTAGCATTTTCTAAGTTAGGTTAGCATATTCTAAGTTCTGAAAATGCTCTCGCTGCTATGCCAGATCCAGCTATGGCGCTAAGGTTGTGCGACCCCGCCACCGGTGACAGAGGACGAGAATAGCCCCGACATTCATGACAGCGGTGCCGAGCGGCAGTGGCTGGCTGTTGGTATTTGCATGGCGAGAGAGATTGGGGATTGTGAAACTTGGAATTTCCTTCGATGTGTCTGCTTAGATATCCTGTGTGGTTAACGAGTTAAAGTGGTTGTGGCCTTTGAATTTATGGTACCCTTAGTTATGATCTACTTAGAGAAAGTAAATTAAAGATGCCGATTTACCTCTGAATGGGAAGGATCTAAATTCAATCCATATTTTTTATGTCCACTATTTCTCTTTTTAAAAGACGTCTATGTAGAACGTATATAGAGTCCTACCAAAATGGAAGATCTAGACGGCCTCATCTTTGCACGACGATCTCCCATCACAGACCTCCGGATCCTAAGTTGGGGCGGAAGGGGTTTGCTGCTCGGTTGAGGTGATACACTGAACACGGGTTAATTTATAGGTGGTTTTGATTGAAAGATACATATCTGACGTCGAGATTGTTAATCAGCGAACATGTTGTATAGGTGGACGAGTGAAAATACACATTTGAGTAACGAGATTCCTGTATTCGCACGTTACCCTTGTCCCGTTGGTCATAGCCTTCACCTTTTTCCTCCCTCTCATTTTTTTTCCGGGGCTCTTTTTCTTTCGTTCTCCGGAGCCGAAGGACTAGCACATGCTCATGAGGATTGTAAGTTTTGGATTTACTTTTGCCTTTCGTCTTTTATTATATCAATAGTTGATTAAAACTGTGTGAATCCTAGAGCTTTCCTCTTGTATTATACATGAGAAACGTTCCCTGCGCAGGTCATCCTAAGATCATACATCGCCATGTCAAGGGAGCTAACATCCTTGTGGACTTCGAATTTGAGTCCAAGGTAAAAACAAACTTATTTGATATACTTAAAAGAGTCAGCGTTGATGTTTCAGACCTCAATTGGTATCTCTGGGAGCGATCATCGCATTCATGCATTTGAAAGTAATAACTATACCAATTTTTTTCTTTTTCTTTTTTTACAAATCTTCATGCTTCGACTTGAGATATTTGACTAATCACAGATTCGAGCCTTGTATCTTCGGGAGCTTAAAGCACACGGTGATCGGAACCGTGGCTGCAGCTTCACTGCTTCCTGCTGCGTCCGATCAAGAGAAAGTGTCGCCAGACACTGACTGCAAATTGTATTTCAACTTAATCTTCACACAATATAGGAGTGATCGCACAAATTTTCTCCGTTGATTCATCAATTAGCAAAGAAGCTGATCTTTTCTCTATTTAATCCATATGAGCAGACTGGGTTTGTTGTGAACTTCTTGACGTAATTGACAATCGTCGGCATCATGAGCGGGGCTGCGATTATAATATGCCCGCAGCAGTTAACGGGCCTCTTTGGACTGACTGGCTTCTCCACCAAAACGGACGCGATATTGGTCCTGCATGCCGTGTTGAAGAACCGAGACGAGGTGCGTGACAACTCAGTTATTAAATTATCTTATTATAGTATGAGTTCATATGCGTCATATGCGTATATGTTAGTTATGGACCGAACGAAGAAAGGTATGCAATATAGAAAGGCTAAGGAAAGACCCAAAGGAAAACGTCCTGTGGAATCTTAAATAAAGACATAAATCTTGGCTTTTGCTTTGAAAGTGAAAGTTGTTATATGCACTCATTTTTAGGGTCATTGGAGGCGTAAAAGAAATTATGGGTTGGTTTTCTTTTCTCTATCCTTGGAATATGCCGATTTAAATTTGATTATTGGACTTCTGTGCAATGGACAATGAGTCCCCGTGGATGGTGTGGCCCTCATGCAACTGGGGTTCCTCAGGCCTATGCTAGAGGCCATCTAGATGCGCTCCCAGGAATTAGTATTTTATGAATTTTTGACGGAGAAAACTTGGCTTGTTCGCACTTCCTTTTTAGCTATTCGGGAAGTGAGGAATGGGACATTTTGTGGGAAGTAAAGACGGAGTCTAGGGTTTGGGTGATTTGTTTAATGAGGGAGTGGCCATGGAGAAAGATTTGTTTTTATAAATGCGAGAAAGTATGGGGTAAAGAGTTAATCTTGGGAGGAAAAATTTGGGTACAGATCAAATTTAAGTTCTGTTATTAGACGTCAGAGTCTTGCCACCTCCTCCCATATACGGAATACGGGAAAAGGGGGAAAAGTAAAGAGGCCAGTAAAGAATGAGATGGATGGATAGATAGGGAGTTGAGGTCGATAAATATACATGATGGCCAATTAAAAATTCTAAAAATATTGAATCAACGAATATGATGGATAAAAGGATTTGCACTGAGATTTGCAGGAATCTCAAAGTGTTGAATATGGTAAATAAGGTGGATTTGGCTTAGGCGGAAAGGAAGTGAGAGAATAAGCGAGCAGTCCTAGCAAGCTCCGGTGCCATTTGCCATTTGCCATTTGCCGTGTGATAGGCTAGAGGACCTAGTAGGGTTCACACGCGAGTACTAAAGGAGGGTTATTGGTGTTGCCCACGAGCAATCACAACGAGCGGACTGAAGAAGAGAGGCCATGATTGAAAGAGCACCCGATATTAGCGCATCTGATGCGATATCGCAGGCGAATGGTGTTAGGTTGTTTGTTGTGGTTGAAGGATGAGAGTGTATGTAGGCAATATGCAAAGCTTGGAGCTGTCCTCGGCAAAATCACTCCCCCAAAAATGCCTAAAGGAATAAATCGAGGGAGTGTTTACAATGAGAAAGTTGTCACGAGAGATGGACATGATCTTGCTACGTGGGAATCCGTGTTTTGTTTATGTGTTTGTAGGACGTTAGTCAATGAGGGGTTGCAACATTTCAGGACGACTTAAACTCAATACTGTGTCAATGAGGGTGCTAATTGACATGGAAATGGGTAATTAGCAGCAAGAAACGAAGGAACAGAAAGAGCGTGGTCTGATTAGGATTAATCAGTTCCAGAGTGGGTAGATTCCAAACTAGGAACCTAAAACCTCCTGTTCATGTCAGTTTCTGGTTTTTGGAATCAAGAACCGAACTAGTCGACCTTGGACTCAATCTGGAAATGAACCAGTCGGTTTTATTCTGGTTTTAGGGTCGACCATGGAACAATCGAGTTGTTTTATGCACGGTCCGAAGAGGCGAGGTTAAGGAGCTCCCCCCTATCTCTTTCTTCCCAGTGCTGCGAGTACATTAGATAAATACCATATAGTCGTTTACTTAGCTTCTATAAAGTATGAAGCAAGTTGGAAGTGTCGAAACGCAATCATTCCCTCTCTATTTAATAGTTACTGGTCTGCCCACTGCTCAAATACTTCACCATTTCCTCTCTCGCGGCCATTCTCTATCTCATTCTCAGTCTCTGAGTTCCTGCATTTCATTCGATCCTTTCGTTGAAACTAATGTCAACCCCACTTCCCGGCTTCTGGTCATCTCCGATGGCAACCATCAACATCACAACGCTGCTGCTGGCCACCACCACCCTGGCATCTCCTACGCCGCCAGCTTCTTCTGGGTCCCCTTCGGCCAATTCTCCTCCGTCTTGGTCCACCATATTGAGGGAGCACAAGACAGCGGTGGTGGCAGCAGTTGTGGTGCTGGTGGCAGCGGTTGTGGTGCTGGCGGCAGTGGTGCTGGTGCTGGCTCTGAAATACTGTCTAAATAAGAACAGGAGAATGCAGCCACACTCTGCATCCCCTAACATTCCTCTCGGTTCCGGCATGTACCATTTTACTCTTGAACAAGTGCAGGAGTTCACGGGCCACTTCTCAGAGGCCAGTCTACTCGGACGAGGTGGTTATGGGCGTGTGTACCACGGAGTCCTTTCCAGCGGGGAAGAGGTAGCAGTGAAGCGACTGGACGTGGGAAGCGGACAGGGAGAGAGTGAGTTTCTGAATGAGGTTGAAAAAATAAGCCAAGTTCATCACAGGCATGTCGTGTCTTTGGTTGGATTTTGCACAGAGGGGTCCGAGCGCATCCTGGTGTATGAGTATGTGCCTAACGGGTGCTTGGAGTCACACTTACATGGTAAGTTTGGATTTTCAGTACCAATTAATACTGCAAACTTTTACCTCGCCCACTCTTTTTTTATCAGTCTTATTTCGGCATCCGATTTAGCATTTGGGGTTATGTGAAAAAAAGAAAGGGAACACTAATCAGAGAACTTGTGGCCTTTTGCAATTAATGGAAAGGATTCTGATGGAAAGTGATTGTTACAGGTGATGGACGAGCTACCCTAGATTGGGCGGCTAGACTGAAAGCTGCTGTTGGCTCTGCCAAAGGTTTGGCATATCTTCACGAGGATTGTAAGTTTCAGATGTACTTCTGCATTTCATCTCTATTTCATCAATAGATGATTAAAACTGTGGATTCTAGAGCTTCGTTCTTGTATACATGGGATGCGTTACTTCTGCAGGTCATCCTAAGATCTTACATCGCGATATCAAGGCAGCTAACATACTTCTGAACTCTGAATATGAGGGAAAGGTAAAACCAAACGTATTTGATAATTCTAAGAATGGAAAATTGATTATTTCTGACTTCAGTTGCTTAACTTTCAGAGCAAGTAGGTAGCTGAATTTCGAATGCTTGTCTCTCTCAGATTGCAGATTTTGGACTCGCAAGATTTATCTCCAGATCAAATCCTCGTGCGTCTAGGCTGGTGGGCACCATTGGGTAAGATTTGCTGCGTTTCGTATTTTGATTCGGAGGACAGGGATGGGAGGTGGTTATTAATCTGTCTTAAATGTTTCAAAATGCATGTAAAATGAGCCATGCTCGCTACTTCACCTAGTGCTTTATTTGTTAAACCACAGTTTTCCACGTACTTTTATGGTTCTTTTTTTCTTTTACGGCTTGACTAGTTCAATAATGTTGAAGCTCAGTTTATGCTCCTCTTTGTAGGTATTTTGCTCCAGAATCCATCTTGAGTGGGGAACAAACGGAAAAATCAGACACTTTCTCTTTTGGGGTCGTCCTCTTGCAATTGATTACCGGTCGCAGACCTGTGGGCTCAACAAATGATGTTTTGGTTAATTCAGTTAGTCACGCAATCCTCATTTTCACAATCATAGCCCAAGCTACCTTACTATGGGATTCCGAATTTGATGTTTATAGTCATCGAAGTCGCAATATTGAAATAGAATCATTATCATGATTTACAGACGAGGCCTTATCTTACACAAGCTCTGGAAGATGGAAACTTCGACTCTCTTGTTGATCGTAGGCTGCAGAACAATTATGACCCCAGTGAGATGGCTCGAATGGTGGCCTGCGCTGCTGCTTGCGTGCGTGAATCAGCGCAGTGTCGACCAAAAATGAGTCTGGTAATATTTCAGTGGCCGGAACTTAATCTTTCTTTCCGAGTTGCGCACTTGCTACGACCATGACTAATGACCGCTATTTTTGTTCGAGGACTCATGTCTAGATGATTTAAGATCCGTCAGGTTATCTGGAAATAGGAACTCTGACAAATCAGCTTTCGAAAAATTATGCAGATTGCTCGAGTCCTTGAGAGGCATCAATCTGCTGCTGACCTTGATGATGGGATAGGAGCTGGGCCGAGTAACCTACACCTAGATAGTGTCGTGCTGTGAAGCTTTTAGTACTTTTGGCACGTTAAACTTGTCGAAATCGACAATTTGCACCTATCAAGCACGAGATGCATGTTTTAACCTATATAATACTTTCTTCAGCTTATACACTTGATTTTCATGTCCTTTCTTTTCATAACTATGTAATTGCGCACATAGATTTCCTTTTCAAGGACATCAGTAAAAAATGCTGATTTTACATCCGTTTGGATCAATACGTCGTTGTCTTTCTGTCGTATTCTGAACTCGATATTGATGGTCGTTCATTCTGTGTAAGAGTAAACAGAATTTAAGTCCAAGCCGGACCCCATTCACCAGTCAAAGAGGCAAAAAAAAGAAAAAAAGCATTGGAAAAATATAAATAACAAATAAACGCGAACGCGCTTGTAAGGGTCTCATGATTTGATTAGCGGGAGGAGCAGCCGTGATGGACGAAGATCTCTTCTGATCGAAAGTACTGTGTAATAACAGCAAATAACGCCAACCGGATCGAGTAGGAAAGGAAACGAGAGGATGGACGAGCAATCCTGGCGAGCTCGAGTGCCACGTGCCGTGCGAGGGGTGCAGAGGACCTGAGGTTCGAACGTGAATTCTCGTAACGTGGCGAGAGAGCTAATGAGCGTCGCACACGAGCATTGACAGGGAGCAGAATGACGTAGAAAGGCTATGATAGGACTAGCAGCCGAATCCAGCGTGTACTCGATGCCAAATCGCAGGTGAGAGGTGTCAGTCGTCAGGTTGTCCCAAGTAGTTCGAGGGCGAGAGGGTCCGTACGCAACGTGCACAAAAGTCCGTAAACGAACGGATCGATGTGGGAGTACTACAACGAGAGAGTTATGACGCTACGTGGAAATCCATGTTTGATGTTGCGTTGCGACCGACCCTTAGGTTGTGACATTTCACTATGGCATGAACTCAATGAGAATTATCATGTCGCGAGAATGCTAATTGACTTGAGATGTGCTACAAAACAAAATAGAAGGGACATGGTCTGTCCTTCCTAACCTTTCATTTCCCAATTATTTTTGGCTTCCGGTTTCATCCCTTTTTAGCCCCGGGTATTGCAAAACAACACCACTTTGGGGCCTATACCGCAAAATAGCAATGACGAGCTCGAGCACATCCTCTGTCCCATTTTGCTTGCTTTGTGTTTTTAATTAAACCCAACATTGGTCCCAATGTTCTTTTTTTGCTCAATAGTCCATACGACTATCATCAACTCTAAAGGTAGACTTGGCAAAACTTTGTGAAGAGGCTCTGAATTTCAAGCGGAAGCAATCAAGTCGCTGCTTTGAGTTTTCAGAATTGAGCTCAGAGGTGAAAAGATAGCTTAATTTCGAGTTATTGATTAGTGTGGCCTTTGAGCACGCGCACTTAGAATTACCAATTCAGAAGGTCTAAATCATAACGGTAAAGGGGGAGCTCACGCACATAAGATTTTGACAGACACTATACTTGATAAAGCAATTTTGACACGCCACCCAAGAATAATCAATCTCAAAAGATGAGGAATGTAAAAAGTTCACACCACATATCACGAAGGGGATTGATCCATAAGAAAACATTGACCCGTAACAATGTTTATGCATGTATAATGGCTTTGCTTTTCCATGTATCACCACAACACAATGCACTGAATATACAAAGTGAGCAAAACCCATCATCCTTGCCAATAATAACCTCAGAAGGCGTTTTTGGGGATTGGCTTAGTATTTGTTAGTAATATGTTAATACAATTGTCAAAAACTAACTCTGAAAATATTGAATTGTTAATGCACAAAGTGGGGAATGGCCTTTAAGCATGCGTACACAGGATTACCAATTCAAAAGTTCTAAATAAAGGTAAAGAGGAGTATATGCACATAAGATTCCAACAAACACTATAATTGATAAAGCAATTTCAATACGTGTTCCCTCCCTCCCTCCCTCCCAAATGGCATAAAAAGAATTGGATTGATCAATCTTTGAAACTAAGGAAAGTAAAACTTCACCCATGGAGTAAAAGTATATCGAAAGAGGGACAAAGCATTGACCTGTGATAATAATTATACCAAAAGTTCAGAGACCACATTGTACATTGGATTAAGTTTAGAGATAAATAAATTAAAATTTTAGAGAACAAATTGCACATTGAGACCATTTTTGTCATTATTTCGAAGAAATGCAAAAGGCTGTGAGGATAAGAGAGAGAGAAAAGCTTTAGACTAAAAATTCTCGCATGCGATGAGTGCATGTGAACGTGCTTTAAACTCGTAAAATTACACGGTTTTCATACGGGATGTACATCATTCCACGACTGAAATGCACCAAGCTTATATGTTTATAGGAATCGCTTTCGGTTGAGCCAATCGGTGGAAGAAAGTTGCTCTCAAGTATGATCTCTTTGATACACAGCCACTCATACCAAGCTGTGTGGACCAATCAATCCCCTGAGCTGAATTGCTGCAACGAGTCTCTTGTAACCTAGTGCAAAAGCGGAGGACAAATTCGCACTCCAAAAGTTCGAGGGCCACGCCCCAGGGGTGGGGATACGACTTTGGGGATGCGCTTTGGATTCTTCCTTTTTTCCCTCTCTTTGGATCTTTTTAATGGAAAAAGAGTGTCCAAAGGTATGATGTATATCCAGTTTAATCAATTATTGTCCCGAGTGGATCTTGAATGTGAATCACGTCCCGGTCCATCGTACAGTGCCAAAAAAGGGACTTGAGCGCGTTTATTGGGAGCTAAATACTTTTTACCCACCCTATTAATAACCCAGAGTATGGTTTTTAGGACCACGGACCTAGCCGAATCGGGATGTAGATTTCCGAGGTGGAAAAGTTGGGCCAAGATCCTAGCTTCAAGGAAAAATGCATAATGAAACCCGTAGATTATGGTAAGATAATATTATAATAAAAATTACAATATATCGGGATTACGATCAGAGAAATACATAAAATCAGGTAATATATATCTAACATTTAAGACATGCTTTTGTTAAGAAATATGCTACAAAATATTGATCATAGGATAGAGTCAAATCTTTGGAAGTGGAGAGTCAAACAAGCTCCAAATTGATATTGAACAATTGAGAAAGATGGAAATATGGAAAAGAATCATCCCTCATAGATCGTCTCAACTCTTGTTCATACAAAGACGGGGAAGATACGTGTGGTCCCGACGGGGAAAATTTACCCCATTAAAGATGACGTCTCACGAGGCACAGTTTCCCCGCTCCCCGTACCCATCCTGAACAAATATTCATGGAATCAGCTATTTTATGCCAACATGTGTTCATCTACAATATCTTACTTCTCAAGGCAATTGGACAAGTTAAAGAACCCCCTGACAAAACAATCCAAATGTGCATAATGCCCAAGCTACCCAACATTTACATGTGCGCCGCAATTAATTTTAGTACAAACCTCATTGTAATTATAAAACGGAAAAATAATAATTTCCCTCTGCCAACCGGTACATTGGGTGCCACATTGATAAAAGAATGATCCCCGGTAGAATATTCCGTCAAAAAGTCTAGGGATTGAATTTTTGAGTTTAAGGAATCTTTTTATAGAAGAAAAACTCAAGTCCAACGGTAAAAAAAAAAGGACAAGGCCACGTGGTGCGTCTATATAAAGCAACTTTTTTTTTCTTTTTGTCGGTTCTATTTTAATCCTACTCTAACACTCATTCTCGATTTTTGCCCTACCTCTTTGCGGGCGTGGGAGTCGAAACCCATTCCTGAAATGAAATCGTCCCCACCCCAATCCCTCCTGAGAATGTGGAGATTTGAACTCCTCACCTCCCCATTCTAAGTTGGAAGGGTGGCCATTGGGTCGAACCCCAGTGGTTACCTAAAGTGACTTCATCTCGGGAAAAATTGCCGAGTCGACCAAGTAGGGGACGACGATCCACCACAATAGCTTGCACAATGCTCACTTCCCCATCGTCGCAAGCTTGACACCAAGCCACTAAGTGCAGCCTTGAGTATCAGTCCCCAAGCCATCGAGCTTTACCCTCTGTCTTGTGCATCACGCGCCAACATCTCGACCATAGATCCTGCTTCACCAACCATGGGCAACCCTAATTATAGTGTCGCCCACGGGGGTCACGCCATATGTGTCGGTCGCGAGCCTCAACGAGAGAGACAATGACACAAACCATGGGCTAGTCGATGGGCAAAGCTTGGGGCGATGGCCAAAGGGTGAGAGTTGATCCGAACTTATCAATACATACACAAAGAGAGACGTATAAGACTCAGATCATTACAACGATAGATTCATTTAAGATACCAAAACAATGCCATCCTTTCTCACTCAACCAATCCACATAAGATGGATTTCACTGCTAAATGGATTACCTTTAGCATTAGCCTTTAAACACAATAATGGCATAACCTCATACAAGTTACAAGTCATTAAATTATATAACCAGGAAATAACGAAATTCCTACTCTGAAATTTGTTGGCCAAAACTAGAAAGAACCAATTAAAACCGAAGTTTCTCATTGGCAAGCCTTTGTGCATTTCACAAAGAGAGAAACTGGTTCCCAGTACGAGAAAACTGCAAATCTCAGGTTCTTTGCTTACCAAGCAAAAGATTGACGTTGATGGCAGCACTACGGGGCCTAAGATAGAGGTCGGCGATGAGAGAGAGAGAGAGAGAGAGAGAGAGAGAGAGAGAGAGAGAGAGAGAATGAGGAATTAAGGTTTGAAAAACAAAAAGAATTTGCTAACAATGGTGAAATAACGTTGTTTGTCTGTCATTTTGCTGACTTCACTTTATCGGAGTATCACGTTGGACCCTTTATTTTAAATTAATGCTACGTGGAATTTTTTGGCCACTCAATTTTTCAGCCACTCAAATCGTCAATAGTACTAAAGTGAACAACGGAATAAATTCCGTTCACATTTTTAATTGCAAAACCAAGCCCAAGAAACTTCTTACAAGAAAAACTCTGCTTGATCAATCTCAATTTTATGAGCTTGCAGGGTCTTCATTCTCGATGGTAAGGTAAAGCGGAAAATTAAGTTGATGCGCTTATTTACACAAACTCATTAAATCTTCAAGGCAATGACATTGGAAATCCCTGAAACACAAGCTTATTCGACTAATATGAACACAAGACAAATGGTAATACAAAAGCATTGTTCAGAGCCATCTAATTTTCTATGAAAGTAGAACTGTAGATAATGGTGGTGAAGAAGAGTGTTGATCTCAGTCACGTCCATACTCTACTGGTGACGTCCACACTCTACTTGTAAAGAGGACATTTTCTCTTGGTGCAGTCACAAAGCTATCATGACCTAGCATTGTCTAAAAATAAATAAAAAAATCCATATAGTAAAATTTGAGAGCTTATTCAATTTTAATTCCAATTTTCATCAAAAGATTTTCAAATTTTTTAAAACTAATTCTAAACTACAATTGACACTAAAATATAGTAAAACTACTGAAAATCCAATTACTATTTTTTTCCTAAATTTCTAAATTTTTATTTTTATTTTTTGAAAAATGGAGACTTGGATTGGTTTAGGAGACCTAATCCAAATGTGGGTCTCACTTGGACCCTATGTCGATTATGTAAAGACGAGCATTAGGTTATGTTGAGCTTATTTCTCTAAAATGATCTTGTTTATCTTTTTGTTCCCATGAACAAAAAAGTAATTTTTTTTTTTACTTTTTATTTCTGTTATAAATCTATTCCTTATCCATTGATTTATTTCACATAATAGAAAAACTAATTGATGTATACAAACAAATTTTTATTCTTTTTCTATTTCGAGGAAGAAAAGAACACCAAAATCGAGAAATTGTAATGTTACCAAATAGGCGCTAAGTGTCTATGTCTTCCTTGCTCAAGTAATGTGTAAATAGAATCAAATTTGTATATCGCTTTCATTGGATAATTCAAGGGTACAATTGTAGAGGTTTGGCTACTGGAGAGTCGAGGAACACCTTACCAGAAATTATGAATTGGTTGAATCCATACCTTTTGGCATGTAAAAATTTGTTTTGACTCAAAGCAGTTGGTACTGGGTGGGTGACATTTGAACAAGTGACCTCTAGTTATTAAGTTGCAAGGCATCGGATGCCTCGGAATCTCAAACATTTCGTATGTTCAGTCCTCTAAAGCCACTAGAGGATGGACACTCCTTATATGCAAGTGTCACGGGCCAAAAGATGGACGACCTGAGAGGTTCCCCAGAGTCGACCCCAACTCGCCCGTGGACCTCTTGCTCTCCCTCGGATTCCCACCAAGCCTTATCCCCGAATTGCAAGGGTAGGCGAAACTGTCATTGAGCTAGATTACGGAGTCTGTTCCTTTCATTTATGTCGGTAGATGGTAGCTCAATACTTATGTCGGTAGTTGAGGCGGTGCAATCTCGCCCGTCGGATAAAAAGTAGATCAACGGTTGTAATTCGAGGCCCTCAACTATAAAAGGGATGTCCTCATTCATTTGTAATCACCCAACATTTCAGTAATATCAAAGTTCCATTCCTTTTCAGAGCTTCTCTCTCTAAACTTTCTCTCTCAACGATCCGGGTAAACGAGCGGGTAAGCGTTCGATCGAGTAAGGCTTGGCTTGGGTAGTCTAAAGTCACCCGAGTCGCCGTGCGGTCACGATCCCAATCGATCGGCCTGTGACACAAGGGTGAGAGAATTGTCACGATCACCCGTCCATCAAAGAAGATTAATCAAATGCTCAAAGGGTTTTAAGAGTATACAAGAAACGGATCACCACCAATCAATCGCAAAAAGGACTTTCATCAACGACGCAATGCAATAATGCAATTCAAAGCAAGTGATCTTTAAATTTAGACACTGTGCAAAATGATAAGCTTACCTTGCAAACGATGTAATTGGTTAGTTGCTCCATGTCAACTTATGACCGACTTGTAAATCACTTTTCTGTCAATCATATAAGAGAAGATCAATAATAATGAAATATTTTGGATGTTAAATTGCCTTTGAAGTGATTGGGAATACATAATCATTAGCTCCACCTTATATATAATCACGGAGGGAACAATTAGCCATATCTATAAGATGTAATCATCTTAAATCCATGTCATTTCTTGATATATGTAGATCCATTGCTTTGTAATTGGAATATACTCTCTCTTAGAGACATCACGCACGCGGAAGTTCCAAAGTCAAATGCAAAGTTTCAACCAATCGAAGAGCCAGTGATCCTGTATATATTTCAAAGATGCAATGTATTTATGATAAAGAGAAGATAGGCCCTAGTGAGTAGATATTATGTCATGTGCTTAGTCTATAAAACAGAAGTTTATAGAAGTTAGAAAATTTCTATTCCTATTCCGACTTTTAAATTCTAAGCAGGTGTTTCTTTGAACTTTTATCTAGTTAGCATTCACTTTAACATTGCAAGTGGGGCATTTTTTCACATGAAATACCTTGCATCTTTAGTAACATATAAACACAGGCAGTAAAAGTCGCATCAAATTTTCTCATAACTCTTCTAAGTTAATCTTAATTATAGTGTAAAAGGACATTAATATGGTGTAACAATTTAATCAATTTAATATTTGAATTTCAAGAAGTGCTTTTTAAAATATATATATATATATATATATATATATATATATATATATATTGATTTGCTTTTTCAAAGTATTTTCTTTTTCTTTTTCACGCGATGCATCACGAGGAGTGTTCTGGGGAATAAAATACCTTCTCCAAAGATAAGATAGATGGCATGGTCCTTGAATCAAGGTGCATCATTCTTCTCACCTAGAAATAGGTGATAATCTTAGATCCGAGTCTTTAAACCTGCTCCATCCTAAATAGCCATCCCAGGTGTTCCCTCCACAAGCCATTTATAGGCAAGTGAAGGGAAGAAACACGGGATAAAAGCCCCACTGGGCTCTCCGGCCAGAGCGCTGCTAGCGCTGGGATCCCGCCTCTCGAACAGCGCCAACTGACCGATGAAGAGCGAGATAGACTGCGATGTGGACCCCACACGAAGAGTCACCCGAACACGACACCGAACTTCACAGTCTTTTCGATTTTTTAAATGGTCTTTTACCTCTCGGAAGACCGAGATGGACAAGGCAACGGATGGCGACACCTAGATGACGACACCTGCGTGCAAATGGGGTTCCTCAGAGCTATGCGAGAGGCCATCTGGATGCTTTATTAGAGCTATCATCTCATGCCCAGGGTCGCCCACCCCCGAAGAGGGCCTGCGACCCTCCCCAGGTTTGGGCCGCTTTGGGAAGGTCTAAGCAACCTCCACCGATCCTTCCCGGTGATTGTGGCGGCGGCCCACAGTGAGACTAGATCATATGTGTAGGTGAGTTTGTGTTTTTTGTTGTTTTTATTAAATTCTTAGCTTTTTCTATTTTTCATCTAATTTTGTTTGTATTTTAAAATTTTTTAGTACTTTTTCTGATGTGGTGCTTGGTGGGTGCCACATCATTGCCATGTGTCTTAAGAAAGTAATAAAATAAGACACAAAGAATTTTCTATTAACTAAATTGGATAGAACTAATGGAAAAACTCGATTGAACCAATTTGACAAGTTTTAGAACATAATTATATTTTTTATAAGTTTTAAATCTCAATTCCACTTTCGTAATAAGTTTTAGGATTTTTAATGAATTTAGCCCTAAAGTGAAAAAAAAAAAAAAAAAAAAGAAGTTTGTTGAAGTTTCATGATTTGTTTGATGGGAGAGTAGCCATCGACAAAAATTTATTTCTGTATCCGGGATAGAAAAAATTGGGGGCAAAGGGATAACTCTTGGAAGGACAAAGTTTAGGTATGACTCAGATTTAAACTCTGTTATTAAATGTTAATGACTTTTTCCGCCTCCTTCCAATTACAAATTATAGGAAAGAACAAGACTATTATGGATTGAGATTGATAGATAGTTTCATCTAATGATTAAAAGCAAATTCGGAAGTGTTGTATGTGGTAAATAGTGTAGATTGGATAGAGTCGAATAGGAAGCAAGAGGAAAAGCAAGCAATCCTCACGAGATGAGGTGCCATTTGCCAAGTGATAGGTATAAAGAACCACTATATGCGTTTGGTTGAGTTTTGGGGAAATTGCAAAATCATCTACCCAATAATCTTTGGCTCAAGGTGTATTGATTTTTGATGTTTTGTGTGATTTTTTTGCAAAGTAGCTTTAAAGTTAAAAAAAGAAAAAGGAGGAAAAACAAGGGCTTAGACAGGGCCTTGTAGGGCCACCATGAGCCCCGAAGAGGATTTCGAGGCCGTACCACCCAAGAACGGTGACACCAGGGTCCCGTGAACCCAAGGGTTGCCTCGCACGGCGACACTTGACAAAAGGTGACCATCACGCGATCCCAAGAGTTGCCTCGACGATTGACGTTCGATTCGTGACCATTGACAACGCTCGACCATCATTGACGCTCGACCGTCGGATCTTGTCTGATAGTCGCAAGCAAGGGCGACGTTGGAGAAGATGAGCCAAGCAAAGACCCAAGCGTTGCAACCTTTGGCAAAGACCCAAGCGCAGAAAACCCAGAACTTCAATGGTCGGGGAAGACGATTGGTAGTGAGCAAGGGTAAGACTGGATTATGAAAATATTAGTGAATGTAATTTTGGAAGAAAAAGTTCATTAACCTTAGAAATTGTCTTCCTAAAATGTTAAAAGCTCAAGACAGGTGGGGACTCACCTTGAGCTTTAATCATTGCCATTGTTGACATTTTCGCAAAGTGATCAAAAGAAAGTTAACCAAACGTCCTAATTTTTTCACAAAGGACATTAAAAGACTTAAAATCCATTAGAAAAGCTTGACCAAATGAATCCCTACTAGGTTCGCATGTAATTTCTCATACCAAAAGAAGGTTAATAGTGTTGTGTGTGAGCAATAAGTATAAGCAAAATGAAGTAAAGAGGCTATGATGGGACAAGTAGCCGTCTCTAGCATGCTCGATGCCAAATTGCAGGTCAGTGGTGTTCTGCTATTAGAAGCAGTTGGACAATGAGACTTATTTGGAGGCAATATGTAAACTGAGGGCTCTCAATGGTGAAACCACTCCTCAAAAGCCCTTAAATGAATGGAGGAAGTATGTACAAGATGTGAGACGATACGGTCTTGCTACATGGGGGAATTCATGGTTAATGAAATCCACAATTAACGTGTTGTGAGGCGCATCAATTGATAATGGACACAACATATCACGATGACACAAACTCGATATAAGTTATTGAGTCGTAAGGATGCTAATCGACACGAAACCGCTAGAAAAAGATTAGGAGATTGGTCAAACCTTCTTTAACGGGCCTCTATCCAATATTATCAAAGCAGAAACTATCCATGACATCCTAACAAGACATGTCTTGGATTAGTCGCTGCCTCTCTTCCAATGATATGACTACCATTTCCACGAGCCAAAGGCCCGATCTTTTCTTCGCCGGTAACGTAGGCCAATTTTCTTCCAATAAGTAGGCCCATAGGCCACCGTTTCTGTTCCTTTTCTAGCCCACATTATTGCAAAAAACCACCAAATTTGGGCCTTAAATAAAAAAAAAAAAAAAAAAACTGGCGTGAGCCCATGTGCTGGTCAAAACGAATTGCTCTTTTTGCTCAGTAGCCCATGTGTCATGACCACCCAAATTGGCCTGCGTGACTGGCGAAGAACAGATCGGGCCTTCGGCTCATGGAAATGGGAGTCATATCATTGGAGTACAGCACAAGAAAGTTCAGATTTCGTATAGCAATTTGGGTAGCTGCTTTGATTTTAGGATTTGAGCTCAAAGAGCAACAGGGGTTACTAATAATTACTTCCTAATCAGTGAAACAGTAACTTAATTTCCAGGCTATTGATCAGCGGGCTTTGAGTACATGTTCATAAAATTACGAATTCAAAAAGTTTTAAATCATAAGGCGAAGAAGAGGACCATAAGCACATAAGATTTCAGCAAACACTATGAAAGCAACATCAACACATACTCTCTTGCACAAACGATATACAAAGGAGAGGATTGATTCAACCTCAGGAAATAAGAAACGTAAACTCCACGCGATGGCTTAAAAGCATATTGTTAACGATGTTGATTGAAAACTCATGATAAAAGATATCGTTAGCGCGATGACATGCAAAAATAATGCATACGTTTTGTAGTTACAAAATAAAGATAACTTTTGTTTTATTAATGGTGTAAAAATCATTTTCCCCTAAATTTTAATTAATTAATTTCGGCCTTGCAGCATTGACTAATGAGCCATTCTAAGGAGAAGTTCAACTTCTAAAGAAGCTACCTGCCTTCATTTGATTGCTGAATACGCTAGGACCTAGGTATGTCGTTGAAGCAGTCCTCTCAAGGATGCTTGGAAATAAAATAGAGGGCATTCTTGTCTCTCAATAATTAGTGTAGTAGAACTACCCAGAAAATATTTATCATTAAAGAATTTCAATAACCTTTTTTTTTTTTTTTTTTTTTGAAAGGATAAATGGATTTTTGCTTTTTCTCCTTCTCTTGGTTCTTATGATCAAAGCCTTCCTCCTTGCAAAAGTACCTATGCAAATGTCATGTTCAACTGCTTCATTAATTTGTCAATCACAAATCTTAGCATCTTGTAAATGAGACAAAATATGATTGCACAATATTTCCTACGAACTATAAATTTGTAATATGTTTGGAGCTTAGCTACCTAAAAGATTCCTTTTCATAGCAAGATAAACAGTAAACACAATTTGATATGTAGCATACAAATAAAAATAAAAGATTACAACCTTTTCAACATGCCCACCAAAAGTATATAAATTTTTTCCTTTGATTGAAATTTTTTTATGCATTTGCTATAGCATTTCAAATTGTTAACGCATGATAGAAAAGGGAACAACTTATCCAAACTGCAAATTTATCGTGAAGCAGTGTATTTTGATATGTAGATATAGGGCTATGCGGTAAACATGAGAGTTGATTTGAGATAAGTTATTAACAAATCGCTTGTTGACACTTGAGTCTTGTTAATCACTTATTGACATCTGAATCTTTACTGATAATTGGATATGCATTTAATTTTTTTAATAAATAATATAGAATAGAGCATAAAAAGAACAATAATGATCAATGAAAGATCCGCCTATGGAGTCCGGCCACATTCGTTCCGCTTGGGCTTAACGCAGTCCAGCCCCATCACCTCAAATTCACAAATACCGCACTCAATTGCTTTGGCTCCGGATTTCAGTTACAGGACCGTTAAGTTTCTTTTCACGGAGTCAATCTTCTCCCCAGCAAGCACAACCTCCATAGACGAAGCTCTTTTCGCTTCGCCGCCGCCAGTCTCAAGCTCGATTGCAGGAATCGATCCAGGACTTGCTCTCGTCGCCCCACCAAAACCACTAGGATCCCCATCGACCAAGTTGAAATTTGCTCATCCTGACATGTTTAACAACGGAATCGTCACCTACTGTCTCCTTTCTCCTAGAGAAGTTGTATGAAAAGCCGAAGCTGAAGGGGAGAATAACGCATGTCCTGTCACGAACTGGATAGTGAGTGGCAAGCACGATGGGCAGACTTACTGGACCAAAAGAAACGATCAATCTTGTTCGCAGCAATGGACTCGGCGATGATCCAGTAAGACAACACTTAAGAAGGCAGCAAAACAGAGCATAGATCAACAGGCAAAATCTAGTGTGAATGTTCAATCAGGAAGAAACAACCTGGTTTGTGCTATGGCAATTCATGGTGACGAGACAAAGAACAACGGTTACTCAGCGACACTCCAGTGAAGTCTCGGTAGATTTGGCACAACGATTTAGTGACGGTGTCCGTGAGGCGACCAGCACGTTGCGGTTCGGCAATAGCGGTGGCTCAGACGAGGATTGAACGAAGGTGGTGAGTAGGAAATGATTAACTTCTTCAAGGGGGTAGGCAAACGCCAGCAGAAGCAGCATGAATGCCACCGTAGCTCTAACGTAATGTGGTTATAGACGAACTGAGAATCCATCATCTTCTCTTGAACTGTATACGATTAGAGAACCGGACTACTAAACCCCTTCAGGGACATCGCCACACGACATGCTCTCTTGCAAAGCAACGCCTTGCAAACTCAGCAAACCTTTGAGTTCGAGTGGCAATGAAGCTATTGCTTCTCAAATTCAAAGCTTCAAGTCCCCATGAGATTACTGATACTTGCAGGAGCTGAACTCGAGAGCGTATTACCTTCAAGAGGCAAAATCTCCCAAACCTCCGAATTCGCCTACTGATTAAGAAACCTTCCAAGTAACTCCATTCCCTTCGAGATCAAGCGTTTGCCAAGAACTACAGTTTCGGATCTCAGGAGATATGGCTATTGGCTTCCACTAAAAGAGTCATTCCTCGAGGTTTGATGAGCTCGGGACAATCATGAGGTACCGATTCGTCTCAATGTGGAACTGCACGTTGCTGATGGAGCTTTGCGTGCAGATAAGAATCGAGCACATTGTTTTTGTGAAATTAGAGCAATTGTTCCAAAAGTGAAATGGATCGTTCTATTGAGCTATAAATTGGATTGCCGGAATAATCTATTTTCCTTTTCTTGCCAATTTTTTTTTTAAAAAGAAAAAAAGATGGGAAAATTAGCCGGAATTTAAAAAAAAAAAATTATCCAAAAAATCTTAAACCTATTGCAATTTTTGTCAATTCAGTTCATCTAATTAATTTTAATTGGAAATAATTGACGTAATCGTCGGTGGGATGATCGGCATTGACATAAGCAATTTTAAATAATATTTAAATTGTTTTGAATTTTCTTTGAATTTTTTATTTTTCCTTTTTTTCTCTTTCCTACATTCCTTCTTTTTTTCCCCCTTTTCTCTTCTCTTCTTCTTTTTAAAATTTTTTTTTTCTTTCTTTTTCTCTTTCTCCCTACACCGACCGCCACCAAGCCTCGTCAATGGCTGGCAAGAGGTCATTAACCTTGGGCGAGGGACAGCCCACGCTTGCCCAATTTGGGCAAAATTGGTCAGGTGGATTCAATTGACAAAAAATGAAAAAAATTATTATTCAACAAGCGAGAATTGAAAAGTTTAAGCCTAAATTGATAAAAGTGCAATAAATTTATGATTTTTTGGACAATTTTCCCATGAGAATTCTAAATGATGACTCAATTTGCAAAATTCTATATCAACAAGGCCTGGCAAAGGGGGAAAGGGAAAAATGAAAGAAGAAAAAGAGAAAAAAAAAAAACTAACTAAAAAGGCATTAAAACATTTTAAAAAATTGTTCACATTAGCGCCGCTATGCTATGTAAGACGGCCAATGTCAATATCAAAGATTTCTGACAAAAATTGGCTGGATATACTCAATTGACAAAAAATAAAAAAACGCTTAAGACTCTATAGATGAAATTGAAAGGTGTCGAAGTCAATAGATTTATGACATTTTAAACAATTTTTCTGAATTCTTCTAGGTTAATTAAATTAAAATGAATTGGCCAACATTGTGAGAGATAATGGTTTGGGAGAACCCACGCTGATCGAGGATCATTGGTCCAACTCGACATTTCCACTAATCCAGTTTTCCCTCGACTCCCATTCGAAAGGGTCGCAACATATATATCATATCCTAGTTTTTTTAGATAACCAAATGCCCAATCATATCTCTAAAGATTGTGTCTTTCTCAAACTATTACTTAAATCTTAAAATATTCAATTAGACCCAGGTCAAATGCAAGAGAACTAAGCAAGATTATTTCTCCTGACAAATTCGGTGCGGTATATCACTGTTAACATCTTCTTTTCTTTTTTGTCAAAAGAATTTAACACGTCTAATTCAAAGAAATTAACCACCCTAACTTGGGCCTTAAATAGCAAAAAGTAAAATCAGGATTGAGCACATTTTCTGGCCGATTTTGCCTAATTCGTGTTGCTAATGAACCCAACATGGTCCGAATGTTCTTTTTGCCCAGTAGCCCAGGTGACTCGATCACTCGGATCGGTCAATGTGACTGGCGAAGAACAGATCGGGGCTTTGGCTCGTGGAAATGGAGTCTTATCATTGGAAGACAGCACAAGTATTTTGGATTTCATAAAGCAATTTGGGTAGCCGCTTTGAGTTATAGGATTCGAAATAGTAGGATTTGAGCTCAAAGAGCAATAGGGGTAATCAACCACTTCTTAACCTGTGAAACAGTAGCTTAATTTTCGAGCTACCGATAGGCAAGCTTTGAGTATATGTACATAAGATTATGAATTCAAAAGGTCTAAATCATAAGACGAAGAGAAAGATCACATGCACATGAGATTTCAGCAAACATTATGAAAGTAATATCGACACATTTTCTCTTGCACGAACCAGGAGGGGATTGGTTCAATATCGGGAAATGAGAAACGTGAAAGTCTGCGCGATGGCTTAAAAGCATATCGTTAGCGTCCCAAGTCAATAACTTGATTGGGAAAGTGGTTTGATGGCGATCAGCACTGGATTGAGATGTGGACCCAATACAAAAATCCCCTCAAACACGACAGCAAACTCCTCATTTTGTTGATTTTTCAAATGTTCTTTCTCCTTTCGAAACACCATCATGGACAAGGCAACGGGCAGGTGAGTCGCCATGCATGGCGACACCTGCATGCGAATAGGGTTCCTCAGAGCTGCGCAAGATGCCGTCTAGATGCTTTATAGAGCTATTATCTTCTGATTAATCGAGGGAGGAATCTTGGCATGTTCACACTTGTGTGGAGTAAAAGAAGGAAGTTTGTCAAAGTTTCAAGATTTGATCGATGGGGAGGTGGCCATCGACAGAGATTTGTCTCTGTATTCGTGATAGGAAAAAAAAAATGGGGCGAAGGGATAGATCTTGGAAGGAAGAAGTTCGGGTATTAATCAGATTTAAACTCCGTTATTAAACGTCAAAGACTCTTTCCGCCTCCTCCCAAGCACAAATTACGGGAAATGAAAAGAAAAAAAACAAGACAAGATTATTAAGGAATGACGTTAATGGATTTGGAAATAAAAAGCAAATTTGGAAGATTGCACATAGTGAACAAGCTCAGTTAGACTGAGTCGGAAATGAAGTATGAAGATAAGAGAGCAATCCCTGCAAATTCAGGCACCTCATGCCATGTGATAGGTCTAAAGGAGCTAAGCTGCGTTTGATTGACCTTCATTTCTTCAAAGATCTTTGGCTTAAGGTATATTTTCTTTGGTTATTGATTTTTGGTGTAATTTTTGGCAAAATAACTTAAAAGTTTTTTTATAAAAAATAAAAAATAAATGGAGCTACTGTTCATCATCTACAAGGGCTGAAGCAAGGGCTCGAGAGGGCCGCTGCGAGCCTAGGAGAGGTATCTAAGATCATGCAACCTAGGGGTGTGCATGATCTGGGCGGGCAGTTCCTGACCTAGAATTGGGAACCGCTCACTAAGGACCGGTTTGGAAAAATTGGAACCGGGATCCACCTGTTTGTTGCATGGATCCACCCAGGAACTGAACCGCTGATCCAGTCGGGTTCCCGGGTGGATCCATGGAACTAATCTTGACGCGAAACAATTTTGGTTTTCAACATAGAACGGTCGGGTCTATGAGTTGAGAAGGAGGGGAGGAGGTCTATGGTTGAGTTTTCAACATAGAACGGTCGCGGAACAATTTTCCACGGCTGTGGCTGGTGGCAGCTGACGTGAGGGGGCGAACAACAGCGGCGGCGGCGTCGACGCTCGAGGATGATCAAAATGGCGATAGGATTAGGAGGAACTGAGGAAGAGACAAAGGGAGAGAGAATCGAAGACGAAGGAAGTGAGGAAATGAGATCTAATCTAGGGTTTCTTTTAGTAATTTTTTTTTTTAATATTAAAAAGGTTCTGATCCAATCCGGGTGGGCAAATCCGCCCATGGAACCGGGAATTGGACCGGTACCCACCGGTACCGAAAAATTGGAACCGGGAATCGGACCGGTTCCCTCAAGAACCGCTGGTTTCGGGCAGTTCCGGTCCGGTTCTGGGTGGTCCGGGCGGTTCCCGGGTATTTTGCACACCCCTAATGCAACCTCAGTGGGGCTGTGCCCAGGTCGCATCAACGCTTGACCATCGACAACCATCAACTCTCGACTATGAGCGATGCGTGACCTCAAGATTTCACCTAATAGTCAAGAGCGAGCTTGATGTCCAAGAAGATGAACTAGGTGAAGACCCAAGCACGGCGACCTTCAGTGGAGACCGAAGTGTAGTAGAACTTTTACAGTCAGACGAGAAGAACAGTCACAAACTAGGGCAAGACTAGAATATACAAGTATTAGTGGGGGCAATTTAGGAGGAAAAAGTTCATTAACCTTAAAAGCTGCCTTCTGAAGGTGCCCAAAGGCGGCAAGTGGGGATTTTCCTTAGACTTTTAGCTTGCTTGCATTTCCCTAAAATGGTCCCAAAAAAAAAAAAAAAAAAGTTCGCCGATATTCCTAATTTTTTCTCAGGGACTCTAAGGAATAAGAAAGATAAACCAAATGCATCCTTTGGTGGGTTCACATGTGATTTATCGTACCAAGGGAAGGTTATTAGTTTTGTACATGAGGAATAAGAATAAGTAGAATAAAGTTTAGAGGGTATGATGGGACAAGCAGCCGTATTTAGCATACTCGATGTTATATCTCAGGTTGGTGCTTTGCTATTGGCAACAATTGGAGGACGGGATGGTAATTGGAGTTGGAGGCAATACGCAAGCTTAGAGCTCTCAATGGCTGCAAAATTGCTCCCAAAATTCCCTAAATGAATCGAGGAAGGATGTATAACAACAGAGTTATAATGAGCAACGAACTTGATCTTGTTATGTGGGAATCCATGACGAACGAAAATACTTGATTGATTTGTCATGGAGACATCGATCCATAATAGATTGTGAAGTATCATGATGACATGAATCGACACAAGTTATTGTGTCGTAAGAATACTAAGTGACTTGAAAGCCTAATAGAAAAAAGGGTTAGGTACAAGTCACTTTCTCATATTATCAAGCTTAAACTCTTCGTGACAAGTTTAAGATTATATAGAATGTGCATGATAACAGTACTATTTCCAACCAAAATTATTTTTCTGGTATCGATAACAAGTTTGGAATAGAATTTTTTTTTTTTTCTAGGATAATTTTTTAATCCAAAAATAAATTTGGAATAGAAATAAGAAGTAAAAAAAATTTCACTTCTCTATTTTTGTAATAGAAATGATAAAGATAAAATCTTTTATCGTTTGCCCTCATTACTAGTCAACCGACAACTTGTTGCCGTCGCTTAAGAATGAGAAATTTTGTGTTGTTACAAACGAATTTCTACTCTAGGAACCGAAATTTTATATTGTTGTTAAATGTATATTTTTACTCAAAAACATATCCAAAAAATAAAAATACTGGAAAAAATTACTTTCTGAAGTATTATAGTTATCATTCGTGCTCTTATTAAGTGGCTCTAGCTAGTTATGTAAGCCACCTTTTTTGTCCTTTTTCTAGCTCAAAGCATCGTGAAACCAACCTAATTTGGGCCTTAAATCGCAAAAGGTGAAATTGGGCTTGAGCACATCTTCTGGCCGATTTTGCTCAATTCGTGTTGTCATTGAACCCAACGAGGTCCGAATGTTCTTTTTCCTCAGTAGCCCATGTGACTCGATTACCCAAATTGATCTACGTGACTGAAGAAAAACGAATCGGGGTTTTTGGCCCATGGAAATGGAGTCTTATCATTGGAAGACAGCACAAATACGGTCGGATTTCAGAAAGCAATTGTGGGAGCCCGCTTTGGGTTTTAGGATTTGAGCTCGAAGAGCAATGGAGGTAGCTATTTATTGATATGCGAAGTAAAGTGTACACGAGATCACAGATTCAGAAGGTCTGAATCATAGGGCGAAGAGGATCACGTGCGCGTAAGATTTTGGCCAAACCCTTATAAAATCGACACATCCTCTATCTAGATAGAAGGATGAGAATCTGGCTTACGTCTAACAACGAGAACACAAAAAGTTCTCACATTAGTTAAAGGCCAAAATCCTAAAAAAAATTCCAAATTATGCCCACTATAACACATTTACTCTAACACTATAAATCTCAAATGTGTTCTTGTGTGACACATTCACCCATCCATCAAAGTTCCATCAATGAGCTTCGTTAAAAATATGCCTACTTGGACATCGGAAAATGAACGGTATTGACATGATGCTCAAATAACTTAGTGATATAAAAATTGACTTTATTTTTGTTGAAAAATATTTTCTTATGTAAAAAAAAATATATGATAAATGTGTCTCGGTTGACATAATTTGTGATTTTTGATATTAAAAATAAAATTTCGAATAAATGTATTATAATGGGTAAAATTTGAGAATATAAGTGACTTTTTCCCTTAGTTTAAAGCATGTCGTCGGAGAGACCGATCCATCAGAAGGTATTTACCTATGAAAGTGTTTTATGCGAACACAGTTGGCTATGTTTCCTTGCATGCTCCCAACAACACAATGCACAAAACGCACGAAAATGACAAAACCCCTTGATGAAAAAGCATTTTAGTGAATGGCTTTATTGTTAAATTCTAGATGCAAATGAACATATCAATTCACTTGTCAGAACAAATATTATAATGATAAATAATATCATCTCATAAATATTGATGATTAATAAACCAATTAAATATTAAAAGTGGACTTATCCTAAAATTTACCTAGTATATCAAAACAGAATTGAGAATATATTAAAATTAACAATCTTATAAGCAAAATTCCCGAACATTAAATATGCGATAGCAAAATTCCTTATTTATTTATTATCCCATCTCTAAATATATCAAACCTACCCAATTTATTAATCCATAATATCACTATATGAATTTAATTAAACATAAATGCACTAAAATATGTTAATATTTCAAGTTTATAATAAATATTTTGATTACCTTATCATCGAAAGCCACATGAATAATATGGTATACCTCTATCCATATTTAATTTATGGTTATATATTATAATGAGTAACCACACATCATCGCTTTTCAGTCTCGAACATACATATTATATCATTTAAATGGCGCTTACTCACTTAAAAGTATTAAGCACAGTAATATATAATTCACATAAATGAAATTACTTACAAAGCATAAAAGCCTAAAATTCATATCATTATAATGAAACTACATTGTAATCTTAACAAAATAAAATTAGAACATAACAGAAGAAAACATGAAAATATGAAATAGACCCGACATCTTGAATCAAATAATAAGTATTTTGTCATTGCTTTTCGTTTTTTTTTTTTCAAATTACTAGAAAAACTCTAAGAACAATGAAAAAACAATCTAAAAGTAAAACCTAGCCGTCCCCCTAGGCTCTTAAAATAGGATAATATCCAAAACTCCTAACGCAAGGAAATTGCTCTTTTTTTTTTTTATACATAAAATTGGGGAATAAATAAAAGAATTCCCGATTTACATCCACCTTCTAAGGCTTTTGTGGGCAGCGTCTTTTTTTTTTTTTTTCCTTTTTTTAATTATTTTCTCTATGTCTCATTATGATGCATGAGTAAATAGAGGGGAAATCCAAATATTTTCTCATAAAAATTATATTATTTATTGCCTAAAATAGATCAAATAACTATAACTTGGTATAGGTTAGCAACATGTTAATAGAGCCATCAAAAGCGAACTTCCAAAATAGAGAAAAAAAAAGTCACAAAAAAGATCTAAACTATGCCAATTATAACACATTTACCTTAAATTTTAACCGTGAGATAAAAAATCTCAAAATTTATACTCGTATGACATAATTACCTTAGATTATTTTTTTATATAAAGCTAAAAACTCCAACCTTATGCCTATGCAACATATTTAATCTCAAAGTTTATAGTTTTTTATGTCATAGAATTTTTTTATATAAATGTATTAGGTGCAAATGAAAAAAAATAGAGGCAAATATGACTTAGAGTTTTCAGTGATTTTTGCTCTCTAAAATATTGAATTGTTCCGAGCGCGCCGGCGTCAAGGACAACGCCGGTCAGCGGCGACGAACCTAGTGCCACTCGGGAACGAGACCGAGATGTCAGAGGCAGATGAGCAAGGCTTTTGGACAGGCGGAGGCGGAGTCAGAGGCGGAGGCAGAGGCTGAGAGAGGTGGGATGCGTAGAGAAGAAACAGAGGAAGGCTTTGAGTGTTCTTGGTTATTTTAAGAGGAGAGAGAGAACTTGCCCATTCAAGTGAGGACAGAGAAAATTTTTTAGTGGGAGGAATCGCTGACCGTCCTTTCTTCTACAAGAGCCGAGCTGAGCCAGCCAAAAACGAGCCCTTTTTTCATTTTCAAGGGGTCCCGCTCGGGACAGGTGTCAGTATGTGAGTGATTTGTGTGCGCCACATCATCCGCTGACGTGGCGCGTACAATAGCCTGATGGAGTGGGACCACACCAGCACGTTTCGCGTTTTTGTTGCTTTCTTATTTTCCATGTTGGAGCGTGAAACGTATACAGCATTTTCTCCAAGTCCGGTCCCAGTGGGACCACCAGGACAATGGTTGATAGCAATAGGGTTACCCTAACGTTATCAAGTCTCAATCAACTATTGTCTAAATCATGGACAATAATTGATGGACAATAGTTGATTGAGATTTAGACAATGGTTGATTAGACTTGATAACGACAGCGCTAGTGGCCACTCGCGCTGTCGTTATCAAGTTTTAATCAACCATTGTGATCTTACCAAGTTTCTCATGGGCCTTTTCTTCTTCGCCTCTTCCACCTCTTCTTCTACGTCTTCATGGGAGAGGTGATCTGGTGATATTCGATATAAAGGAAAGAAGGGATCTCTTCTTCTCAAGAAAGGATTTCGGATTCCGTAAGAAAACTTGCGGGGGCTGGTCACCCTCTCATTTTCCATTTCCAGTATAAAAGAAAAAGAAAGAAGGGTTCTTTCTCTCTCAAGGTTCCTGTATGTGATCGGCAAAGGGAGAGCCTCGGGTTATGCGTGCCTCGCACCGTCTCTTGCCAAGCGCCGCGCACTGCCCGGCATCAATACTTTAGTCAATGGGCACTTCATCCTGAGCCATTCTTTCGGCAACGGCAAGGCCTTTTTCAGAGGTTCCCAGCGGCGGCTTCTCAGAGGTAAATCTGCTCGGAGAAGAAGGGGGTTATGGGCGGCGCGTAAACGGCGGAGTCCTTACCAGCCGGGAAGAAGAGGTAGTAGCAGGGAAGCGACTGAAGGTGGGGGAGCGTGAGTTCCTGACTGGGGGTTGAAAGAATGAAGCCGAGTTCATCACCAGTATGCCGTGTCTTTGGTTTGGATACTTCACGCACGAGTTGGTGCCTAACAACACCTTGGAGTTCCACATACATGGTGAGCATGTTGGCCTCCCTCTGCCTTTGGCAACCCCTTTGCGATACTCTGTCTCTGCCTCCGTTCGGCAACCACTTTGCCGGAAGCCACTTTTTGGGGTTCTAATGTTTAGCGTTTAGTTGGAAACCAGCGGTTTGGAAAAGATTTTCCGAAAAAATAATAGCTTTAAAAGTTTAAATAAATGGAATTTTTTTCCTTCATTTTCTCATGGAAATAGTTAGGCATAGATTTCTTCAGGCGACGAAAACATTTCGGAAGAATTTTTCCAAATCACCCATTTTTCGTTCCCCGGGATATTTATTTTATATCTTTAAAGAGAGCTCGAGGCAAATACTATAAGGCACTTAGCCCAACACAGGTTAGCATTTTCTAAGTTAGGTTAGCATATTCTAAGTTCTGGAAATGCACTCGCTGCTATGCCAGATCCAGCTATGGCCCTAAGGTTGTCCGACCCCGCCACCGGTGAGAGAGGACGAGAACAGCGCCGACATTGATGACAGCGGTGCCAAGCGGCAGTGGCTGGCTGTTGGTATCTGCATGGCGAGAGAGATTGGGGATTGTGAAACTTGGAATTTCCTTCGATGTGTCTGCTTAGATATCCTGTGTTGTCAACGAGTTAAAGTGGTTGTGGCCTTTGAATATATGGGGTACCCTTAGTTATGATCTACTCAGCGAAAGTAAATAAAAGATGCGATTTACCTCTGAATGGGAAGGATCTAAATCTCAATCCATATTGTTTATGTTCACTATTTCTTCTTTTAAATTACGTCTATGTAGAACGTATATAGAGCCCTGCCAAAATGAAAGATCTAGACGGTTGCATCTTTGCACGACGATCTCCCATCACAGCCTCCGGATCCTAAGTTGGGGGGAAGGGTTTTGCTGCTTGGTTGAGGTGATAGACTGAACACGGGTTAACCTATAGGTAGATGTGATTGGATACATATCTGACGTCGACATTGTTAATCAGCGAACATCTTATATAGGTGGACGAGTGAAAATGCATAAGGAGTAACGAGATTCCTGTATTCGCACGTTACCCTTGTCCCATTGGTCAGAGCCTTCACCTTTTTCCTCCCTCTCTTTTTTTCAGGAGCTGTTTTTCTTTCGTTCTCAGGACCCGAAGGACTAGCACATGCTTATGAGGATTGTAAGTTTAGAATTTACTTTTGCCTTTCGTCTTTTATTGAATCAATAATTGACTACAACTGTGAATCGTAGAGCTTTCCTCTATACATGAGAAACGTTCCCAGTGCAGGTCATCCTAAAATCAAGGGAGCTAATTTACTTGTGGCTTCGAATTCGAGTCCAAGGTAAAAACAAACATATTTGATATATACTTAAAAAGAGTCCACCTTGATGTTTTGGACCTCAATTGGTTAACTCTGAGAGCGATTATCGCATTCATGCATTTGAAAGTATAATGAATATACCATTTTTTTTTTTTTTGAACAAATCTCCATGCTTTGACTTGAGATACTTGGCTTATAACAGATTCGAGCCTTGTATCTTCGGGAGCTCAAAGCACGTAGCTAACCAATTACACACGAGGGATAAAGTATCGAGTTCGACTGCTTTATAGAATGGGGAAAAAGAAAAAGCCTAGCGGTAAGTTTTGTCAATTAGAACATTAACGACGGGCTTCTGGAATCCTGTAATTGAGATAGGAAGGGATCGTATAATAATCTATAATATTTTTGAAGCATAGCTATCAAAGACTATTTCATGGCAATATGGACACATTTTAGTATGCAACATCCCGAGGGTTGACTCTTCCTCTGGAGAATGTATAGGATTTGGCGCTAAACACTAGAGTTGAAGTGAGGCATGCTATCGACTTATGTGTCGAGCTTACAGAGTAGGTTCACTTTCAGATGTTTCCCACTAGCTGGAAAAACAGAAAAAAAAAAGTGACCGAATGCTCGAGCTTTATCTTTAATGGTTGCATCTTTGTCAAACTAATGCTAAAATATCCCAGAATTGTCGATTAAGAGAGATTACGGACCACCTCATCATTGTAATCTTTGATAACTCAGAACCCAAATTAATTGAACTTTCGCTGGGTACTTTTCGCTGATCTTTATTTAATTCTGTGTTGAGCATATTAGTGTCTACATGACTTACCATAGATTTCTACGTGAGCATATTGCTCTCTCCCGCTGATTATATCTTTCAACTCTCTCACGCACTCTGTCTCTCTCTCTCTCTGTGAGTATCTGTTTCCTCGTTTCAGCCAATTTTTTTTTTCTCGACAGCAATGTCAACTCCACTTCCGGTCTCCTCGCTGTCTTCACCGGCAGGGACCAACACCACTGTGCCGCCTCTGGCCGCCACCCCCACCTCGGCATTTCCTCTACCGTCAGCTTCTTCCGGGTCCCCTCCGCGCACCATATCGGCAGAGGCGGTCGTGGTGCGGGTGGGGGTGGCGGTCGTGGTGGGGGTGGGCTTGCTGTTAATACGTTTCAAGAAAAAGGGATGGTGGCTTTGCTCCACATCCTCTAGCAATGATCTCGGTTTCAGCGGGGCCCATTTCCCTTTTGACGCTTTAGAGAAGTCGACTAATGGCTTCTCAGGGGCAAATCTACTTGGAGAAGGTAGCTTTGGGCACGTGTACCGCGGAGTCCTTTCCACCGGAAAAGATGTAGCAGTGAAGCGACTGAAGGTGGGGAGCGTCCAGGGAGAACGTGAGTTTCTGACTGAGGTTGAAATAATAAGCCGAGTCCATCACAAGCATGTCGTGTCTTTGGTTGGATACTGCACAACCGGGTCCGAGCGCATCCTCGTGTACGAGTTGGTGCCTAACAAAACCTTGGAGTTCCACTTACATGGTGAGTTTGGATTTTCAGTACCAATTCACGCCACGATCTTACATACTGCCCCCTCTTGCTTATCAGTCTTAGCACTGAGGTTCATGTGAAAAGAGAAAAGGACAACTAATCAGAATAGGGGTGACATGGATCTAGAATAGAACTAGGAATCGAACCGGATGGAGTACCGTAACTGGTCCAGGTCCTGATTTTTTCAGTTACCATTTGGTTTTCAGCTAAAAAAAAAGTGAAATCAGTACTATGTGGCTCAATTCTCTAGTAAGAGTCGATCAAATTAGGAATTGATGAAGTTTTATGATTTATGTTTTATGTTATTTGTTTTGAACTTTTTATCATTTATTTTATTTTACGTGTTCATCTTTTTTTTTTTTTTTTTGGTAACACAGTGAACCACCGTAAGCCGACAGCTCGACTCAAATTAGGAATTGATGAAGTTTTATGATTTATGTTTTATGTTATTTGTTTTGAACTTTTTATCATTTATTTTATTTTACGTGTTCATCTTTTTTTTTTTTTTTTTTGGTAACACAGGTGAACCACCGTAGTTCGACAGTGGCGAGCAAACCTTGGGAGAGCGACTCCAAGACCCACGACCACAGTACTCCAGGTAAGAATCCCTAACGACGCATCTGAGATTCAAACTTCTCCTCTTCGTGAGGGGGAGAGAGCCCAAGCCAGCTACGCCGGCGAGGGTGGTGGTACGTGTTCATCTTTTATAGATCATCATTATTGCAAATGGAGATCAATGGAGATTTCTATTGTTGCATTTACTTTCATTTTGTTTAACTAAAAATAAAACAATAGAAAAGGAAGAACCAAATGAAAAAAAAAAAAAAAAAACAGTTGCTTAGGTAGTAGAGGTGATTGGTTCCTAGTTCGGGTATTAGGGGTGATTGGTTCCTAGTCCGGTCCGATTCCACACAGGGAACCAAGAATCGAACCGGTTCCCAATTTTGGGACTAAGGAACCAACCAGACCATTAATTTTATTTTTTTAAAAAAAAAACTATAACCTTTCTATAGTTGTTATTTTAGAGTTTATTGCTAATTTAAAAAATATATTTATGTATTTAAAAAAAAAAAAGAATTGGTCTGGTTCTTGGTTCCCTTTGGAATTAGGAACTAAACCGAAAATCACCGGTTCTGTTTTTATGGAACCAAAAACCGGACTGATGTCCCACAGGAGCTAGACCAAACTGGCTGGTCCGGTCTAGGTGGTTCCTAGTTCAGTCAATCCGATATGCTCACCCCTAGCCGGGTAGACTTGAATTGATCGACTGGGTAGGTTTCAGGGCAGCAAGGTAGGATTTAGGTTCCAAAAATCAAGGAGCTGGTTCTGATTGGATGGGTTCCAGGTGAACCTAGATGGGACCTGGATGCCCTAAATCAGAGAACTTGGCGCTTTGTGCGTTTAATGGAAAGGATTCTGATGGAAAGTGACCGTTGCAGGAGAGGAACAACCGACCCTTAATTGGCCAAGTAGACTGAAAATAGCTTTGGGGGCTGCCGAAGGACTAGCATATCTTCATGAGGGTTGTAAGTTTCAGATGTACTTTTGCCTTTCATCTTTATTGAATCAATAGTTAATTAAGACTCTGAATCATAGCTCTTGTATATGTGGGAAACATTCCTTGTGCAGGTGATCCTATCATCATACATCGGGATATCAAGGCAGCTAACATACTTGTGGACTTTGAATTCAAGGCAAAGGTATAAGCAAACTTTTTGGATGAAATTAAAAGTCGGCATTGATATTTCCGACTTCAGTTGGTTAACTGTTAGAGCAAGTAGATTGCACCCCCTCTGAATTCTGAATGCTTTTCTCTCTCAGATTGCAAATTTTGGACTTGCAAAATTTACTCCTGATGCAAATAGTCATGTGTCTACCAATGTGAAGGGCACCATTGGGTAAGATTTGCTCCATTAGTATTTTGATTCGGAGGACTGAAATGTGAGCTTGTTATTAATCTGTCTTAGATGTTTCCAAGTGCTTGTAAAATGAGCCATTTCTCCCTCGTACCTTGTGCTTCGTTTGTTGAAGCACAGCCTTTTAGGTACTTCTTTTGCTTGACTAGTCCAAATATGTCTCTGTTCAAATATGTTGAAGCACAGTCTATGTTCTTCTTTGGAGGTACCTTGATCCAGAATACCTTTCGAGTGGGAATTCAACAGAAAAATCGGACGTTTTCTCTTTCGGGGTCGTGCTCTTGGAGTTGGTTACTGGTCGCAGGGCTATGAATATGGGCGTTAGTCTGGTTAATTCGGTAAGTCGTGCAATTCTTGTGTTCACAATAATAGCCCAAGCTACCTATTTCTTACTCTTTTTTTTTCTTGGGTCCTGGAGGGGATTCGAATTTATACGTGGTTTTTAATCATCCAAGTGCAATATTGGGATAGAGTCATTGTTATGTTCATTACAGGTGAGGCCTCAGCTCACACGATATCTGGAAGATGGAAAATTCGACTCTCTTGTTGATCCTGGGCTGCGGAATTACGACCGCATTGAGATGGCTCGTATGGTCCGATGCGCTGCCGCTTGTGTGCTTTCTTCGAGGGAGTGTCGACCGAAGATGAGTAAGGTAATATATTTAGTACCTGGAGCTTAATCTTTCCTTAATAGATTTATGCCACTTGCTACATTCATGACTAAAGACGGTTCTTTTTGTTCACTGACTCTATGTCTAGCCCATTTAAGATATGTGAGGTTACTGGAAATAGGAATTGTGACAATCAGCTTTTGAAAAAATTGAGCAGATTGTTCGAGCCCTCGAAGGAGATCTGCCTCTTTCTGACCTTATTGGTGGGATGAAATGTGGGCTGGGAAACCGCCAAACCCGGGGGCGGGGATTGCTCAGATTGTGGTCAAGGCCTCGAAAAGTCCAAAAGATGCCAGAACACGGCAGCAGTCTTAGGGGTGAGCAACGGTCTAGGGTTGACCCTCAACCGATCCTAAATCGGCCCAATCCTACCGGTCCTAGTCCGGTTCCCAAGGGGACTGAGTCGGTCCTTGGTCTTGAAATTCTAGGACCAACACTGTACAGGTTGGTCATCGGTCCTAAGAGTTTTGAGTCGGTCAAACCCTAGACCAACCCTATATATTATATTATATTATTTATAATTCTTTTATATATTCAAACCTAAGTAAAATGTCTGTTATATTATATTATATTGAGATGTTCTACTAATAGAACTAATAGTAATTTCAATTTAAAACTTTTGTCGAGTATTAATTATGTGTTGTTTGTTTTGTTTTCAAGTGTTTAGAAGTTCAAATGAATTAACAAGATGGGAAGTTATATATTCATAGTTTATATTAAGTATTTTGAACTTTTTATGGTTTCATTGTATTTTACTAATAAATTTCAACTGCACTTTACTTTTCAATTTGTGTCAAATGGTAGAAGTTTTTGAAGAGTAGAGTAGTCTTGCGGTTGCTACGGTGATTTGCTAGTCAAGTGGTGTAAAGCTCATTTTTGGTTGAGTGGACTCTACATGATCGAATGCGGGAAAACGTTTTTGCATATGGTGTTATGAATATTAAAGATAGATGATAACAAGAACTTTCCATCTTGTCCTATATCTCGATGAGCGGTTAACAGTACGAAATTTCTATTATTGTGTCATCTTAAATTTGCTAAATATGTATTAGTATTTATAGTTTAGTTACACAATGTCGCATTGTCGATGGATGTGTAATTTGAATTTGTAGGTTTGCTTTTTTAGGGAGCATAAAAAATAAGACGAAAAAATTATTGATCGGTCTTAGGTTGACCCTGGAACCAGACCGAACCCATTGGGTCGGTTCGGTTCTTAATCCCAGGCTCAATAAAGTGGGTTCTCGGTCCTAAAAATTGAGGACCGATACTGTACGGGTTGGTCCTAGGGTTAGGGGGTGGCCCGGACCAATCCGGACCATGCTCACCCCTAAGCAGCCTGGCTCGAGCAGCGGAGGCTCTTGAACCTCCTTGTTTATACACTTCACCGTGGATATTTTCAAGCATTTACGTCGAGAATTTGGTTATTTGGGATAAGTTTATTTGGGAATATTTTTGTGCCCTGACCTTGTCGAAGTTGAGAATTTGGTTATCTGGGATTTAAGTTTATTTTGGAGTACTTTCGCGACCCAACATCATAGAAATCGTAGTTGATCAATGCGCTTGACTTCCTTGGTCGTATGCTGAACTTAGACGTTGATGTTCGTTCATTTTGTGAGGGCGACTGCATGTGAAGTTTTCTTGGAAGTCAAGAATAAACATCAAGAGCGTTTAACAAGATATTATCTTTTGAAGTTTAGTTAAATTGACTGGTGATAATATTCTTTGATGATTAGGAGGGTCTAGACGGTATATATGAAGGATCTCTGGTCAATTCGTTGCCAACCTTATTAGGAATCATTGCAAGCCTTATCTGGTAATTAAATAGCCAAATCCTGCCTCTTTCTGGTATTTTCAGAATTAGCCTCCCTATAGAATTAGATAGGGTCAAGAAGGCATGTGACCTTCGTTCTCTCTTCGGACGTTCGGACGGGGGAATTCTTTCTCATCGTAAATAGTATTTTGAGAAGAACGTAAGTTTCATTACCTACTGTCCCGAATAATATAAATCTCCACCCTCACTTGATATAATCAATATACAGAAAAGGTGGGTCTAAGGTAATATGCATCAAGAAATAAAGCACATTCGAATTAAAGATCCCGAAATACTTTCACTTCGTATATGTCGAATGATGGTCGCTTCGAATTTAGAGGTATCCACCCCGAAAAATGTTATAAAAATCATGTAATTTCTTTTAGCTCGCATTTACTTTACATTCTCATTGTGTCCTTCAATGTGCCTCTTCTTTGTGGCCCTACTTCCACTGAACGGTGAATAATGTGAAATTTGGGTTAGGGGTGGCAAATTCCTTAGAATTTTTAAGGCAAAGGGCAATCAGTGAAGTAACTCAATCACAATGTTATTATTGATAGGTGATGACTCAATCAATGAGAATAAATTTGGTGAGAACTAGAAATGTCAATTAATCAACGACTTGAAGGGAATCAACAATTCGCTAGTAGAATTATCATTAGATAAATGTTTTCACCAATTGATAGGGTCCTTGACACCAACATGGAACCGCCATGTGGTGGAGTCAGTTTGTAGATTTGTAACTTTTTATGGATAGCCATTATTGGATGATAGAAAACAGTGGATATAATGTAACTTCTTGAGCCGCAAATAGTTTTAATAAGTTATTTGTTCATTCAAATTCAAGAATCGATCGTGGGTTACATCTGCTCACATTGCATTCTTTTAAACCCCTCATAATCAGTTGAAGAGCTCCATGTTCTCCACAATTTGCTTGGTCCCTTTTTACTTTGGCTCTTTGCTATAAAGCTGCTAATTTGGAACCTTCTTTTATCATCATCATCATCGTCATTATTTTATACGCGGACATGCAAAAATAATCATTATTATTTGATACGGGGACACGCAAAAATAATGCATACGTTTCCTAGTTACAAAATAAAGGTGCCTTTTGTTTTATTAATGGTGAAAAAAATCATTTTCCCCTAAATTTTAATTAATTCAGCCTTGCGACATTGACTAATGAACCATTCCAAGGAGGAGAAGTTCGACTTCTAAAGAAGCTACCTGACTTCATTTGATTGTTGAATACGCTAGGACCTAGGTATGTCGTTGAAGTAGTCCTCTCAAGATGCTTGGAAATAAAATAGAGGGCATTATTGTCTCTTAATAATTACTGTAGTAGAACTACCTAGAAAATATATATCATTAAAGAATTTCAATAGCCTTTCTTTTGTTTTTTTTTTTTTTTTAAAGATAAATGGATTTTTGCTTTTTCGCCTTCTCTTGGTTCTTATGATCAAAGCCTTCCTCCTTGCAAACGGACATATGCAAATGTCATGCGTGACTACTTCATTAATTTGTTGATCAGAAATCTTAGCATATTGTAAATGAGATAAAATATGATTGTACGATATTTTCTACTAACTGTAAATTCATAATATGTTTGGAGCTTAACGACCTAAAAGATTCCTTTTCATAGCAAAGTAAACACAATTTGATATATAACATACATATAAAAATAAAAGATTACAACCTTTTTCAACATGCCTGCCAAAAGTACAGTAATAGTTTCCTTTGATTGAAAATTTTTATACATTTTTCTGTAGCATTTCAAATTGTTAACGCATGACACAAAAGGGAACAACTTATCCAAACCGCAAATTTATCGTAAAGTAAATGTATTTTCATATACGGATAGAGGGCTACGATAAACATGAGAGTTGATTTGAGAAAAGTTATTTGAGTCTTATTAATCACTTATTGACACCTGAATCTTTACTGATAATTGGATATGCATTTAATTTTTTTAATAAATAATATGGAATAGAGTATAAAAAGAACAATAATGATCAATGAGAGATCCACCTATGGAGTCCAGCCACATTCGTTCCGCTTGGGCTTAACGCAGTCCAGCCCCATCACCTCATATTCACAAATACCGCACTCAACTGCTTTAGCTCCGGATTTCAGTTACAGGGACTGTAAGTTTCTTTTTATGGAGTCAATCTTCTCCCCAGCAAGCACAACCTCCATAGACGAAGGTCTTTTCGCTTCGCTGCCGCCAGTCTCAAGCTTGATTGCAGGAACCGATCCACGACTCGCTCACGTCGCCCCACCAAAACCAATAGGATCCCGATCGACCAAGTTGAAATTTGCTCATCCTGACATGTTTAACAACAGAATTGTCACCTACTGTCTCCTTTCTCCTAGAGAAGTTCTATGAAAAGCCGAAGCTGAAGGGGAGAATAACGCTTGTTTTGTCACGAACTGGATAGTGAGTGGCCAGCACGATGGGCAGACTTACTGGACCAAAAGAAACGATCAATCTCGTTCGCGGCAATGGACTTTGGCGATGATCCAGTAAGACAACACATAAGAAGGCAGCAAAACAGAGCATAGATCACGAGGCAAAACCTAGAATGAATCTAAAATTTAATACTAGAGTTCAATCAGGAAGAAACAACCTGGTTTGTGCTATGGCATTTCATGGTGACGGGACAAAGAACAACGGTTACTCAGCGACACTCCAGTGAAGTCTTGGTGGATTTGACACAACGATTCCGTGACGGTGTCCGTGAGGCGACCAGCACGTTGCCCTTCGGCGATAACGATGGCTCAGACGAGGATTGAACGAAGGTGGTGAGCGGGAAATGATTAACATCTTCGAGGGGGTAAGCAAACGCCAGCAGAAGCAGTATGAATGCCACCGTAGCTCTAATGTAATGTGGTTATAGACGAACTGAGAATCCATCATCTTCTCTTGAACTGTATACAATTAGAGAACCAGACCACTAAACCCCTTTAGGGACATCGACACATAACACGCTCTCTTGCAAAGCAACGCCTTGCAAACTCATCAAACCTTTGAGCTCGAGTGGCAATGAAGCTATTGCTTCTCAAATTCAAAGCTTCAAGTCCCCATGAGATTACTGATACTTGCAGGAGCTGAACTCGAGAGCGTATTACCTTCAAGAGGTAAAATCTCTCAAACCTCCGAATTCGCCTACGGATTAAGAAACCTTCCAAGTAACTCCATTCCCTTCGAGATCAAGCATTTGCCAAGAACTACAGTTTCGGATCTCAAGCGAAATGGCTTCCACTAGAAGAGTCATTCCTCGAGGTTTGATGAGGTCGGGACAATCATGAGGTACTGATTCGTCGCGATGTGGAACTGCATCTCGCTGATGGAGGGAAAAATAAAAGAAAAAGAAAAAGAATCAATAAAAAATCAATGAAAAATTCGAAAACATAATAAAAAAATCATAAAAATTGCCACGTCGGCGTCCGGCCACCGGCCGACGTCCACATCAGTATCGGCTGGCCAAAATTGGCCGGATGGACTGAATTTGTACCAATATTAAAAGGTTTATGACTAAATTTGTCCAATTGAAAAGTTTAAGACTGAATTGGTACCAATGTCATATGTTTATGACTTTTTTGGTACTTTTTAAGCATCAAGCAGATTGTTTTTGTGAAATTAGAGCAATTGTTCCAAAAGTGAACTAGATCATTCTTGAGCTACAAATTGGATTGCCGGAGCAATCTCTTTTTCCTTTTCTTGCCAAAACTTAAAAAAAAAAAAAATACAAAAAAATGATGGGAAAATTAGCCAAAAAAATAGTAAAATTTGTCCAAAATTTTTTTAGACCTATTGCACTTTTTGTCAATTTAGTTCATCTAATCAATTTTGACTAAAAATCACCGACGTGAATGCCAGCCATGCTACGTAGTTAGTCCGCGCTAACAGAGACAATTTTAAATATTATTCAATTTTTTTTTCAATTTTATTTTATTTTTCCTTTTCCTCTATTTCCTTCTTTCCTTTTTACCTTTTTTTTTTTATCATCCCTTTTCTCTTCTCTTCTTTCTTTTTATTTTTCTTCTTTCTTTTTCTCTTTCTCCCTACACCCAGCCACCACCAAGCCTCATCAATGACCGACGGAGGTCGTCAACCTTGGGTGAGGGGACAACCCATGCTTGCCCTATATGGGCAAAATTGGCCAAATGAACTCAATTAACAAAAAAGTGAAAAATGTTTATGATTTAATTGGCAAAATTGAAAGGTTTAAGACTAAATTGATAAAGTGCCATAACATTGAGATTTTTGAACAATTTTCCATGAGAATTCTAAATGAGGACTCAATTAGCAAAATTTTATATTGACAAGGCCTAGCAAAGGGAGAAAGGGAAAAAGAAAAAAAAAAAAACAAGAAAAAGAGAAAATAAAAATTAATAAATAATTAAAAAAGCATTAAAATATTTTTAAAAATTGTTCACATCAAAGCCGCTATGCCATGTAAGATGGCCGGCGTTTATATCAATGATTTATGGTCAAAATTGGATGGATTGACTCAATTGGCAAACAATAAAAAAGGCTTAGAACTCTATTGGCGAAATTAAAAGGTATTGAAGTCAATAGATTTTTGACTTTTTGAACAATTTTCTCAAATTCTTATAAGTCAATTATATAAAATGAATTGGCCAACATTGCGAGAGATAATGATTTGGGAGAACCCGTGGCGATTGAGAATCATTGGCCCTCAACTCAACATTTCCACTAATCCCGTATTCCCTCCACTCCTATTCAGAAGGGTTGCAACAATAACCAAATGCCCAATCATATCTCTAAAGATCATATCTTTCTCAAACTAATACTTACATATCTTAAAATATTCAAGGGAAAATTCCAAATAAGGACCCGAAGTGGACCAATTTTCTCAAATAAAGACCCGAAGTGAACTTTGTGTTAGATAAGGACCCGAAGTAAACTCATTGTCTCGAATAAGGACCCAAAGTGGTTGAATCAATTCCAAATAAGGACCCAAGCTTGCTGGTCAACCAAATATTCACCGGCTATCAAGCATGTGACATTTTCAACGACCAGAGTGCAATTTTGTCCAAAAAAAAAATACAGAGAAAAATTAACAAATCCTAAAACGGACAGCCGGAGTTTTGATTTCATCTATAATATCACGAATCAATTGCAAACCCCGTTGTCTTAGCAATATCATCCCTACCTCCGGTCATCCAGATTTTCCTTCTCTTATTAGGTCCCTTCAAAATTTTCTTATTTTCTATTTTTGCTTGACTAGCAAAGCAGCTGGGTTATAGTTATAAAAAAGAAACAACTTAATTACCAATCCACGGGGATGACTGCTCCAAAACTGTCCTCAAAAGTTTTCCGCCCGCCTAAAATATTTTGAATACTCTAGCATTTCACTCAAGATTGCACAAGCCAACTTGCAGTGTGGATATGAAAAAGAGAACGTAGATACGCAATTTCCTCCCACATACATCTACTTCGCCCTGAGAACCTCAAATCCAACAGCACAGCAAGAACTGCACTGTCCTGTCATCCTAAAATTTCCAGCCCAAAAATCGCCACAAAACTACAATACGAACACACACACGAGTGAACTAGCAAAAATTTCCACCAAAGTTGCAATGGCGAAAGCACAACAACGGCAACTATGAGATGATAACCCAGCAAACACCTAAGTGCCAATGCCGAATACACATACACACAGAGACACGGACTTTATGCACAGAGACACAAAACACTGGCCTTTTAGCGATCCAATCAACTACAAGTACAGCAAAAACAAATAGCCATATGAAATTTCTCATAATAGAGATCGTATCAGAAAAGCAGAGACCTTGGAACCGTCTCGGCTCTGACCTAGAGCAAACAAGAGTACCGGCGACCCCGAGCAAGAACCGGGAGTGGGACCGCAACAAAGGAGAGAGAGGAGGGACGTACGGCCCCAAGGGAGCGTTTCGTGCGGTGTAGATTCCCATGGCCATCGCCTCCGCGACTCTGCTGAACTTACCAGCGCAGGGAGCCGTCTTGACAAAATTTACAAGAGGCTGCCGATAGAAAGAAGAGACGATGGTGAACAATAGACTGATGCTTGTGAGGGGCAGGTGAGAAGCGACGAGAATCAAGTTGCAACGATGATCGGGCAGCGATTTGGTTAAGGAGCGGTGAGGGAGAAGAAAGAAGAAAATATAAACTTAATTAATTTAGCATTTTCCCTTTTTTTCTAATCATAATTTTCTAACAAAATTGCCCCTATTGTAATCGCCGGAAAATGTTTGCCGGTGAGCTAAGGTCCTCAATAGAGATTAAGTTGATTATTTCGGGTCCTTATTTGACACAAAATTTACTTCGGGTCCTTATTCAAGACAATGAGTTTACTCCGGGTCCTTATTTGACACAAAATTCACTTTGAATCCTTATTTGAGAAAATTGATCCACTTCGGGTTCTTATTTGGAATTTTCCCAATATTCAATTAGACCCGGGTCATATGCAAGAGAACTAAGCAAGGTTATTTCTCCTTACCAATTCGGTGTTGTATATTACTGTTAACCTTTTCTTTTCTTTTTTGGTCAAAAGAATTTAACACATCTAATTCAAAGAAATTAACCAGCCTAACTTGGGCCTTAAATAGGAAAAAGTAAAATTGGGATTGAACACATCTTCTGGCCGATTTTGCTTAATTCGTGCTGCTAATGAACCCAACATGGTCCGAAGGTCCAGGTGAGTTGATCACTCGAATTGGTCCATGTAGCTGGCGAAGAAAAAATCGGGGCTTTGGCTCGTGAAAATGGAGTCTTATCATAGGAAGACAGCACAGGTATGTTTGGATTTCGCAAAGCAATTTGGGTAAGCCGCTTTGAGTTGTAGGACTCGAAACAGTAGGATTTGAGCTCAAAAAGCCATAGGGGTAATCAACTACTTCTTAACCTGTGAAACAGTAGCTTAATTTTCGAGCTACCGATAAGCAAGCTTTGAGTATATGTACATAAGATTACGAATTCAAAAGATCTAAATCATAAGATGAAGAGAAGGACCACATGCACATGAGATTTTGGCAAACACTATAAAAGTAATATCTGACACATTTTCTCTTGCAGGAATGGTATAGAAAGGAGGGGACTAGTTCACTATTGGAAAATGAGAAAGGTAAAAGTCTGTGCGATGGCTTAAAAGCATGTCGTTAGCCACCCTAGTCAATAACTTAAGTGCGATGTGGACCAGCACACTTTGCCTATGAAATAGCGGGGAAGGTGGTTTGATGGTGATCAGCACTGGATTGCGATGCGGACCCAACCCAAAAAGTCACTCGAACACGACAGCAAACACCTCATTTTGTCGATTTTTCAAATATTCTTTCTCCTCTCGAGACGCCAACATGGACGAGGGAACGGGCAGGTGAGTCGCCATGGATGGCGACAGCTGCATGCAAATAGGGTTCCTCAAAGCTGCGCAAGAGGCCGTCTAGATGCTTCGTATAGCTATTATCTTATGATTACTTGAGGGAGGAATCTTGGCAAGTTCACAATTGTGTGGAGTAAAAGAAGGAAGTTTGTCAAATTTTCAAGATTTGATTGATGGGGGAGTAGCCATCGACAGAGATTTGGTTCTGTGTTCATGATAAAAAATAAAAATAAAAGGGGCAAAGGGTCTTGGAAGGAGAAAGTTTAGGTACTAATCAGATCTAAGCTCTATTATTAAACGTCAAAGACTCTTTCCGCCTTCTCCCAATCACAAATTACGGGAAATTATTTATAAAAAAAAGACGAGACTGTTATGGAATGACATTAATGGATTTGGAAATAAAAAGCGAATTTGGAAGGTTGCATAGAGTGAATAAGCTCAATTGGACTGAGTTGGAAAGGAAGTGTGAAGATAAGAGAGCAGTCCCTACAAACTCGGGTGCCCCATGCCATGTGATAGGTCTAAAGGAGCTAAGCTGCTTTGATTGACCTTCATTTCTTCAAAGATCTTTGGCTGAAGCTGTATTTTCTTTGGTTAGTGATTTTTGGTGTAGTTTTTGGCAAAATAACTTAAAAGTTTTTTCCTTAAAGAAAAGGGAAAAATAAAAGGAACTATTGTTCATCATCTCCAAGGGCTCAAGCAAAGGCTCGGAGGGCTGTTGCAAGCCCAGGAGAGGGCTTCGAGATCAAGCAACCTAGGTGCAGCTATGCTAGGGTCGCATCAACGCTTGACCATCAGCAACAATCGACTCTTGACCATGAGTGATGTGTGACCTCGAGATCTCACCGAATAGTCAAGAGCAAGCGTGATGTCCGAGATGAACTGGGCAAAGACCCAAGCACAGTGGCCTTAAGTGGAGACCTAAGCGCATCTCGTGAGTGACCGAGGACCACGCTAACATGGCGCTCCCGGACCACCCAATATTTTCTCATACCGTAGCAGAACTTCAACAGTCGGACAAGATGACTAGTCTTTCAAGCTAGGGTGAGACTAGAATATATAAGTGTTAGTGGGGAGCAATTTTGGAAGCAAAAAATTAGTAACCTTAAAAGCTGCCTTTTGAAAGTGCCCAAAGGCGGCGAGTGGGGATTTTCCTTAGGCTTTCAGCTTTATCAATACTTGAATTTCTTCAAAATGGTCCCCAAAAATAAAAAAATAACCAAATGTCATTACTTTTCTCAAGGGACTTTCGGGGCCCAAGGGACCTGCAGAAAGATAAACCCAATGCACTCCTTGGTGGGTTAACGCGTGATTTCTTGTACCAGGGAAGGTTATTAGTGTTGTACATGAGGAATAAGGCAGAATGAACCTGAGAAGGAATGATAGGACCAGCAACCATATTCAGCATACTCGATGCCATGTCTCAGGTCGGTGCTCTATTGTCGGCATCAACTGGAGGACGGGATGGTATTTGGAGGCAACATGCAAGCTTAGAGCTCTCAATGGCAGCAAAATCTCTCCCAAAAGTTCCAAAATGAACCGAGGAAGGATGTACAACTAGAGAGTTAATAACGGGCAACGAACTTGACCTTGCTATGTGGGAATTCATCATGAACAAAAATACATTGCCGACTTGTCGTGAAGACATCAGTCAATAATAGATTGTGAAGTATCAAGATGACTTGAATCGATACAAGTTATCATGCCGTAAGGATGCTAATTGACTTGAAAACCTGCTAGAAAAAAAAAGGATTAGGTACAAGTCTCATTCTCGTACGATCAAGTCTAGACTCTCCGTGACAAGTCTAAATTTAGATTACTTAGGATGGATGTGGATGATAACTATACTATTTTTAACCATAAACATTTTTCTATTGTCGGGAACATGTTTAGAATATAAATCTATTTAATCACACATTTTTATTTTTCTATTTTTAGGACAAATTTTTAGTCCAAAAATATGTTTCAAACAAAATGAGAAATACAAACTATTTCATCGCTTGCCCTCACTACTAACCATCCATCAACCTACCGCCGTCGATCGATGTCCACCATCGCCATTCAAGAAGGAAAAATTTTATATCATTATCAAATGAATTTTTATTCCAATAACATAAATTTTATATTGTTATCAAACGCATATTTTTACTCAAAAATATATTCGGAGAAGGAAATAAAAAAATCTAATTTTTGAATAAAAATTAATTTTTAAAATATAATGGTTATGATTCATGCCCTTATTAAGTGGCTAGAGCTAGTCGCAAAAGCCACCTTTTTTATCCTTTTTCTAGACCAAAGCATCGTGAAACCAACCTAGTGAGGCTCGAGCACATCTTCTGGTCGATTGTGCTCAATTTCTGTTGTCACTGAACCCAACAAGGTCCGAATGTTCTTTGGGCCACAGTAGCCCACGTGACTTGATTACCCAAATTGGTCTACGTGACTGACGAAAAACGAATCGGGGCTTTGGCCCATGAAAATGGAGTCATATCATTGGAAGACGACCCGAGTATGTCCGGATTTCAGGAAGCAACTGTGGTAGCCTGCTGTGAGTTTTAGGATTTGAAATGGCAGGACTTCTTGATATGCTAAACGTTGGCTTAATCTCGAGCGATTTGATCGGTAGCCTTTGAGTAAAGTACGCACGAGATCACAGATTCAGAAGGTCTGAATCATAGGGCGAAGAGGATCACATGCGCATAAGATTTTGGCGAAACCCTATAAAATCGACACATCCTCTGTCTAGATAGAAGGATGAGAGTCTGGCTAGCACACATAAAGTTCTCGCATTAATTAAAGGACAAAAACCTCCGAATTATGCCCATTGTAATACATTTACTCTAACACAAAAAATCTCAAATGTGTACTTGCATGACACGTTCACTCCTCCATCAAAGTTCTATCTATGAGCTTTTTAAAAATCTACCTACTTGGACATTGGAAAGCAAACGGTATTGACATGATACTCAAATAACTTAGTGATATAAATATTGATGTTATTTTTGTTGAAAACATTTTTATGTAACAAAAAAAAATTATGATAAATATATCACAGTTGGTATAATTTGTGATTTTTATGTTACAAATAAAGTTTACAATAAATGTGTTACGATGGGTAAAGTTTGAGAATTTTAGTGACTTTTTCCCTTAGTTTAAAGCATGCCATTAGAGAGACCGATCCATGATAAAGTATTTGCTCGTGAAAGTATTTTGTGCAAGTACGATTGGCTATGTTTCTTTGCTTGCTCCCAGCAACACAATGCACAAAACGCACAAAATGGCAAAACCCCTTGATGAAAAGCATTTTAGGGGAATGGCTTTATTTTTGTTAAATTCTAAATGTAAATGAACATGTCAATTCACGTGTCAAACAAATAACATAATGATGAGAAATGATATCGTCCCATAGAAATTAATGATTAATAAACTAATTAAATATAAAAAATGGACTTATCCTAAAATATATCTAATAAATCAAAATAGAATTGAGAATGTATTAAACTTGACAATCTTAGAAGCAAAATTTCAAAACTAAATGTAGTTAATTAATCAAATAAATACGTTAAAATCCAATTTTACTATAACTATTAGATATGAATTTCAAATCATTAGACATACAATAACAATATCAAACATGTGATGGCAAAATTTTCCTAATCTATCTATTCTCCTATCTCCAGATATATCAAACCTATCCAGTTTATTAATCCATAATATATCTACATGAATTTAAATAAATATAAGTGTATTAAAATATGTTAATATTCCTAGTTTACAATGGATATTTTGGACCACCTTATCATTAAAAGGCACACAAATAATATGTTATACCTCTAATTCATAATTATATATTATAATGAGTAATTGCATATCATCACTTTTCGATCTTAAATATACATATCGGATCATTTAAATCGTGATTACTCGCTTAAAAGCATTAAACACGGTAATGTATAACTCACGCAAATGAAATTACTTGTAGAACATAAAAGCATGAAATTCATATCATTATAATTAAACTATATTGTAGCTCTAACAAAATAAAATTATAATATAATAGAAGAAAAAACAAAAGTATGAATTAAACCCAACACCTTTAATCAAATAACAAAACAATTTGTCACTACTTTCTGATTTTTTTTTTTCAAAATATTTGAAAAACTCTAAGAACAATGAAAAAAAAATCTAAAAGTAAAACCTAGCTGTCCACCAAGCTCTCAAAATAGGATAATATCCAAGACTCTTAACATAAGGAAATTACTCATCTTTTTACGTAAAATTGGGAAATAAATCATAGAATTCCCGATTTGCATCCACCTTCTAAGGCTTTTGTGGGTGAAATCTTTTTCCTTCTTTTGTTATTTTTCTTATTTTCTCCACGTGTCCTTATGATACAAGAGTAAGTAGAGAGAAATCCAAATATTTTAGGAATTAAAAATAACATTATTTGTTGCATAAAATAGACAAAATAACTTCAACTCAGTATTCGTTGGCAACATGTGGAACTTCCAAAATAGGAAAAAAGTCACAGAAAAAAAGCTCTAAATTATGCCAATCACAATATATTTACCTTAAATTTTAATTGCGAGACAAAAAATCCCAAAATTTATACTTGTATGGCATATTTACCTTAGATTATTTAACTTAAATTTTGAGGTAAATATGTCATAGAGATATAAATTTAAAGTTTTTCGTGTCATAGATTTTTGATGTAAATGTGTCAGGATAAACGAAAAAAAATTGAAGTAAATATGACTTAGAGTTTTCAGTGATTTTTGTTTCCTAGAATATTGAATTGTTCGAATATCAAAATTACTTTTCCTTTTGCTTTTGGCTTTTTCCTGGGGCCCTTCGCCGAGACGCTGAAACAGTGAAAAACGGGTACAGCTGGGGCCTGGGTTGAGCTAATCTAGAATCAAAATTTTATTTTATTTATTATTTTTATTATCATTATCTTTTGCTTTTTTTTTTATTCGGTCAAAACAGCGAATGTCATGCCATTGAAACAGTGAAAAACGCGTTTTGCCGGGGGTTGGGTTGAGCTAATCTAGAATCAAAATTTTCTCCATGGTTAATACTATTGGTATGTTTACAATAAATTTATTCCAAGCTAATTTTTAATAATAAAAAATTTCAAATTAATACATTCATAATAAATTTATCTCGACTTATCATAAAAAATTATAAACTAATATATTTGTAATATATTTACCCAAAATTAATTTATTTAACTGTAAAAAATCCCAAATTGATACATTTGTGAAAAATATAACATCTGTTAAATTAGGTTAATACCACAAAAAATCATAAAAATTGTATAATTGTAAGAAATAGATAATAAAATATCAAACTAATTAAAGTATCATTCAATTTAGTAATTTGACTTTAAAATTTAAAAGAAACTAACAAATGGCAAATGTCACAATTATATTAGTTTGTGGTAAATTTATCTTACATATGTTAGTTTTGAATTTTTATGGTCAAAAATTAATTTTGAGTAAATTTATCATATAATTTAGAATTTTTAGGGTATTAATTATTTTATTTTATCATTTATTATTATAGTTATCTTTTGCTATTTTCATTCAGTCAAAACATGCCACTGGAACAGTGAAAAACGCGTGGAGCTGGGGCCTGGGTTGAGCTAATCTGGAATCAAAATTTTCTTTTATCATTTATTATTATTATTATTATTTTTATTTTTATTTTTATTATCTTTTGCTTTTTTATTCAGTCACAACAGCGAATGTCCTGCCGCTGAAACAGTGAAAAACGCGTACAGCTGGAGCCTGGGCTGAGCTAATCAAAAGTTTCTTTTGTTACTATTATTATTATTGTATTTTGCTTTTTTTATTCGATCAAAAAAACCGAAAGTCATGCCTCTAATTATGGTCGGCTGGTCCATTTAACGGACGAAAGCGCGTCGTATGGGTCCCACTTTCCCCGAAAGTCAGGCCTCTAATTATGTCGGCGGGTCCGTTTAATGGACGAAAGCGCGTCATATGGGTCCCACTTTTCCCGTCTCCCAATTCAAACTTCTGTCTCCTCTTCTCTCTCTCTCTTCAATTATTGCGGTGTCGCCATCTACTTTCTACTGTGACAACAACTCTCTCCTTCGCCTCCATCCCCACTGATTTGCACATGTTTCTCCCTGACCAAATAGCGCTCAGTCAATCGGTAAAAATCTCTCCTTCGGTCCGTCCGTACCCTTATTAATCGATCGATCGATCAAGATCGTACCCTTTTAAGGCCTTGCCGATCTGCTTTTTATTTTAAGTGAACGAACGATAAGTTCAGACGGAGGACCGATCCAATCGAAGGAAATATAAATAAATTTACATAGGCTCTTTTCTTGTGTGCGCGCATGTTCTCTTTTGAAAATTGCTTAGATCCGGGAGCGATTGCGACGATGGTAGATGCCGGGTGCGGGTAGAAAGACTAAGATAGACAACAAAAAAGCTCCAAACCCTACTTTTTTGGCTGGGTGAAACAATCGGTGGTAAGGGGATCGAGAAAGGGGATGCAGAAGCTTGAAGAGTTATGGGAGCGCCGCGTGTCGTTTCCTGAATGGACCGGCTTATTCGATATTTTCTGAGAAAAAGTCATGCGCGGCCACAACGCCAAACCAAATACGATTAATAGTGGGGTCTTGGCTATAATAATAGGTTGGTCATGTGCAACTGTCGGGGTCCCCACCTACGCCAAACTCAGAGAGCCTGCAGCTTTTTTACACGTTTGAATATTTTCTCTCTTTTTACTTTCTCATTTCTTATTCAATTTATTCTTTCTCTTTTAAATATGTATATTCTGCCAACATATGTAATACTCTCTTTTATTATTATTATTATTATTATTATTATTATTATTATTATTAATTCGATACCGCGACGTGCAGGGATAATTTAGATGTTTCCTGTTCACAACATAAAGAGACCTCTTTTTAATTGAAAAAAAGTTATTTTCTCCTGAATTGAAAGTCATCTCCTCTTTCACTTTCACTTTCTCTTAATTTTGGTCTTCTTTTTGCGGGTCATTTTGATATTCTTGACAATTAGTAGGGCTGCGCAGGATCTCTGGTCAATTCTGGTTAACTCCTTGCCCCCTTATCTAGGAATCATTGCCAGCTTTATTTGGGAATGAAATGTCAAATCTAGTCTCTCACGATCTTGGTACACCTGCATTTTTCTTTTGGGTATGTTTACAAACCGCCTTCCAATTAATTTAGGAAGAAACGAATCTTCAACTGTACTTCTCGAACCATTTGCAATAGAATAATTTTTGTCTCATAAAAATTTTCAAATTGATAGCCCATAACACATTTGCCCGAAATTAATCTTCGCTAAAAAATCCAATCCAGTAGCTTCTATCCAAATCCATCCTCGGCCGGCATTTTTGTCCAATATCTCGTTAATGCGCGTGGCAAATGACCGTTAGACAGATCAGCTCCATTTTTATTTTATTTTTGTACATGAATAGCTGCAATTCACGATGCACCGAACGCAAAAGTTTTGCTCAAAAAAAAAAAAAAAAAGAACGCAAAAAGTGGCAAAACGCATCGTGCTCGTGCTTGCCAGTGATAACATTAAAAAAGGGGAATGGCTTACTTTCCTTTTGCTTTTGGCATTTTATGGGGTTCCTTGCCGAAAGGCTGAAGCATGCAGCTGGATGGAGATAAGCACGAATCTCTTTTTCCTTTTTTTATTGTTATCATTTTAATTTTCCTTTTTTTCTTCAGTCAAAGTAGCGAATATCATGCCTCTAACTATTTTTTTTTTTTTTTGGGGGGTGTGCGGGGAGGAAAAAGCGTATAATGATAGCACGAGCACGTGCACTTCTCGAAATTCTCACCTACGCTGAACTAAGACGGCCTGCAGCTATTACTTACACGTTTGAATATTTTCTCTCTTTTTCTTTCTCGTTTCTTATTCTATTTATTATTTCTTTTTAAACTTTAAAAATATTTACATCCTCCCAAGTAAGACTCTTTTTATTATTATTTCAATACGGCGACCTGCGACAATGATGCAGAAATTTTGTGGTTACAATATAAAGCAGCCCTTCTTTTAATTGGTGAAGAAAAAATATTATTTTCCCTAAATTAAAATTTACTAATATCAGCCGGTCAATTAACCGACAAGCTACTCCAAGGCCGAAAAGTTTGACTTCCGAGGAAGTTGCCCGCCTTCATGGATCGTTGAATGTGCCTCAGCTAGGCATAGTTGAAGGAAATAGACCCGAGGCCATTCTTGTCTTTTAAATTGCTTATTGTACTAGAATTGTCGGGATAATGAATAATTGAAGAATTTCAGATACTTTTTTCTAAGTGTTTTTAAATGGTTAATGTAGCACAAAATAAAACAATATCCCAAACTGCTAATTTCATGTGAAATAGTGTCTTTTGTTATCAAATTTCGTGCAAAGCATGAAAGTTGGCTCGGTTATTATTAACACTTAAATATAACAAAAATTATCCTCGATTTTTTAGGTAAACAGATATCCAAACACACACACACATATATATCGAATCTTTCTCAGATTTTAAATATCTTAATACTTTCAATTATCTATGCGAATGTTCTGGCTCTCAAAAGACGTGTAAGGGACGGGGGAGATGGAAAAGGGAGTGGTGGGTGTTGGCAACGAGAAGGAAGTAGAAGCGTTCAGGTAAATCTGATGCTCTCCGCACTGAGGAAGCTCCCGTCAACGGCTACGATAACATAAGACGGGGGCTTGCGGTTCATTACAGCAAAGCAAAGGCTTTCAGTGAACTATTGAAGCTATCGAGAGAGTACCAAATGCTGATGGTAACGGGTCCTATCTTCTTTTCCTTTCTGAGTCAGCTTCAACCGCTGTTTCACCTCGCAAAAGCAAAGTTGGTTTGACAAGCGCAGTGCAGACGAGAGGAAGTGGGCAGCTAAGGCCGCATTTTCTTCTTCATTGTTTACAGCAACTCATGAGTGACTGGTCGAGTACTGGCCTTAATGAGAGTCGCCCTATTCTGCTGTCCCTTCCCGAACTTTCTTGTAATTGCGAATCAGCATGCCGCGGTGAATATGTACCTGCCCCGTCCCTTATAGTTGCTACTGTTGTTATGGAAAAAGAGTTTGCCTTTTTGAATGCTGAGGCTGCAGGTTCCAAATCCACTGCTCTCGCAAGAGGCCCCACTGCTGGTTCCCGATCAAAACCCCTTTCCGATCGAGGATATCTCTCCGGAACTTGAACTCAATTCTGTCTAAGAAGTGTTAAGAAACAGACTGCAAAGAGATTATTTCTCCTAATGAATTTGGTGCTGTCGTTAACCCTTTTTTGTCAAAAGAATTAACAGATCTAATTCAAGTAATTATAGTGTACTTTGCATGTCATTTAGCTTAATGAAATGTGACAAGTTGGAGGACTTGCCATATTATAAGGGGAAAATGTCCACATCTTTTTTGGACATGTTGTTTCTCGTTTGTTTCTAGCTAGTTTCGCCTTTTACTTGGAGTAACCGCTAAAGTCAAGACAGAATAAGATTGGCTAAAAAGCATTTGAAAAATTAGAGAACCACCTAATCTTGACTTGCGGCAATCGAGCCCAATTAATCAACTTCGTCGGGTATCAGCTGACATTCACTTGCAGACTAACCACTCATATCGTGTATTTAAAAGAAAATTGAAGAAATGGGAAATTTAAGTAACGACAAGTCAAGACTCCATTTGTTTTCAGAAAAATATTTTCTAAGAAAGTATTTTCCTAATGTTCCTGTATTTAATTCGTTTAGAACAATTAATTAACAAAAAGGATTTTTTTTTTTCCCGAAAAATTCTACACTTGTCCTCGAGTCGTTGGCAACTGGGGCGGGTCCCTTACATTCGAGCCTGAGTCGATCGAGGCTAGTCTAGGTCCATCTGAGGCACACTTGGACAATTTTTATAATTAAATTATTTTAATAATTTTCTATTTTTAATGTTCTTTATTTTCTTCCTTCTTTCTTTTTCTTCGTCTTTCTTCCTCCTCCTCCTAATGCTAGGCGTCAACACTGCGAGCCAACATTGCCAGTGAGGCTTGAGCTTGCTGGAAGGCCAGCGAGGCTCAAGCTGGCCAAAAGATTGTGCAGACCTTCAAGGCTGGGGCCGGGAAAAAGAAAAAAGGAAAAAAAAAGAAGAAGGAGGAGAAAACAAGAAAATAAAATATTGAAAATTTCGAATTTTTATCTAAATGAACGACAAAAAATATTTTACAGTTTATTTTTGGATCTCAGTCAAACAATGAAAAAAATAATATCATTGTCTTAAAAAATGACCTTTCATAAAACATTTTTAAAAAGTCACATTTTTTATCTAAACCCCCAAAAAGACCTTCAATGCGAAGCTACCTTACATTAGCATTTCGTGTAATATCTCATCTGCATGTCAATACACGTGGCAAACCATGGACCGGACGATCTAGAAGGCATGTGACTTCATTTACACCCCAAAAAATGACCGCCACCCATGAACCCTAATAATCAATACGCCCCATTCGCGCACAGCCCCGAAAAGAAAAATAACGAAAATTAGAAAAATAAATAAGAAGTGGGAGGTGTAGGGTTCAAATCCTCACCTTTTCAGGAGATTGGGATGAGGAAGATTTTATTTCAAGAGTGGATTTCGACTCCCACGCTCTGCAATGAGACATGGCGAAAAATCTGAGCGTGAGTGTTAGAATAAAATTAGAGCAAGATTGATTAAAAAAAACAAGAAGAACAAGCGGGCCCCATTCACCAATCGAGGAGAAGAGAGAAGGCATCTAGAAAATACAAAATAAGAAAAAGAATAAATCGGAGAAAATAGTTACTGGATTTAAACCAATGCAACAGCTGCTGACGTGCTGTGTATTTTTAACTTACAACCAGTTATAATTTGAAAAGTGTCCAATCGCCCGGAATTAAATGAAAACGTGTTCGGCCATGGAAGTGTGTTAGCTGGAGTTGCAGGCTCCTCCCCTCGCCCGCCGCCGCCACCAGTGGAGTCGTCGGCGGTGCGTCCTGCACGCCTAAGCCGAGCCGCCCCTACTCGCGTTAACGACGGTCGCGGACAAGGGGCGCAACGCCGGCGAAGGTGATGACGGACATGAAGGAGCGACGCGGGCCTGAGGCGGCTGGCTCATGACACCGCATGGCCGACCAAAGGCAAAGAATATGGCTCTTTTTCAAGATATGTGGCCTGGCAAAGAAAATGGCTTTCGTCCTCAGATCCACAGCGCATCTTGTTTGGCTTAAAAAAATGAAAGGAAAAAAGATGCTGCTGGTCCTTGGCCGGTGACGCTGCTGGTCCATGGCCTGGACGCCGCGTCGGTGACTGGAGGCCGCGTCGGTGACTGGAGGGAGGGGGAGGAGGAGGAGAGCCGAGGAGGAAAAAATAAAAATTCCAGATCTTTTGTATGGTTCGATCAAGGTGGAGATGCGTTCGTTTATGAGCGGGGATGAGTGAAAAATGCGTATCGACCGTCCGAGCTTGAAGGCGAGAAAATGAAGTGGGGCGCACTGCTCAGTTGAGGTGACAAATGTTCCAGTAACAAATACATATCTCTGACATCGACAGTGGGCTTAGTGCGGAATAAGGAAGTGGGCCCACTGCTCAGATTCCTGTGTTCCCACGTTACCATTGGTCAGAACCTTGACCTTTTCCTCTCTCTCTCCTTGTTGGGGTTGGGTTCAGCATTGTCCGGATGAGAACCCACCGCCCTGGAACCGAAAAACTTGAATCGGAAACCGTTTGTTAGCTTTTTGGACCCCCGGTCCGATTCTCGTGTTAGTCCATGAGTTCTCGTGTTAGTCCATGAGGCGGTTCCATCGAGCTTGACGCATTCAGTACAATATTTTCACGTAAGCCAAAGTAAAGCAAAAAATAAAGAATTTCTCCATTCATAATTATAATATCAATAAAAAAAATAGAGAGTTGACACCATGAATTGATGGGAGCTTGACAATTGAGGCCCTGAGAGAGAGATTGAGACGACTTATATGAGATGAGATTGAGACAAGATGGTCACTTGATTAATGAGTGATTAATGAGTGTTGAGTTTCAAATCAATGAATTTAGTGTTTTTCATTTTTATTAAGTTCTTTTGCTTGAAAATTTTTCTTACAAATTAAATATATGTTTATATATTATTGCTTTGATTCGAGTGGATGAGTGGGTAGTTAAGTATCAATAATTGAAAATCGAGATCAGTACTCCTAATTCAAATAAATTGAAAATGAGAACTAAAATAGCTCTCCTAAAAACCACCAGTTTTGGACGATCCGAGCGGTTCCTGATTTTTGCACACTCCTACTCAAGGGGTTTAAGTCAACTATATCCAGTGGACATTGTAAAGAGAATGGCACCGGTATTATTCATGAGGAATAACAATGCCTTGTCGACCATAAATTCCTTTCAATAGGAATGGGCAATTGGTTTAATCAATACATGAAACAAATCTTGATAGAAATTTTTCGGTTATCAATGACTATTTTTCATAAAGAAAATGAAATTTCCTTTTTAACCCTTATAATACTTTGAATAACTACTTAAATGTAAAAGTCAATTTTTTTTTTTTTTTGGTGAAGGTAATAAATAATGTAAAACTCAATTTTGTTGCAAAGTACTCGAGAAAACAATTTCAACAATTCTAGATACATTAAAAATCAAATTAGTAACCCACACATGTATTTTAACCTAACTCAATGAGATTTCAAAGAATTATCGAACAAATGAAAATTTTGGAAGTTGGCATGGCGAAAAAAGGGGTTGTACCAAAAAAAAAGCATTGAGGTAAATAATGTAAAACTCAATTTTGTTGCAAAGTACTTGCAGAAAACAATTTCAACAATTCTAGATACATTAAAAATCAAATTAGTAACCCACACATGTATTTTAACCTAACTCAATGAGATTTCAAAGAATTATCGAATAATTGAAAATTTTGGAAGTTGGCATGGCGAAAAAAGGGGTTGTACCAAAAAAAGCATTGAGGTAAAAAAATTTATTCAAACAAACCCATAACACATAAAGTTTTTAAAATAAATTTTATTTTGAATTAGTCACGAGATGATCATATTTTCATTTGTGAGTTAATTGAGATCATCATGACTTGAGTATAATTTATTAAAGTTTTAAGTTGTATAAATTAGGAATTCAACTTTTATTTTATTAATTGTATTCATTATTCGGTGTGAAAAATATTTAAATTGCAGAGGTGCCGTTAATAGAAATATAAGATGCTTGAACAGTACGTTTAATATTCAATGTAATTAGCACAAGTTTTCTCGCGGGAGCCGAATTCCTTGAGAGACTTGTTTCCCTAAGAAAACTGTGGGTCCCATCAAGCTTGCTGCCCATTTGCTGCTCAATATAATCAGCACTATTCAGACCTGAGCAGGTCTTTAAAAAGGCTCAAGGAGGAAATAGGGAGGATAATCGCCCTAGGGTGGGAGTCCCTGCACTGTCTTTCGTATTCCCTCGTCGGGAAGATAAAGATAGACAGGGAATTATGGGGTCTCTCAGTGGGGAAGGTAGACTCCACGTCAAGGCTTGCTCTGGTTACTGCTGGGTAGGGTGGTATAGTAGCCTCCCACGCTTGGGGTAAAAGAGGGTGGATAAAATGCCTACTACTGTGTTAGCACGCCTTATGACATGGTTCCCAATTTTCTCACGGAAAGCGGACTCCGTGAGACAATCGTAAACTGTGGGTCCCACCAAGCTTTAATATTCAGGGTAGTGCAAAGTGAAGAAGACGATGAATCCACGATGAATCCCAAGAGGTGATCTCTTAACATAGAATGTCAAGGGCGAAGAAGAAGAAAAGGCCGATGGGAAGCTCGGTAAGACTTTATTATGTTGATGGACCATCAACATATGGGTGGGACCAGACAATGTTGACACGCCGGAAGAAGAGGCCAATTGGTAAGACCTTATCGGGCTTGTTTGATTTAGTATTTTGAAAACCCATTAAGAAAATGCAAAGCAGTTTAGCCTATCAAATGCTTTGTCTGGTAAACTATCTTGAGAAGTAATATTAAGAGAAATGTCACTTGATAGAAAACACATTTGAAAAACTCTTTGATGATTAATATCAGTTTTTTTAATTTTATTTGTTTAAAATTGAAAAAAATAATGTATGCAACTTTTTAAATATAAATTTTGTCAATAATACTAAAAAATTGAATACATATATAATATTTTTTTGAAAAAAGACCAAACCCTTTATTGGAATTTTTAATTTTATTCTTAAAATTGAAAAAAAATGATGTATGCAACTTTTTAAATATATTTTTTCACAATAATGCTAAAAAAATAAATACATATATATAATTAAAAAAGATCAAATCATTAGTCGAATTTTTTTAATTTTTATTTGTTTAAAATTGAAAAAAAATGTGTGCAAATTTTTAAATATAAATTTGAAAATGATGCTAAAAAATCAAATATATTATTATATATATTTTAAAAAAGGAGACCAAACCCTTCATCAGAATTTTTAAATTTTTAATTGTTTAGAATTGAAGAAAACAATGTATACAACTTTTTAAATATAAATTTTGACAATAATACTAAAAAAATCAAATACATATATATATTTAAAAAAAAGACAAAATCCTTTGTTGAAATTTTTTATTTTTATTTTTAAGATTTGAAAAAATAATATATGCAACTTTTTAAATATAAATTTGAAAATAATGCTAAGAAATCAAATACACACACACATAATTTTTTAAAAAAGACCAAACCCTTTGTCGGAATTTTTTTAGCTTTTATTTTTTGTTTAAAATTAAAAAAAATAATGTATGCAACTTTTAAATATAAATTTTGACAATAAAACTAAAAATCAAATATATATGTTAAAGAAATCAAATATATAAATAATTTTTTACAAAAAGACCAAAATATTTTTAATTTATTTAGCATTTATATATATTTGATTTTTAGCATTATTTTGGCATTTTAAAAAAATAATAAGGAGGACAAAATCAAAAATTTGAAGAATAAGTGGTGATAGTTTTGGAAGAAAAAATAAGTTTTAGCATTTAGCCAAATGTTGAAAACTTAAAGTTAGTCTATCTTAGTATTAGGCTTTCAGCATTTTCAATGCTGATTTTCATTGAAAACTATTTTAAAATGATTTTTAAATAGTCTAGCGTTTTTCAAGAGGATTTTGAAGGGTAAAAGCTTTTGGAAATCTTTGAACTAAACGTATCCATATAGTGCCTTATTGGTTAATATCAAGGACAGAAGCATTTTATCAATGTAGTGCATCGTTTCTTTGAAGGACAGAAGCACTTTGTCGTGCAGTGAAGCATTATTACATCACTAATTCTTAAAATGACGTAAGCAGTTGAATAATGCTTCACTGCTCGACAAAGTGCTTAAAAGTGATGTCAGGAGTGATGTAAGGAGTGAGCTGTGAATTGTAATAGTGCTTCACTGCACGACAAAGTGCTTAAAAGTGATGTCAGGAGTGATGTAAGGAGTGAGCTGTGAATTGTAATAGTGCTTCACTGCACGACAAAGTGCTTAAAAGTGATGTATGGAGGGAGCTGTAATAATGTGATAATGCTTCACTGCACGAAAAAGTGCTTCTGTCCTTCAAATAAACGAATCAGGCACCTACATGATAAAGTCTTACCAATCTTCCCATCGGCCTTTTCTTCTTCGCCTCTTCCACCTCTTCTTCTACCTCTTCTTGGAAGTGGTGATCTGTTGATATTCAATGTAAAGGAAAGAAGAGATCTCTTCTTCTCAAGAAAGGAATTCGGATTCTGTGAGAAAACTTGCGGTGGCTGGTCACCCTCTCATTTTTCATTTCCAGTATAGATGAATAAGAAAGAAGGGTTCTCTCTCTCAAGGTTCCTGTATGTGATCGGCAAAGGGAGAACCTCGGGTTATGCGTGCCTCGCACCGTCTCTTTCCAAGCCCCGCGCACTGCCCGGCATCAATACTTTAGTCAATGGGCACTTCATCCTAAGCCATTCTTTAGGCAACGACAAGGCTTTGTTAGAGGTTTCCAGCGGCGGCTTCTCAGAGGCAAATCTGCTCGGAGAAGAAGGGGGTTATGGGCGCGTAAACGGCGGAGTGCTTACCACCGGGGAAGAAGAGGTAGTAGCAGGGAAGCGAATTAAGGTGGGGGAGCGGTCAGGGAGAGCGTGAGTTCCTGACTGGGTTTGAATAACGCAGCCGAGTTCATCACCAGTATGCCGTGTCTTTGGTTTGGATACTTCACGCACGAGTTGGTGCTTAACAACACCTTGGAGTTCCACATACATGGTGAGCGTCTTGGCCCCCTCTGCCTTTGGCAACCCGTTTTCCATACTCTTTCTCTGCCTCCGTTCGGCAACCACTTTGCCGGAAGCCACTTTTGAGGTTCTAATGTTTAGTGTTTAGTTGGAAACCAGCAGTTTGGAAAAGATTTTCGGAAAAAAATAAAAGCTTTAAAGGTTTAAATAAATGGAATTTTTATAATTCATTTTCTTATGGAAATAATTAGGCATAGATTTCTTCAGGCCACGAAAACTTTTCGGAAGAATTTTTCAAATCACCCATTTTTCGTTACCCGGGATTTTTATTTTTATATCTTTAAAGAGAGCTTGAGGCAAATACTATAAGGCACTTAGCCCAACACAGGTTAGCATATTCTAAGTCAGGTTAGCATATTCTAAGTTCTGGAAAATCGCTGCTATGCCAGATCCAGCTAGGGCGCTAAGGTTGTGCGAGTGATCGCACAAATTTTCTCCTTTAATTCATCAATTAATACAGAAACTAATCTCATCTTTTCTTTCTTAAATCTAATGAGCAGACGGGGGTTTGTTGTGGACTTCTTGACGCACTTGACAATCGTCGGTATCATGAGTGGGGCTGCGATTACAATATGCCCGCAGCAGTTGAAGGGCCTCTTGGACTGGCTCACTTCACCACCAAAACGGACATGATATCTGTCTTGCATGCCGTCTTGAAGAACCCAAACGAGGTGCGCGACAAGTCGGTGATTAAATTATCTTATATCTCCATTCATTTGCTTTTCTTGGGTTTCAAGCAATTTCACTTAGACGATATGGCAAAAAGTTCTGTGGACGAGAACTTAGATGAAAAGAACAGGGAACAAAGAGACATGGAATGAAATGCACGAGATTCACTTAAATAGTTTCGTTATCACCAGAGTTATTATAAGATGACATCATACTTAAAATAGTTATGGACCGAACAAAGAAAATGATAAAAGCGTGACTAGAACGAAACACATATTTCGACATTGGTGGCTTGTTGATGTCAATATAGGAAGGCTAAGGGAAGACCGGAAGGAAACGTCTTGTGGAGCCCAACATAATACAGAAATCTAGGCTTGTGCTTTAAAAGCGAGATTTGGAATTTACACCCTCCTTTATGTTAATTGGAAGCCTAAAAGATACTATGTTTTTTTTCCTCTTTTCTTGGAATATATGCTGATTTAGGGCACGTTTGATAAAAGCTTTGTTTTGGGGAATAATTTTTATCAAATTCTGTTATTGAGAATAATTTCTGAGTAAAAGAACGTATTTGAAAAATTATCAAAATCTATATTCCCAGGATAGAAATATGTTTGGTAGGGTTTTTTTTTTCTCTTTTCAAGATAGAAAAGAAAGAGAAGAAGAGAAAAAATAGATTCTAGAAATTATTTCCGGAAACAAAAAAAATAGAATTTTTGTTATCGGGAACAAAAATTTTACCAAATATAAAAAATAGAATTTTTATATTTCTTTTAATTTTTAATTATTTTATTATTTTTATTATTTTTCTTTCTCTTTGGCGTGGCTGGCAACTGGCTAGGTGAGGCCCGGTGAGCTTATAGGAGGCCAACTTGGCCACGGTGAGCTACCTAGCCTCACGCCGGCTGGGGAGGCCCAGCCTCGCCATGGCCACACAGGCTCAGTCTCGCCTTGGCTGGGCGAGGTCGACTTTGTCGTGGCTCGACGTCTCGAGGGATGTCTCGAGGGTGGGCGATGCTTTGGCGAGGTTGCTGACCCTTGTTTGGCCGATGATCAGTGGCCGGCATCGACGTTGGCGATGGCCAAGGCCGGCAACCGGCCAAAGGAAGGAGAAGAAGAAGAAGAAAAGAAAGAGAAGAAGAGAGAAAAATAGATTCTAGAAATTATTTCCGGAAACAAGAAATTAATTTTTATTTTTTTGTTTACTGTTCCAAAAATTATTTCCTGGAAACAAAAAAATAGAATTTTTGTTATCGGGAACAAAAATTTTACCAAAATAAATTTCTATTCTTTTTTTTTCGTTCCTGACAAAAAAAATAGAAATAGTTGTTACGGGGGAATAAAAATAAAATTTATCAAACAGGGCCTTAAAAACATTATTGTACTTTTGGGCAATGGAAAAGTGCAATGCACATGGGTCGCCTTGGATGGTGATTGCCTAGATGTAATGCAAGAGGCCATCTTAGACGTCAAGGACTCTTGCCGCCTACTCCCTAGTATAAATTACGTGAGAAAATAAAAAACTGATACTCTTAAAGGATAGGATAGATAGATAGGGAGTTAAGGTTGATAAATATACATGATAGCCAACTAAAAATTCAAAAAATGAATCAATAGATATCATGTATAGAAAGATTTGCACTACGTTTTGGTAGAATTTGAAAGTGTTGCATATGGTAACTAACATCAATTGGACTGAGTCGGAAAGGAAGTGAGGCAAGCTTCGGTGCTATTTGCCACGCGATGGTGTCGAGGACCAAATCGCAGATGTGTGGTGTCAAGTTGTTTGAAATAGTTGGAGGATGAGAGATGTCTGAAGGCAATACGCAAGCTCAGAGCTCTCCATGGCAACATCATTTTACAATGAATGTAAAAAATGTTTTAAATTGATGAAGTTTAAGTATCTTTTCTCTTTCCTTATTTTTTTCATTTGATTTATTTTTTTTCCTTTTTAATTTAAAGGGTCCACCTAGCGGGATTCCAGTGGTAAAACAGCACCGTTACTCCTACTCCCAACAGTGCTGTCATCCTCTCCTTTTCCATGGTTTTAAACGCATTATCACTTTCGAAAAAAAAATCCAGTACCAACAAAAGAAAATAACAATTATCATGAGATTCCTATCAACGCACGTTACAGTTGTCCCCACTGGTCAGCACAGCCTTCGCCTTTTCCTCTCCACCTCTCCGTCTCCCTCGATTAGAGGCCCCTCCACCTTTTTCCTTTAACGTTTTTCTTTCTGCTTGAGAGGTACCTTTTTCTTTCCCTCGGGAGGCTGTCTCTTTGTCCCGGTCACTTCAGAGGTACTGTTCCTCCTGTGTTTTCACACTTGTTTCGGCCAAAAAATAAAAGAAAAAATACAGGAGTTGGCCGGTGGCTTCTCGGAGGAAAATCTACCGGGAGAAGGTGGTTCTGGTTGATTTTGGAATTTCAGGACCAATTTATGCTGCGAGGTTTTCGACCAAATTTTTTTTTAAGGAAAAGTATTGGAGTTCACCTATAGCCTCTCAGAAGCAAATCTAATCGGAGAAGATGGTTTTGGTTGATTTTGGATTTTCAATATCAATTTATGCTGCGACTTTTTCGACCAAAAAAAGTATCTCGAGTTTTTTTTACTAAAAAGTTGCTCGAGTTATTTTATTTTATTTTTATACAATGGTATTGGAGTTCACCGTTGGCTCCACAGAGGCTAATCTAGTGGGAGGAGGTGGTCGTTTTGGGTGGGTGTACTGCGGAGTCCTTACCACCGGGGAAGATGCAGCAGTGAAGCGACTGGAAGGTGGGGAGCGGACAGGGAGAGGATGAGTTCCTGACTGAGTTTCAAATAATAATCTGATTTCTCAGATTCAGAAACCTTTATATATATTTCCAGCGGGTCAAGATACTCCGTAATTTTAGGGAAGAAATTGAGTCACTTCCTCATGTGATGCGAATGACACCATTATTTTAGCTAAAGCAATTGAGCTGTTTGACTCCTTTACTGATAGCAGATCAGGTTGGTTTGACTACTGTACCCTTGTTTTAACAAATCTTAACGTTTCCGACTTAGTATATTGACTTATTGCAGATTCTGAGCTTTGTACCGCCGATTATATACACCATCTTCGTCCCTTTGGGACCGTGGCTGCAGCTTCACTGTTTCCATCTGCAACCATTCAAGAGAACATGTCGCCGGACACCCCCACTTGTATCCCAACTTGATCTTCACTGGAATCTTCCAGTCGGTCTTAGGGTTCTTAAGGTATATATAGGAGTGACCGCACGTATTTTCTCCTTTCATCCATTAATTGCCAAAGAAACTAATCACCTCTTTTCTTCATCGAATTTATGAGCAGACTGGGTATTGTTGCGGACTTCTTGTTGAACTCAACAATCGTCGGTATCATCATGAGTGGAACTGCGATTATGATATGCCTGCAACAGTTGAATTGCATCTTTGGACCGACCCACTTCTCACCAAGACGGACGTGATATCTATCTTGCATGTGGTGTTCAAGCGCCAAGACGAGGTGCGCGACAATTCGGTGATTAAATTATCTCCATTCATTTGCTTTGCTTGGGTCTTAAGCATTTTTACCGGGGACGATGCGACAAAAAGTTATGTAGACGAAAACTGAGATGAAAAGAGTAGGGAACAAAAAGACATGAAATGAAATACAAGAGATTCCCTAATATAGTTTCATTATCATCTGAGGTATTATAAGATATATGAGATCATACGCAGTATAGCTATGAACCGAACAAAGAAAGATATACATGCGGTGAATGATTAAAGTGTGATTAGGACGAACCTCTTTAAGATGACACATCTGTGGCTTCTTGTTGTCAGTATGGAAAGGCTAAGCGAAGACCAAAAGGAAAACGTCTTGTGTAGCCCAAAATAAGACAGAAATCTAAAAGCAATAGTTGGAATTTACACTCCTTTATGTTAATTGGAAGCGTACAAGATATTATGGGTTCGTTTTATTCTCTTTTCTCGGAATATGCTGATTTCAAAAAATTATTGAAACTTTGGGCAATGGAAAAGTGCAATGGGCATGTTTCCCCCTGCATGCAGTGGGGTCTTTTCAGAACCACGCAAGAGGCCCATGTAGATGCTTCGTAGAAGTAGCGTGTTCTGATTTCTTGAGGGAGGAATCTTGGCTTGTTCACAATTTGCTTTAGCTGTTTGGCGTGAAGTAAAGAAGGAAGCTTGCTAGGGTTTCATGATTTGTTTAATGAAAGAGTAGCCATGGAGAAAGATTTGTTTATGTAAATGTGAGAAGATATGGGGGATTAAGGTTTAATCTCGGAAAGAAAAAATTTGGGTGTAAATCAAATTCAAGCTCTGTTATTAGATGCCAAGGACTCTTGCCGCCTCCTCCCCAGTACAAATTATGTGAGAAGAAGAAAAAAAAAATTAAAAAACTGAGACATTTGGTGGAATTCGAAAGTGTTGCATATAGTGATTAACGTCAATTGGGCCATGTTGGAAAGAAAGTGAGAGAGTAAACGAGCAGTCCCTGCAGGGCGTAGAGGACCTAATCATGACTTAACTAAAATTTCGTAAGGTTGATCTTTACTTTTTTTTTTTTTTTTTTGGGGGGTGTGGGTGGGTTAAGAATCTTGAATTTAGTTGAGTCAAATTTCACTATCCAAGTCAAGATGGGGTCTGACAAAAAGAAAAAGTCATGATGGGCGCGGGTCCCAGGAGGAAAACTACGAAAGGCGTGATGAGTTGTGGAACATCACCCTCTATCTAGTGGGGTTCACACGTCAAATGGTGTACGAAACCAGGGTGAATAGCGTTGCCCACGGGCAATGGCAACACGATAAGCGGAATAAGGTAGGAAGGCTATGACAGGATGAGCAGCTGCAGGCTAGCGGTGTTACGTTGTTTGAAATAATTGGCGGATGAGAGATGTCTAAAAGCAATATGCAAGCTCAGAGCATGGTCTTGCCATGTGGGAATCCAACTTTGGTCGATGTGCCTAGAGGACATTAGTCAATGAGAGGTTGCAACATGTCTTGATGACATAAACTCACAAGGATGCTAATTGACGTGAAAATGGGTAATTAGCTGTAAGTAAAGACGGAACGAAAAAAGAGCAATCGAACTTGGCCTAAAGCCAAGACTAAATTAAAGGAGTTCTTGGGCCTATCTTTGGCCCATTGCAGCCGAGACTCTAATAGACCAGCTGATTGGCTTGCAAAAGCTAGGGGTGAGCATGGTCCGAGTTGGGTCTAGCCACCCCCTAACCCTAGGACTAACTTGTATAGTGTCGGTCCTCAATTTTAGGATCGAGGACCGGACCGACCTAATGGATTCAGGTCCTGGTTCCAACTCGAGACCGATCGATAAATTTTTCGTATTATTTTTATACTCCCTAAAAAAACAAACTTACAAGTTCAAATTACACATCTATCGACAATGCAACATTGTGCAACTAAACTATAAATTCTAATACATATTTAGCAAATTTAAGATGATACAATAATATAATTTTGTACTTATTAATCGCTTATCGAAAAATGGGAGAAGATGAAAATTTTTTGTAATCATCTATCTTTAATATTCATAACACCATATGCAAAGGGCTTTCTTGCATTTGATTATGTAGAGTACACCCAACCAAAAATGAGTCAAATCACTTGACTAGCAGATTACCATAGCAAGCTGTAGTATTACTTTACTCTTCAAAAACTTCTACCATTTGACAAAAATTGAAAAGCAAAATGCAACTGAAATTCATTAGTAAAATATAATTAAATTATAAAAAGTTCAAAATACTTAATATAAACCATGAATATATAACTTCATATCTTGTTAATTCACTTGAACTTCTAAACACTTGAAAACAAAACAAACGACACATAATTAAATACTCAACAAAATTTTTAAATTGAAATTACTATTAGTGCTATTGATAGAACATTTCAATATAATATAATATAACAAACATTTTACTTAGGTTTGAATATATAAAAGAATTATAAATAATATAATATATAGGATTGGTTCGGGTTTGGACCGACCCAAAACTTTTAGGACGGAGGACTAACCCGCGGTGTTGGTCACGGAATTTTAGGATCAAGGATCGACCAGTCTCCTTGGGCCGGACCAAGACGGACGGGGTTGGGCCGGTCGGGTTGGTCCGGGTCGACCCTAAACCACTGCTTACCCTAGCAAAAGTCTAACTGTCTTCCGTCCAATTGGTTAGCTAACCCTTCGCTTGCTCTACTTGACTTATTATGCATCGATGCTTTTGATGTATTTCCTCCAAACTTGGTTAAGTAAATCAATAGTAGTCGTTTTTTCATTAAAAAAAAAAAACTTGGCCCGAAGCATGAGGTTCGGCTTTTTTATAGAATGGGAAAAATTCATCTTAGCAGTAGCTTTGTTCGACTACAAGATTTATAGCATAGGTACCCAAATGCCCTAGCTTATCTTTAAAGCTCGCATCTTTGTCAAACTAATATTTAATTGTCCCAGAATTGTCAATTAAGACTCACGTTCATGCAAGAGAATTAAAGTAAAGATTATTTGTCCCAACGAATTCGGTGCTGTATATCACGGTCAACCCTCTTTTATTAGAAGAAACAACATGTGTATGAATGACCATGACATCACCCCTTATGTGGCTTCTGAATGACCATGACATCACCCCTTATGTGGCTTCTATAAAGTAGGAAGCAAGTCGGAAGGTGCGATGTCTTAGGGGCCGGTGTCCGCATCTTCGTTGATGATATTGTCGCTGCCCCTCTTTTTCTGATCGAACTGTTGCTTGCTTGCTTGCTTGTTGCCTGCTATTTTGTCTTTTATTTGGGAGTGACATCCATCCTTATGTCTGCTATTTTGTCTTTTATTTGGGAGTGACATCCGTCCTTATGTCATCTTGACGTGATGCGTCAGAACCCGAATTATGGGGAGAACTCTGCATTCAAGCAAATTAAACACCAAGGCACCACGTGACCTAAACACCAATCATTCCAACCTTTCCCTCCCTCCCTCCCTCCCTCCTCCTCTATTTAACAATTCCTATGAACACTGCTTGAATCCTACACTCTTTCCTCTCTGGCGCTCACTCTCAGTCTGAGTTTCTGCATTAATGTTAATTCCACTTCCAGGCTCCTGGCCATGGCCGACGGCAGCCACCAACACGACAATGCTGCTGCTTGCCACCACCACCCTGGCATCTCCTATGCCGCCAGCTTCTTCTTGGTCCCCTTCGGCCAATTCTCCTTCGTCTTGGTCCACCATATTGACGAAGCACATGGCAGCAGTGGCGGCGGCGGTTTTGGCACTGGCTCTGGTGCTGGTGCTGGTGCTGGTGCTGGTGCTGAAATACTGTCTAAATAGGAAGAACCGGAGAATACAGCTTCGCTCTGCATCCCCTAACATTCCTCTCAATTCCGCCATGTGTCGTTTTACTCTTGAACAAGTGCAGGCGTTCACCAGCCACTTCTCAGGGGCAAGTCTACTCGGACGAGGTGGTTATGGGTGCGTGTACCGTGGAGTCCTTCCCAACGGGGAAGAGGTAGCAGTGAAGCGACTGGACGTGGGAAGCGGACAGGGAGAGAGTGAGTTTCTGAACGAGGTTAAAAAAATAAACCAAGTGCATCACAAGCATGTCGTGTCTTTGGTTGGATACTGCAGAGAGGGGTCCGAGCGCATCCTTGTGTATGAGTTTGTGCCTAACGGGTCCTTGGAGTCACACTTACGTGGTTAGTTTGGATTTTCAGTACCAATTAATGCTGCGAGCTTTTATATCGCCCACTCTTTCTTTCTCAGTCTTATTACGGCGTCCGATTTAGCATTTGGGGTTATGTGAAAAAAGGAACGGGAACACTAATCAGAGAACTTGGAGCCTTTTGCGTTTAATGGAAAGGATTCTGATGGAAAGTGATCGTTGCAGGAGGTGGACAGTCGACCCTACCTTGGGAGGCCAGAATGAGAGTTGCTGTTGGCTCTGCCAAAGGATTGGCATATCTTCACGAGGATTGTAAGTTTCAGATGTAGTTTTGCCTTTCATTTTTGATTAATAGTTTGATTAAATCTGTGAATCCTAGAGCTTTACTATTGTATACATGAGAAATATTCGTTGTGCAGGCCATCCTACGATCGTACATCGCGATATCAAGGCGGCCAATATACTTGTGAACTTCGATTTTGAGGCGAAGGTAAAAAACAAACTTATTTGATAAATTTAAGAATGGAAAATTGATGGTTCCGACCTCAATTACTTAACTCTCGGAGCAAGTAGATTGCTGAATACTGAATGCTTGTCTCTATCAGATTGCAGATTTCGGACTTGCAAAATCGGCTTCTGAATCGAATCGGGGTGAATCTAGGCCAGTGGGCACCTTTGGGTAAGATTTGCTGCGTTCGTATTTTGATTCGGAGGACAGGGATGTGAGCTGGTTATTAATCGGTCTTTAGATGTTTCCAAATGATTGTAGAATGAGCCATCGCTCGCTAGTTCACCTCGTGCTTTATTTGTTAAAACACAGTTTTCTAGGTACTTTCATGGTTTTTCCATTTTTTTTTTGGGAGGTATTTTTATGGCTTGACTAGTTCAATTATGTTTGAGCAGAGTTTATTTTCTTCCCTGTAGGTATGTTGCTCCAGAATACGCCTTAGGTGGGGAACTGACCCCAAATTTAGATACTTTCTCTTTTGGGGTCGTGCTCTTGGAATTGATTACTGGTCGCAGACCTGTGGGTTCAACACATATTTCTTTGAATGATAATCTGGTTTATTCCGTAAGTAACGCAATTCTCATGTTCGCAATCATAGCCCAAAGCTACTTTACTATGGGATTCCCAATTTGATGTTTTTAGTCGTCAAAATCGCAATATTGAAATAAAAATCATTGTCATGATTTACAGACGAGGCCTTATCTCACACAAGCTCTGGAAGATGGAAACTTCGACTCTCTTGTTGATCCTAGGCTGCAGAACAATTATAACCCTAGTGAGATGGCTCGAATGGTGGCCTGCGCTGCTGCTTGCGTGCGTGAATCGGCAGGGTGTCGACCAAAAATGAGTCTGGTAATATTTCAGTGGCAGGAGCTTATTCTTTCTTTCGTAGGTGTGCACTTGGTACATCCATGACTAATGACCGCTATTTTTGTTCGAGGACTCGAAAAAGGTCTAATTGATTTAGGGCACGTGAGACAAAATTTCTATTTCTCTATTTCTTTGTTTTTCTGTTTTTCGGAATAAGTTTGGAACATAAATTCGTTTGATAACATGATTTCATTTTTCTATTTCTGAAAGATTTTTATTTCAAAAATAAATTTGGAGCAGAAATTAGAAATTAAAATTTTTAGCTTTTCTATTTCTAGAACAAAAGTGAGAAATGAAAACTTTTTTATCGTTCACTCTTGCACTGCTCGTCGCTCACTCACCACTCGCTGCCAACTGCTGGATGTTTGCTGTGCCGCCAAATGCCCACTGCTTGGCGTCCTGTCAGTCACTGCCCCCTCTATGCCCCCTCTAGAAATATAAATTTTATTTTGTTATCAAATAAATTTCAGAAACAGAAATTTTTGAGTCGTTATTAAATACGTTTCTTTGCTTAAAAACCTGACCAAGGAATAGAAATTAAAAAATCGATTTTTAACATGTCCTTAAGATCGTTAGGTTATCTGGAAATAGGAATTCTGACGATCAGCTTTCGAAAAATTATGTAGATTGCCCGAGTCCTCGAAGGGCATCAATCTGCTGCTGACCTTGATGATGGGACGGAAGCAGGGCCGAGTAACGTTGACCTTGAGGACGGCAACAGCAATTACAGGAAACCTACAGGTGAATATGGCTTGCCGTGTCCATCTGGCTCGAGTAGCGAGGGTCCTAGCTGCCAAACAGCCCGAGATCTGGAGATGGGGAGGATGTAAACCTCCTTTGTTTACATGTCGCGGCATTAAATAGTTTCTAAACCTCGTTTTTCACATTTCACCACGGATGGCAAGATAGACGAAGTAATTCATGGTCAGGACACATAGATAAGTTGTATGGTTTGGTAGCGTCACTTTATTAAAATTGTTAGTATTTTCCAGCACTGACGTCATTGAAATCGATGTCGTGTGCTGAACTCAAATGTAGATGTCCGTTCATTTGGTGTAAGATAGGCGAAGTAATTCATGGTCGAACACATAGATAATTTATATGGTTTGGTAGCGTCACTTTATTAAAATTGTCAGTATTTTCCAGCACTGTAATCGACGTTGTGTGCTTAACTGTTGTGTGCTGAACTCAGATGTAGATGTTCGTTCATTTGGTGTAATAGCGAACAAAATTTAAGTCCAAGCCGGCCCCATTCACCACGGAAAGAGGCAAAAAATAAAAAGAGCATCGAAAAAGGTAAATAACCGATAAACGTGAACACCCTTGATAGGTCTCATGATTTGTTTAATGGGAGGAGCAGCCGCCATCGACCAAGCAATTTCAATACGCGTTCTCCCTCTCCCTCCCTCCCAAATGGCATGAACGGAAGTGAACCGATCCATGTCGGAAAATAAGGGACGTAAAAGTCCACACATGGAGTAAAAGCATATCGCGAGAGGGATCGTACCATATGGAAGCGTGGACTTGTGACCGTGTATATACCAGCACCGACTGATGAAGATCGGGATAGATTGCGATGTAGACCCCACACAAAAAATCACTCGAACACGACACTAAATTCCACATCCTTTTCGATTTTTTAATTGGTCTTTCACCTCTCAAATGAAATGACCAAGACGGACGAGGCAACGGATGGCGACACCTGCATGCAAAGGGGTTCCTCAGAGCTGTGCAAGAAGCCGTCTGGATGCTTCATAGAGCTATCATCTTATGCTCACGGTCGTCCACACCCGAAGAGGGCCATGGCCTGTGACCCTCCTCCAGATCTGGGCCACCAAGGATTGCCTAGCTTTGGGAAGGCCTGGGCAACCTCCGCCGGCCCTTCCCGACGACTGTGGCAGCGGCCAACAATGAGGCTTGGTCATGTCTGCGGATGAGTTTGTGTTTTTCGTTGTTGGTTTTTTTTTTTTTAATCTAATTATGTTCGTATTTTTTTAATTTTTGGTGCTTTTTCTAACGTGGTGCTCGGTGAGTAGACGTCATTGCCACCTGTCTGAAGAAAGTAATAATATAAGACTCGTCGGCATTTTGTGTTAGTTTAATTGGAGGAATCAATGGAAAAATTCGATTGAACCAATTTAACAAGTTTTAGGATTTAATTGTACTTTAACAAGTTTTAATATTCAATTCCACTTTCGTGATATGTTTTAGGATTTTTAATGAATTTATCCCTAAAGTGAAAGAAGGAAGTTTGTCAAAGTTTTGATGGGAGAGTAGCCATCGACAAAGATTTATTTCTGTACTCGGGATAGAAAAAATTGGGGGAAAAGGGATAACTCTTGGAAGGAAAAAATTTAGGTATAAATCAAATTTAAGCTTTGTTATTAAACGTCAAAAGACTTTTTCCGCCTCCTACCAATTACAAATTATTCGAAAGAACAACTAGAGGAGACTATTATGGATTGAAATTGGTAGATAGTTTCGTATAATGATTAAAAGAAAATTTGGAAGTGTTGTATGTAGTAAATAGCCTAGATTGGACGGAGTTGAATAGGATGTGAGAGGAAAAGCAAGGGTGCCACCAACCAAGTGATCGATATAAAGAACCACTATATACGTTTGGTTGAGTTTTTAGGAAATTGCAAAAACATCTTTGCAAAAATCTTTGGCTCAAGGTGTATTGATTTTTGACCTTTTGTGTGTTTTTTGCAAAGTAGCTTTAAAGTTTTTTTAAAAAAGTGGAAAAATCCAAGGGCTTAGGCAAGGGTTTGTAGGGCCACTGTGAGCTCAGGAGAGGATTTCGAGGCCGTGCGACCCAAGCATGACGACACCAGGGTCCCGTGACCCCAAGGGTTGCTTCGTGTGGCGACGCTTGACAAAAGGTGACCATAACACAATCCCAAGAGTTGCCTCGACGCTCGACCTTCGATTCTTGACCATTGACGATGCTCGATCATCATTGACGCTCGACTGTCGGATCTCGTCGGACGGTCGCAAGCAAGGGCGATGTTGGGGAAGATGAGCCGAGCAAAGACCCAGGCGTTAAAACCTTTGGCAAAGACCCAAGCGCGGAAAACCCAGAACTTCAATGGTCGGGGAAGATGAATAGTCGTGAGCCAGGATAAGACTGATAAATAAAAATATTAGTGGATGTAATTTTGGAAGAAAAAAAGTTCGTTAACCCTAGAAGCTGCCTTCCTAAAATATTGACCAAGGTCAAGGTAGGTGGGGACTCATCTTGGACCTTTAGCGTTGCCAATGTTGACATTTCCCCAAAGTGGTCCCCAAAAAAAAAAAAAGTTGACCGAACATCCTAACTTTTCACGAAGACTTTAGAGGACTCAAAATACATTAGAAAAGCTTGACCAAATACACCCTTAGTGGGTTGGCATGGAATTTCTCATACCAAGGGAAGGTTATTAGTGTTGCACGTGAGCAATAAGTATAAGCAAAACAAAGTAGAGTGGCTTTGATGAGACGAGCAGCCATCTTTAGCATGCTCAATGCCAAATCACAAATGAGTGATGTTTTGTTGTCGGAAGTAGTTGGATGACGAGACATATTTGTAGGTAATATGCAAACTTAGGGTTCTCAATGGTAAAATTGCTCCCCAAAGTCCTTAAATGAATCAAGAAAGTATATACAAGAGAGAGTTACGATGGAAGACAACATGGTCTTAGCTATGTGGGGAATTCATGGTTAACAAAATCCACAATTGACATGCCGTGAGGCACATCAATCGATAATAGATCACAATATATCACGATGACACAAACTCAATATAAGTTATCGTGTCGTAAGGATGTTAATCGGCACGAAACCTGCTAGAAAAAGGGTTAGGAGATTGGGCAGACCTTCTTTAACGGGCCTCTATCCAATACTATCAAAGCAGAAACTCTTCATGACATCCTAACAACACATGTCTTGGATTCGTTACTGCCTGTCTCCAATGACATGACTCCCATTTCCACGAGTCAAGGCCCGATCTTTTCTTCGCCAGTAACGTAGGCCAATTTTCTTCCAATAAGTAGGCCAATGGGCCACCGTTTTTTGTCTCCTTTTCTAGCCACAATATCCCAAAAAACCACCTAATTTGGGCCTTTAATAGCAAAAAATAAAATTGGGCTTCAGCACGTGTGGTCGTCAGAACGAATTGCTCTTTTTGCTCAATAGCCCATGCGTCATGACAACCCAAATTGGCCTGCGTAGCTGGCGAAGAACAGATCGGGCCTTTGGCTCGTGGAAATGGGAGTCATATCATGATTTTGTAAAGCAATTTGGGTGGCTGCTTTGATTTTAGGATTTGAGCTCAAAGAGCAACAGGGTTTACTAATAATTTCTTCATCAGTGAAACAGTAGCTTAATTTCCGGGCTATTGATCGGCGGGCTTTGAGTGCATGTTCATAAAATTATGAATTCAAAAGTTTGAATCATAAGGCGAAGAGGAGGACCACATGCACATAAGATTTCGGCACCCACGGTGAAAGTGACATCAACACACTCTCTCCTGCACGTATGTTATACAAAGAAGAGGATTGATTCAACATCAAGAAATAAGAAACGTATGGCTTAAAAGCATATTGTTAGCGATGCTCATCGAAAACTTGCAATAAAAGATATCTATGTACGTGTGATCGGCTTTGTTTTCTCGTGCGTCATTGTAAAACAAACATGAGGCACTAAGCACCCGAAAAGGCGAAACACCTTGTGAGAAAAACCTTAATCTTAAAGTGATTTTTGAAAAGAGTTTAGGGGATGGCTTAGGGCGTGCATGTTTTTGTTCTGAAAAGTGTTTATAAACACTTTTTTTCGGTTACATTTTGTTCCAGGGAACAAAAAAAACAGCGCTTAGCGTTTGTTTGCGTTTACATTCTTTTTTTTTTTTTTCGTTCTGGAACAAAATTGAAACAAATCGAAACAACTTTTGTTGTTTCTCTGCTCCGAAAACACTTCGAGAAATCAAAAAGAACGAAAATAAAAACACAATGGAACAAAACGGGAACAAATCATCGAAGCTCTTCTTCTCCTTCGTGCCCGTGCGAAGCTCCTCTCCCCGACGCCTCCCCTCTCGGCGCCTCCCACTCGGGCGGACTCTCCGGCGACTCCCCCTCCGGCGACTCTCCGGCGCCTCCCCACTCCGCTCACTCCCGGCCGACGGTGGTGCTTCGTCAGCCGGGCTGAAGCGCGCCCGATCAGGTAGGCCCGCCGCTTTGCTCCTCCATCTCCGTTCGAAGAAGTCGAGCTCCCGCGACACCCACGTTCGCCGACCACCACCGGACGCTCGCTCGAGCCTCAAGCGGCGTCGCTCGCCCGGATCTGCGGATCCGGGCGAGCAACACTCCTTCAATTTGCTCTGCGCCGGGCCGGGAGTGTGTGGTCGCTCGCGGAGCGGCTCGAGCGAGCGAGCCGACCCGAGGAGCCGTCGCCCGATCTGCTAGATCGGCCGACGGTTGCTCGCGAGCCGCTCGCTCGCTCGGCGAGTTGCTCTGCCGAGCGAGCAAAGCGGCGCGGCTTCGCTTCGAGCGAGCTGCTCGCTCTCTCGGCGGTTGCTCCGCTCGCTCGGCGCGGCGCGGGGGCGGTCGTGCGGAGCTCCGGCGGCGCAGGCTCGGTCGTTGCGAGCTCGGAGCGGCTCGCTTGCCGTGGCTGCTCGGCCGAGCGAGCGGGCGGCCACACTCGGCCGAGCGGCGGCGCCGCGAGCTCGCTTCGTCCGAGCTCGGCTTTGCGCCACGCTCGGAGCGGCGCGGCTCGCTCGTCTTGAGCTCCGACCGAGCAGCGCCGCGAGCTCGGACAAGCGAGAGTGCTAGCTCGCTCGGAGCGGCACGGCTCGCTCGTGCCGAGCTCCGAGCGGCAGCGCCCGGCTCGGACAGCGCGACTGCGCCGCCCAGGCTCGGTCGAGCGAGCTGCTAGCTCGCTCGGAGCTAGGAGCTCGCTCGTGCCGAGCTCCGGCGGCGCAGCTCGCTCGTGCGGAGCTCGGCGGCTGCTCGCCAGCGAGCGAGCAGCCACGCTCGGGCGGCGAGCTGCGCCGCCCGGCTCGGTCCCGGCGGCTGCTAGCTCGCTCGAACGTGGCTCGCTCGGAGCGGGCGGCTCGCTCGTGCGAGCGCGGAGCGGCTGGCTCGGCCGAGCAGCCATGGTCGTGCGTTGCGCGGTGCAGCCAAATTATGAGGTGCTTAGTGACATTGTGCGGTTATGCGAAGGTTACACGGGCATTAGTGAAGCTGATGGCTTGGGATAAGTTAGCGATTTAGTATCGGGATACTTTGCCGGTGGAAGAGGGGATGAGGTGTGCTTGGGGAGTTTGAAACCTTTATAGCTCTACATGGTTACTAGCATAATTCTAGAAGCTGGGTTTTGAGGGGTTGTGGAATCGTAATGTTTCGAACAACTTCTTGCGGTAATTTTGAAGTTTATCATTTGATATATGCATGAGAAATAATGATAATTCATGGATTTGGTTTGCATGATTCTACAACTCCTCCCTAAAATGCTCAAATCATATTTCATCATGGTCAAATGTGGCTTAGCTCAATGATAGATTCAGTTTCTCTAATCATGGTACAATGATGTGAAAAAGATATGGAAAAGAAATTTTGGTGATTACAGGTCAAATTTTAATGAGCTTTAAATGTGGAACGAGCTCTTGATAAACACATTATTTGTTCATCCCCATCAAGTGGCTGATATAAAGTTCTCAACCCCTTTGTTGCGTATGGGCAGATTGCAGAAATTACTCGAGTGTTGAGAAGCGGTGGAGTTTTAGTTGGAAGCACTTTCCTCCGATACACGCCGTCCACTCCCTGGATAATATTGCCTTTCGACAGGTACATCTATAGCAACAAAATTATATTGTATGTAGCATTACAATGAATTCTTTAGGTTGATCATTTCGCATTACATAGCTGAAAAATAGGTTGGAGAGAGAGCATTCGGGTTGGTTGATCATTGCTAGTCATAGGTTGCATGTAGTTCAAGAATTATCGTTATTTAAAGTTAAGTCTTCTTGGCTTGCATCTCTTCATAATGCTTTTATGTATGGCATATATAGTATTATGTTATTGATTTAACTCTTGATAACTCATATGCTGCTCAACCGATCAAAGATTAAATGGCATCGAGTCACAAAAATTCAGTGCAAAGTGGACCGAGTCGGTCACCAACCTATTTATCGGTTTGTTGGTGGATGAGGTGAAAAAGGAAATCGGACCTCTTCTACTTTCAACAAAGCGGGTTGGAGGAATATCCAAAATGAATTCTCTAGACAAACGGGGTGCCAATATACCATGGTCCAGGCGAGAAACAAGGTGAACAAGCGAGAAAACAGTATAGTAGTTTTCGAAACTTATGTCCCGATCTGGATTTGGTTGGGATAATGAAAATAAAAGAGTTCTTGTCGACGATCCAAACGTCCGGGAAAAGCACATCAAGGTATGATTTTTCTAATTTTTTAGTCATTTTGTTGTCATTATATATGTATGTTTTTCATTGTATAATTACACGTGTTTTGCTGAAATTTAATTGCTGTGAAAATTGTAGGAGAATGTAGAGTGGGCCAAATTCAGGAAGGATGGATTTCCCCAGTATCCCGAACTATGTATTATATTTGGTGGTACATATGCTACTGGGGAATATGGCCTTGGAAATGCTGAAAATGCGGCAGTGTCGGAGGAAGCGACAACGGTGGTGGCAATGGAGGTGGTGCTAACAGGTGGTTACAATGCATGCGGTGGCAACGGTGGTGGCAATGCCTATGATGATGCTGGTGGTGCCCATACGAGATGACTTCGGTGATCACCACACCGATGAGGGAGTCTTCCCTTCGGGGCGATCTTTGGAACTTCAACTCGTCGGAAACACAAATTGGATAGGACTCCAAACACTAAGAGGAGAAGGAGGACTACCCAAAATAGTATTGATGACACTTGCAAAGCCATACAAGACTTTTTGAAAGTTAAGTCAAGTCAATGCTGGTAATGGCTCAACGACTTCCCACATGGCACCACCCGTGGACCGTTTCTCCGTAGAGGCTGTGATGGATATTCTATTAAGTATGCCCGAGATAGACCAAGAAGTTTACAATAAAGGTGGATCGAGCATGCGATAGTGCCTCATGGAGGGTGGCCTTCATTAAATCCACCCCTGAAAGGAGAAATGGACTTCTTTATCATCTTTAAAGATGTTTGGAAATATATTATGGATTAAAAGACCTTGCATAAGATTGTATAACTTTATGTTATGTATGTTAGTGTTGAGACTTTTGCTACTTACATATAATGGCATCTTCTATTATGTTATGACTTATGTTATTGATTGTTGCTGGATATACTTTCAAAATCTATATTGATGTTTGTATATTTTTTTGATCGTATAGGTACTATGGAAGAGGGATCGGATAGTATATGTAGTGAACAGGTAGGACGAGTTCAACAATTCTTGGATGATGATGATCTTCGCATATTTCTAGCGTGGTTGTGCACGGTTGCCATTGACAGGTCCGTGCATACAAGAGAACCTATTAGGGACAGCAAATTATTAGGATCCGAATGGATAATGGAGATGATTTCTGGACATTCGAGATAGGATATATGAAGCCTTCAGGATGGAGAGGCATGTTTTTCTGAATTTATGTGATTTGATGAGAGTAAGAGGTTGGTTAAAAGATAGTCGATATATTCGAGTTGATGAACAAATTGGGATATTCTTATCTTTGGTTTGTCACGGTAGCTCAAACCGAGATTTATGTGAGAGATTTCAACATTCTGGAGAAACGATCGGCAAGTATTTCAACAAAGTGTTGAAAGCAATTATCCAACTTGCAAAGGAGATAATCAAACCACCGTCCTTTGATGTCATCCCACAAGAAATTCTTATGGATCCTAGTCATAAACGCTACTTCAAGGTATGATTTCTATATCGACTTTATATCGTAAAATACATGTTATTCATAATCTTATATAATCTTATATTGGCAATAAATTGACAGGACTGCGTAGGTGCTATGGATGGCACCCATATAAATGCTATTATCCCGATGTCGAGCATGTTCGATTTAGAGGCGGGGAGAGGGAGTACAACCCGAACGTGTTGTGTGTTTGCTCATTTGATATGAAATTTACTTTCGTCTATGCTGGATAGGAAGGATCTGCAATGATTGTCGAGTGCTTTCGGCGGCACTTGAAACTCCTCGATTGCAATTTCCTCGACCACCACCTGGTATTTATTTTGTTTATATAGACATTTGTGATTATATTATGGTTGAATATTACAACAAATTTATATATATCATGTTGTAGGGAAATACTACGTGTGTGATTCTGGTTATGCAGCACTTCCGGGATTTTTAACTCCATTTAGAAGGAACGATACCATCTCGGCGAATATAGAGGGAGTGGGAGACGGCCAAGAACAGCAAAAGAGTTATTCAACTACAAGCACTCTTCACTAAGAAATGTAATTGAGAGGTCATTTGGGGCATTAAAGCATCGCTTCACAATTTTGAGACATATGCCTGCATTTACAATTCGGAAGCAAGCACTTATTGTGATTGCATGTTGTGCTCTTCATAATTACATCCGTGATCAAGATAGGATGGACAGAAATTTTTCCATTTATGGAGATCCGGAGTACCCATTTGGACCTACGAAGGGGGAGGTTGCGGATCCTAGTCATGAGCAGGAATCTGGGATGAACATGCTTAGGATAAGTATTGCAAATAAAATGGCAAGGGATCACAATATGCAGGAGATTTGTTGACTTTTGTAATATTGTTTTTAAGTATTCACTGTGATGAAGTTGAACAATGAACTATAATGCTTCATTATTGTGATGTCATGTATGGAATGATTCATGTTGAAATGTACTCTTTTTATATATATATATATATTTCTTATTGTACGAACTTTACTTATAATTTTTTTTTTTAAGTATGCATATATGATTAAGTGGGAAATATTTTCTTCACTCACCATTATCAAAATTAAATTGATGACAATTTCATGAGAATGAGAATTCAATCAAGTTTAAATGTTATAAAAATCAAAAATAAAAAAAGCACTTGAAAAAAAAAAATTTGATTCTAACTTTACATTTTAAATTTTCTACCAAGTATGAAAAAATTTGTCTTCACTCACCATGAACAAAATGAAATTAATGAGCATTTCATGAGAATGATAATTCTCATTTCGTTTAAACTTTATTTAGAAAAAGCATTTTAAAAAAAAAAAAATTAGGAACAGAAATTTTAATACGGTTTACCAAACATGTTTCATTCTTTTTCTATTCTAGGAACAAAAATTAACTGCATTACCAAACGTGTTTCTGTTCTTTTTTATTTCAAGAACAGTTTTTTACACTTACCAAACGTGTTCTTTTGTTCAAAAACTGTTTACGGAACAAAAACACTTTTTTTTGTTTTACGTTCCTCGAAACAAAAAAAAACGTTATTACTAAACGCACCCTTAGTATCCGTTTGTGCATGTTAACAAGACGGTCAAAGGCTTACTTCAAAAATATTGAATTGCTAATGTCATCGCCTTCTGCGATGCGATCTTCCGATTTGGTCTCGCCGATCGACGCTCGGCCACTGCCATGAGTTCCTCTCTGTCCTTTGGTCTACTGTTTGCTTCAACCCTAGTTTGGATATCGCCGTTGGAAATTAAGGAGTTGAGGCAGTCGTAGGGCTACTGTTGGTAGCATAAAATGTTGGTAGCATAAAATGTAGCCAAGTCATACGATAGTTGTTCGAAAATAAATTTCGTCCACAAAAGAAAATATGCTTAATAAATATAGAATGTTCTTTATGATGAAATTTTATCCTTTTTTTTTTTTTTTCTGCTGAAATTGTAATGCTTGCATTTACTACACCCGAGAGACGAATCTACACCTACATTGACGGTCAAAAGCTCTTTTCAAGATACTTAGTTGTTAATGTCATCTGATTAAATATATCGAAATTATTTTCCTTTTGCTTTTGGCTTTTTCGGGGCTCTTCGCTAAAATGTTACGTATATCTCGTTAGTGACTACTTGGATACTCTCTTAAAACTTACCGTTGGATAGAGCTACTCTAGAATCTCCTTTTTATTATTATTATTATTATTATTATTATTATTATTATTATTATTATTATTGTTGTTGTTGTTGTTGTTGTTGTTGTTGTTGTTGTTGTTGTTGTTGTTTTGCTTGTCATGAATGAAAATATACTTATGGCCTTGTTTTTTTGGTCGAATTAGTAGGCCATTCTTATCACTTTGTCGAGAAAGTGTCGCACCTTTGCTTAAGGAGGAAACAGGTGAGAGATCTGTCCTAAGATGGGAGATTTTGTGTTATTTTCCATATTCATTTTTTGTCGAAAAGATAAATATAGATAGAGAATTAGGAGGCAAGGTAGACTCTACCTTGGAGCTTGCTCCAGCTATCACTAAATAGACTAGTATAATAACCACTCGCGTTTGGGATGAGTGAAAAGCCTACTGGGCTAGCACGCCTTACAGCATTACTGACAATCGCAAGCTAGCTTTATACCCCAGGTTGGATTGAGCTACACTAGGTTCTCCTTTTATTATTATTATTATTATTATTATTATTATTATTATTATTATTATTATTATTATCATTATTTTGCTTGTCATGAATGAAAATATATTGATAGGCCTTTTATTTTTGGTCGAATTAGTAGGCCATTCTTGTCACTGTCAGAAAGTGTCGCACCTTTAATTAGGAGAGACAGAGGAGAGACGGAGCGCCAGTACAATGGCTATGCTCGCTCGCTACTCGAGGAATCCACCTTCGCCAAATTCACACTGATCGCTCGCATCTTTTTTAATTGTTTGAAGATTTTCTCTTTATTTTATTTTCTCATTTCTCAATTCTATTTATTCTCTCTTTTTTAAACATTAAAAGATGTATATTTTGCCAATGGTAGCAAAATCGCTCCCAAAAGTCTTGAAATGAATCGAGGAAGGATGTACAACTAAAGAGTTAATAATGGGTGACGAACTTGACCTTGCTATGTGGGAATCCACGATGAATGAAAATACATTGCCAACTTGTCGTGAAGACATCAGTCAATAATAGATTATGAAGTATCATCATGACATGAGTTGATACAAGTTATCATGCCGTAAGGGTGCCAATTGACTTGAAACCTGCTAGAAAAAAAGGATTAGGCACAAGTCTCATTTTAATAAGATTAAGTCTATACTCTCCATGACAAGTCTAAGATTACTTAGGATGCGCATGATAACTATGCTTTTTTTAATCGGAACTTTTTTTTTTTGTTATCGAGAACAGATTTAGAATAGGAATTTGTTTAGTAACACGATTTCATTTTTCTATTTTTAGGACATATTCTTGGACTAAAAATATGTATGAAACAAATGAAAAGTAAAAATACTCCATTTTTATATTTCTATAATAGAAATGAGAAATACAAACTCTTTCATCGCTTACCCTTGCTACTAAATAGCCACCAACCCTCCGTTGTCGGTTGTTGTCCATCGTCGCCATTCAAGAAGGAAAATTTCGTATCATTATCAAATGAATTTTTATTCCAATAACATAAACTTTATATTATTATCAAATGCATATTTTCACTCAAAAATATGTTCGAATAATAGAAATAAAAAAATTTATCTTTGGATTTAAAATTAATTTATGAAATATAATGATTATCATTCATGCCTTTGTTAAGTGGCGAGAGCTAGTCATGTAAGCCACCTTTTGTCCTTTTTCTAGACCAAAGCATCGTGAAACCAGCCTAATGGGGCTCGAGCACATCTTCTGGCCGCTTGTGCTAAATTCCTGTTGTCATTGAACCCAACAAGGTCCGAATATTCTTTGGGCCACAGTAGCCCACGTGACTTGATTACCCAAATTGGTCTACGTGACTGACGAAAAACGAATCGGGGCTTTGGCCCATGAAAATGGAGTCATATCATTGGTAGACGACCCAAGTATGTCTGGATTTCAGAAAGCAACTGTGGTAGCCTGCTGTGAGTTTTAGGATTTGAAATGGCAGGACTTCTTGATATGCTAAACGTTGGCTTAATCTCGAGCGATTTGATCGGTAGCCTTTGAGTAAAGTACACACGAGATCACAGATTCAGAAGGTCTGAATCATAGGGCGAAGAGGATCACATGCGCATAAGATTTTGGCCAAACCCTATAAAATCGACACATCCTCTGTCTAGATAGAAGGATGAGAGTCTGGCTAGCACACAGAAAGTTCCCACATTAATTAAAGGACAAAAACCTCCGAATTATGCCAATTGTAATACATTTACTCTAACACAAAAATCTCAAATGTGTACCTGCATGACACGTTCACTCCTCCATCAAAGTTCTATCTATGAGCTTTGTTAAAAATCTACCTACTTGGACATTGGAAAGCAAACGGTATTGACATGATACTCAAATAACTTAGTAATATAAAGATTGATGTTAATTTTGTTGAAATTTTTTTTTATGTAACAAAAAAAATATGATAAATATATCACAGTTGGTATAATTTGTGATTTTTGATGTTACAAATAAAGTTTACAATAATTGTGTTACGATGGGTAAAGTTTGAGAATTTTAGTGACTTTTTCCCTTAGTTTAAAGCATGCCATTAGAGAGAACGATCCATGATAAAGTATTTGCTCGTGAAAGTATTTTGTGCAAGTACGATTGGCTATGTTTCTTTGCTTGCTCCCATCAACACAATGCACAAAACGCACAAAATGGCAAAACCCCTTGATGAAAAGCATTTTAGGGGAATGGCTTTATTTTTGTTAAATTCTAAATGTAAATGAACATGTCAATTCACATGTTAAACAAATAATATAATGATGAGAAATGATATCGTCCCATAGAGATTAATGATTAATTAACTAATTAAATATTAAAAAATGGACTTATCCTAAAATATATCTAATAAATCAAAATAGAATTGAGAATGTATTAAACTTGACAATCTTATAAGCAAAATTTAAAAACTAAATGTAGTTAATTAATCAAATAAATACGTTAAAATCCGATTTTACTATAACTATTAGATATGAATTTCAAATCATTAGACATACAATGACAATATCAAACATGTGATAGCAAAATTTCCTAATCTATCTATTATCCTATCTCCAGCTATATCAAATTTATCCAGTTTATTAATCCATAATATATCTATATGAATTTAAATAAATATAAGTGTATTAAAATATGTTAATATTCCTAGTTTACAATGGATATTTTGGACCACCTTATCATTAAAAGCCACACAAATAATATGATATACCTCTATCCACATTTAATTCATAATTATATATTATAATGAGTAATTGCATATTATCACTTTTCGATCTTAAATATACATATCATATCATTTAAATCGTGATTACTCGCTTAAAAGCATTAAACACGGTAATATATAACTCACGCAAATGAAATTACTTGCAGAACATAAAAGCATGAAATTCATATAATTATAGTTAAACTATATTGTAGCTCTAACAAAATAAAATTATAATATAATAGAAGAAAAAACAAAAGTATGAATTAAACCCAACGCCTTTAATCAAATAACAAAACAATTTGTCACTACTTTTTGATTTTTTTTTTAAATATTTGAAAAACTCTAAGAACAATGAAAAAAATCTAAAAGTAAAACCTAGCCGTCCCCCAAGCTCTCAAAATAGGATAATATCCAAGACTCTTAACGTAAGGAAATTACTCATCTTTTTACGTAAAATTGGGAAATAAATCATTGAATTCCCGATTTGCATCCACCTTCTAAGGCTTTTGTGGGTGACATATTTTTTCCTTCTTTTGTTATTTTTCTTATTTTCTCCACGTGTCCTTATGATACAAGAGTAAGTAGACAGAAATCCAAATGTTTTAGGAATTAAAAATAACATTATTTGTTGCATAAAATAGACAAAATAACTTCAACTCAGTATTCGTTGGCAACTTGTGGAACTTCCAAAATAGGAAAAAAAGTCACAGAAAAATCTCTAAATTATGCCAATCACAATATGTTTACCTTAAATTTTAATTGTGAGACAAAAAATCCCAAAATTTATACTTGTATGGCATATTTACCTTAGATTATTTAACTTAAATTTTGAGGTAAATATGTCAAAGGGAAATTTAAAGTTTTTCGTGTCATAGATTTTTTTTATGTAAATGTGTTAGGATAAACGAAAAAAAATTGAAGTAAATATGACTTAGAGTTTTCAGATTTTGCTCCCTAAAATATTGAATTGTTCGAATATTAAAATTACTTTTCCTTTTGCTTTTGGCTTTTTCCTGGGGCCCTTCGCCGAGACGCTGAAACAGTGAAAAACGGGTACAGCTGGGGGGCCTGGGTTGAGCTAATCTAGAATCAAATTTTTATTTTATTTATTATTTTTATTATCATTATCTTTTGCTTTTTTTTTATTCAGTCAAAACAGCGAATGTCACACCATTGAAACAGTGAAAAAGGCGTTTTGCCGGGGGTTGGATTGAGCAAATCTAGAATCAAAATTTTCTCCATGGTTAATTCTTTTGGTATATTTATGATAAATTTATTTCAAACTAATTTTTTAATAATGAAAAATCTCAAATCGATATATTCATAATAAATTTATCTCAACTTATCATAAAAAATTATAAATTGATATACTTGTAATAAATTTACCCAAAACTAATTTATTAAACCATAAAAAACCCCTAATTAATATATTTGTGATAAATATACCCTCTGTTAAATTAAATTAATATCACAAAAATCATAAAAATTGTATAACTGTAAGAAATAGATAATAAAATCTCAAACTGATTAAAGTATCATTCAATTTAGTAATTTGACTTTAAAATTTAAAAGAAACTAACAAATGCCAAATGTCACAATTATATTAGTTTGTGGTAAATTTATCTTACATATGCTAGTTTTGAATTTTTATGGTTAAAAAATTAATTTTGATTAAATTTATCACATAGTTTAGAATTTTTAGGGTATTAATTATTTTCTTTTATCATTTATTATTGTAGTTATCTTTTGCTTTTTTCATTCAGTCAAAACATGCCACTGGAACAGTGAAAAACGCGTAGAGCTCGGGCTACTTCGGGGATGCGCTTTGGATTCTTCCCTTTTTTTCCCTCTCTTTGGATCTTTTTAATGGAAAAAGAGTGTGCAAAGGTATGATGTGGATCCAGTTTAATCAATTATTGTCCCGAGTGGATCTTGAATGTGAATCACGTCGCGGTCCATCGTACAGTGCCAAAAAAGAGACTTGAGCGCGTTTATCGGGAGCTAAATACTTTTTGCCCACCCTATTAATAAGCCAGAGTATGGTTTTTAGGACTGCGGACCTAACCGAATCGGGATGTAGATTTCCGAGGTGGAATAGTTGGGCCAAGATCCTAGCTTAAAGAAAAAGTGCATAATGAAACCCGTAGATTATCGTAAGATAATATTATAATAAAATTACAATTTATGATCAGAGAAATACATAAAATCAGGTAATATAAATCCAACATTTAAGACATGCCTTCTTAAGAAATATGCTACAAAATATTGATCATAGGGTAGAGTCAAATCTTTGGAAGTGTAGAGTCAAACAAGCTCCAAATTGATATGGAACAATTGAGAAAGATGGAAATATGGAAAAGAATCGTCCCTCATAGATCGTCTCAAGTCTTGTTCATACAAAGACGGGGCAGATACGTGTGGTCGGGGAAAATTTACTCCATTAAAGATGACGTTTCACGAGGCACAGATTCCCCGCTCCCCGTACCATCCTGAACAAATATTCATGGAATCAGCTATTTTATGCCGACATGTGTTCATCTACAATATCTTACTTCTCCAGGCAATTGGACAAGTTAAGAACCCCGTGACAAAACAATTCAAACGTGCATAATGGACAAGCTACTTCATTCCCAACATTTACACGTGTGCCGTAATTAATTTTAGTACAAACCTCGTTGTAATTATAAAAGGGAAAAAAATAATTTCCCTCTGCCAACCGGTACATTGGGTGCCACATTGATAAAAGAATGATCCCCGGTAGTATATCCCGTCAAAAAGTCTAGGGATTGAATTTTTGAGTTTGAGGAATCTTTTTATAGAAGAAAAACTCAAAGTCCAACGGTAAAAAGGGACAAGGCCACGTGGGGCTTCTACCTAAACCGACTTCATCTTAGGAAAAATTGCCGAGTCGACCAAGCAGGGGACGACGATCCGCCACCACAGCTTGCGCGATGCTCAATGCTCACTCCCCCGTCGCGCAAGCTCGACTCCAGGTCACTAAGTGCAGCTTTGAGTATCAGTCCCCAAGCCATCGAGCTTTACCCTCTGTCTTGTGCATCACGCGCCAACGTCTCGGGCATAGGTCCTGGCTCACCAACCATGAGCAACCTTAGATATAGTGTCACCCACGGGGGCCATGCCATATGTGTCGGTTGCGAGCCTCAAGGAGAGAGACAATGAAGCAAATCATGGGCTAGTCGTTGGGCAAGGCTTGGGGTGATGGCTGGAAGGTGAGAGTTGATCCAAACTTATCAATACATACATAGAGACGTATAAGACTCATATCATTACAATGACAAATCATTTAAGCTATCAAAACAGTGCCATCCTTTCTCGCTCAACCAATCCACATAAGATGAAAGCCGCTGCTAAATGGATTACCTCTAGTATTAACCTTTGAACACAATAAGGGTTGAACCTCAAACAAGTAAGTCATTAAATTCTATAGGCAACAGCAATTACACAACTTTTCCTATTCTAACGCTCCGTTTGTTTCGCGGAAAATATGACAATTTTCAAGAAGCTATTTTAAAAAAAAAATGATAAAATTTTCCTGTATTCGACTGAAACCTAAAAATGAGTCATCAAATATTTTTTGTCATTCGTTATGGAAATTGTCTTTTCATTTCCTTTGTACACTCCTTTTAATAATTTTTTTTTTGTTTACTTTCTTGTGAAAAATTGAATTTTTATTTGTTTTTATTTTTTTATTCTTTTCTCTTCTTTTTCTTTTTTTTTTCTTCTTCTTTGGGCAATCACCAACCACAACAATGGTGGCAACCAAGCATCTAATAAAGTTAGTATGAACTCCTAGAGGAGATGAATATGTGTTTAAAAGAAATATTGATAGATAAATGTAAAACAAAATAAGTTGCAAGCAAAGTCTAATAAACGAGCCACTATATTTTTGTAAATGTTCGAAATCTGTTGTGCGATAGAACAAAATTTTGAAATAACCTGTAAGTGCGTAACCAACTTAAATAAGGAGGGTTAAGGGAGGAGAAAATTGCGTACGAAATTTATAGTGATTCAGCTTAGATCAAGCCTACGTCCACTTTCCCACGTTGATAGCCTATTGGCTGGATTTCACTATATAATCAATAAGAGATTATAATTTTGAATGCAAAAACTCAGTGATAGATCGCATTATCTCACTAAGTCACTCTTTGAGTATTTTTCTCACAATCACAAACGTTTAAACTTATGAAAATAAGTGTATGATCGAAGTTCGCTCGTACTTTTAAATTCTAGATTCTATGCTTCGTCTCTTACTTACTCCTCAATCCTTGGTCTTCTCAAATACTCATCCACTTCTAAACTAGCCATTAGACAGATCGTATCAAGAAGATTTAATAACTATTGAGTGATAAAGATAGAAACCCTAGTCGATTCTAATCGCCCATATAAATAAAAACTTGGTTTCCATAAGTAGAAATTTTTCATTAAAAAGTTATTGTCTTCAGGATTCAATTGTCAATCAATTAGATTGAGTCAATAAAATCTATATTAATATATAATTCAAACCAGATCACTAACTGTTATACGTTTTGAACTTGTGTCACATTTTGTCAAGTTGTCTCGTTCTGAATTGGATGACATTCTATCATCCTAATTATTATGTCTATATGTAAAGTCTCTTGTTACGTATGTATGTAAAACCTGAGTGTCTTCCGTCTAAATTAGACTTTACAATCTTGACGTAAGTTTAATATGTTCCTCCAATCTTCTGACTTTTATAAGTATAATCTTTAACAATATCCTTTACACGTTATATTATATGCATAGTCTGTTACTCAATTATTAAACACGTTGGTAGCATTTAATTTATTTTGTCATTTTCAAAATATCATAAGGGATTTTCTTAATAGCATTGGCCTTGCCAGATCAGCGAGCTTGTCCCTCACTTGTGGTCGATCGCTAATCAATTGCCATGGCCAACAATTGGCCAAGGAAGAAGCGAAAAGAAAAGGAAAGAATAGAAAAGAAATTAAAATTGATTTTTAAAGAATAAAATAACTAAAAATTCTATTTTTAAAAATTATTTTTTTGGTAAAAAAATTAGTTAAAATTTCAAAATTTTAAAAATGAAAATAATTGAAATTTTGATTTTAAAAATATCTTTATTAAAAAAATCCATTAATCAAGGACTGCGCTCGAGTGTTGGCAACTCACACACGATCTTTGTGGACTGCAGCCTAAGTGCTAGGGACTAGAGCTCAAGTGTCGGGGCCCGAGCTTGACCTTTGTGGACATGCACTCGGGTGCCGAGGCATAGGGCACAAGCAATCGAAGTTCGAGGCTCAACCTAAATGGACTTGGGCATAGGCACCAGGGTCCCAAGCCCGGCCTCAATGGATGTAGGTTCAATCTCGATGGACTTATGCCCCGATGTCAAAAACCTAGTCCCAACCTTAATGGACCCAAGCCTCGCCTTGATGGATCGAGTTCGGGCATTGGAGACTTGAAATCGCGTTGGAGTTCTCGTGTTCAAACATTGAGTTTCAGGTCCAAACGCCAAAACCTAATCATATTTTGAAAAATATTTTATGACTTTTTCAAAAAGAAAATCATTTTCTTGAATTAATACATAATTTTTCGTAGATCAAGAAAACATTTTTCATTAACTCATTTTCCTAAAATAAATATTTTTTCAAAAGTATTTTTTGGGAATTGAACGAAGCGTAAAATTTGTTGGCCAAAACTGGAAAGAACCAACCAAAACCGAAGTTTCTCGCTGGCAAGCCTTTGTAAATTTCGCATAGAGAGAAACTGGTTCCCAACACGGAAAACCAGCAACACTCAGGTTCTTTGCCTACCAGGCAAGAGATCGACGATGATGGCAGCTCTACGGGGCCTAAGATAGAGGTCGGCGGTAACAGAAGATGGAGGAGAGAGGGGAAAAAAATGAGGAATTTAGGTTTGAAAAATATAACGAATTTGCAAACAATTGTGAAACAGCACTGTTTGTTTCTTATTTTGCACTTTGCAGACTTCACTTTATCGGATAGTCACGTTGGACCGTTTATATTAAATTAATGCCACGAAGAATTTTTGGCCACTCAAATTGTCAATTGCACTGAAGTGAACGCCGGAATATATTCCATTCACATTTATAACTGCAAAACCAAGCCCAAGGAGCTTCTTACATGAAAAGCTACGCTTGATCAATCTCAATTTTGTGAGCTTGCAGGGTCTTCATTCTCAAAGAGAGCCCAAGTCTCTTCCAAGCTCTTGCCCTTGGTCTCAGGCAAGAATATAAAAAAAATAGTCGCCAACTCATGATTCCTGCAAGCAAAAAGAACATGCCCCCAAACGTTATCTCTCTCGAAATGCTGAAAAACGACATTGCCACCTCCCTGCTCACCACCTGGTTCACCGCTATGGCAAGGCTCGTGCCTTGGGCCCGCAGCCTCGTTGGGAGTATCTCGAACGAGTAGAACCATGTGATGGGCCCGAGCCCTATTGAAAAGAACGAGATGTCCGCACAGACAGACTCCACGACTGCATGATGGCCCCCGTCGGCTTGCTCCCGCATCGGTTGAGGAACTTCAAGCCCAGGCCCAGACCTGCTGTGAAGACTGCCATTCCAGCCGAGCCCAGCTTCAAGAGAGGCCTCCTCCCAAAATGGTCCAAGAAAAGAGCCGAAGCAACGGCAAAGAATGTCTTGGCAAGCCCCCATCACGATAGTCACCCCTAAAAGCTGTTGGTTATTGCTAATCCCAGCATCTTGGAAGACTTCTGGACTAAAGTACACGGCGGCGGCATTCCCTAACGCCTGCATGAAGAATTTAAGTCCAATGGCTGCTATGAGAATCTGGCGGATGCGCCTCCAGAGGACCTCCTTCCAAAGCCCTGCCCGTGCCATCGGGCCAAAGCAGGCCCGTGGATCGATCAACCCCTATGTTGGTCTTCATTTGGTTTAGCCTCAATTCAACTACTACCTCATCTTCTGATGTCTTGATCAGCACCCTCTTTGCTTCTTCGAATCTGCCCTCCATGACCAGCCACCTCGGTGACTCTGGTATCATCATCACGCCTGCCCTGATCGTGATTGCCAGCACTCCGCCTAACCCAAGCATGGGCCTCCAACTTATATCAACTGGTAGGCCAGTAAGGCATAGTTGGATACATACCCAAGTAAAATCCCAACATTGATAAAGACTTCGGACAACAAAGACAGGAATCCCTGGGTCATTGCTGGAGAGATCTCGGCAGCGTAGACTAGGGCGATCAAGAGGACATACCCGACACCAATCCCTGCGACCACCCTCCCAGCCATTAGGAAGATGAAGGATGGAGCAAGGCCCATCAGAAGTGCACCAATTAGGAACGTGGAGGCTGCAAGGACTATCGTGTATCACCAGCCGATCCAATCGGAGGTCCGGCCAGAGGCCAGAGATCCAATCAGCAAGACCACATCAACCGAACCCAACAGGATCTCAACCTGGGTTGGTGTGATCATGAGGCTCTCTGATGAATAGCACCGCCCCATTCATCACCCTAATATCTGTACACATTTATTTACGCAAATTCAGCATCAAGTTGAACCCTGGCTTTGCTTTCCATCAAACAGGTGGTAGACTAATCTAAATACACCACTTAATCCTACCATGGAAATCCTACCATGGACCTTATTTCTCTCTTTTTGGGGCGGGATCAAGACATTATGTACATACAGAAAGTAATATAATGGAAACAGTTTGTGCTAAGAACTCACCATAGCCCAGCAAAATAGAGTTGGTGGAGGCTAAGATGGCACCACCCAGAGCATATCTGTTCAGGCGAGGCTTCCGGCGACCACCGCCTTCCACTGCCGCTCTACGTTCTTGGAGACGGACTGTTTTCTTGGGGCTCGGGAGATCCTGTTCAGAAAAAACAGGGTCTGACTCGGGAACAAGAGGATCATACAAGTGTTTTGAGTGAATCCTGCATGAGTGAAGGTTGAAATGGGGAAGGGTTGAGCTTGGGTTGGTTCAGGGAATACCGCGAGTTTTCCCGAAGAGAGCATGTGGGGAAAATGGTCCATATGAGAGAGAATAGGTCTTAGCTTTTTATACATTAATTATTTTGTCTTGATCCTCCTTATGGACTAGGAAATGCAAGGGGTCTAGACAAGAATGCAAGAAGACAAACTACAAAAGACTAGTAAAGCTCTGCATGGTAACTTGCTAATTTTTTGTTATTTTATTCTCTGAAATAAAATATATAAAAAAAATAACAAAAATCTACTTGATAGTGTCAACTGATTTTTCTATTTTCCGAAATAGAAAAGTAGTAGGGAATAAATTTAGAACAAAAACAAAAAGTAGAAAAAATAACTTCTTATTCTTGTGAATAATTTCTAGAAATAAACCATTTTTTCATTTCTTTTTTCTTTTTTTCTTTTCTTCTTCTTCCTCGCCGCTTGTTGGCTACCTGCCACCGTTAGCTAGAGAAGGAGCCAGAAGAAGAAGAAGAGAGAGAGAGAAAAGAAAATCTAAAAAACTATTAAAAAAATAAAATAGAAATCCGACATTATAAAAGAACTTGTGGTCGTATCAAACATATTTTATTATTTTTCTATTCTAAGAATAAAATTTTTGTATAATTACAAAATATGTTTTTTTACTCAAAATTATTCTAGAGAATAGAAATAGAATAAGACTATTTCTGAAAAAAAAAATATTTATTAGAACAGGTTATGTTACTAAACGCATAATAAATCTCTATGTCTTCCCTCGCTCAAGAAGTGTGTAATAACAATCAAATCTATATATTTTTTCATTTGATAATTCAAGGGCACAATTATAGAGGTCTAGCTACTAGAGATTCAAGGAACATCTTCCAAGAAATTACAAATCGGTTGAATTCATGCCTGTTGGCATGTAAAAATTTGTTTCAACTCAAAGCAGTTGGCACAGGGTCGGTGACATTTGAACGAGTGACCTCTAATTATTAAGCTGAAAATCATTAGATGCCTTCGAATCCTAGACGTTATGTATGTTCAGTCCTCTAAAACTACTGGAGGATGAACGCTCCCTTTATGCGGGGGCAAGAGAACAGTCATAATCGCACTTTCATCGATGAAGATTAATGGGTTTTAAGAGTATATTAGAAATGATTCACCATCCATCAATCACAAAAATGTATTTCATCTCACGGTTACTGCACGTGATAACAACATAGTGTAATAACCCAATTCAAAGCAAGTGATCTTTAAATTAAAACACTATGCGAGAATGACAAACAAATTGCGTGAATAATGTGATTGGTCAATTGCACCATGTCGGCTTGTGATCGATAGATAAATCACTTTTCCATCAATCATACATAAGAGAACATTAATCAAAAGTGAAATATGTTGGATGTTAAATTGGCTATAAAGTGATCGGTAATACATAATCATTAGCTACACCACGTGTACAGTCATGGAGTGAACAATTAGGCATATTTATAAAATGCAATAAGCTAAATCCATGTCATTGCTCGATTTATGGAGATCCAATCGCTTTGTAATTGGAATATGCTCCTGGCAGAGATGCCATGCACACGGAAGTTCCAAAGTCAAATGCAAAGCTTTGACCAATGAAAGAGCCATTGGTCTTGTCTATATTTCAAAGATGCAATGCATTCAGGATAAGTGAAAATAGGCCCTTAAAATAGTGAGTAAATATCTATGTGCTTTGCTCAGTCTATACATTGGTATATTATACAAGTTGAAAAAATTTCTATTCCGACTTTTAAATTCTAAGTAAGAGTTTCTTTTAACTTTTTCCTAGTTAGCATTCACTTTTAACATGGTAAGCGTGGCTTTTTTTCGTATGAAATACCTTACGTCTTTAACATGGTGTAACAATTTGATCATATTACTGATTTAACGTGTAGTTATAATATTTTTACATTTGAATTTCAAGAAGTGCTTTTTTTATTTATATTGATTTGCATTTTGAAAATAATTTTTTTGACACGCGACGCATCACGGGGAGGGTTCACGGGATTAAAGTACCTTCTCCAAAGATCAGATAGATGAGATGGTCTTTGAATCAGGGTGCATCATCCTTCTCACCTAAATCATTTCCTACGACGGCTCCTCTTATTCTATGATAATCCAAGCAGCAGCTCCACGAGTCTGCTCAGAACCAATCGATTCCGGAGCCATTCGTTCTCCCCTCTCGGTTGCCCTTTGCCAGCTGCTAGAGCAAGTAAGAGAACCTACAGTGAATGAACAACAAGAACTGTAGATTTGGACCGGATTGTACACTTTTGTGTCTGGCTATGTATATGGATGTGCATAAAGAAAGGACGGGACATCTCTCTCCCTTTTTAGGAGGATGAGAGAGGGAAGAAGCTGCAGCGGCACCTCAGGAACTTCTTACTGGGGCAGCACCCATAGGCGCGAGTCTTTGGATGCACGTGTTTTGTTCATATTCCTGCATAATTAAGAGAAAAAGAGTCCCCAAGGTAACCACTTGTGTCTTTCTTGGATATGCTCAGTCTGGGTATAGATGCTATGACGTGAAATCCAGGTGATCATCCTTCTTCTTTTTTTTTTTTTTTTTCTTTTTGGGAGGGGGGGCTTTTTGGAGGAGAAAAGTCACTTTGCCTTTGAAAAAGCGAGGAAGGTGGGCGTGTGGCCAACACAGCCACACGCCTCTGGGATGGCATAAACTGATTAATGGTGATTGGTGTGGATTGCGATGCGAACCCAACGCAAAAAAATTAAAAACACAACACCAAACTTCTTAATTTGTCGTTTTTTCAAATGTTCTTTCGCTTCTGGAACCACCAAGATGGAGGGAGAATTTTCCAAAAAGTCTTAAACTTATTGCAGTTTTGTTAATTCAGTTATAAACCTTTTAACTTTACCAATTAAGTCTTAAACATTTTCACTTTTTGCCAATTCAGTCCATCTAGCCAATTTTGGCCGAAAAATGCGACGTGAACGCTGGCGGTCTAATGCAGATCGCTAGCGCCCGACATGACAATTTTTAATAATATTTTATTTTTTAAAAATTTTTTTGAATTTTTATTTTTTTATTTTTGGCTTTTTTCGGTGGCTGGCCACTAGCCACGCCGGCCGGCTGGCCTCGCCCACCACGGGCGAGGCCCGGCCAGGCGAGGGCAACCCCCAAAGAGGGAGCCCCGGCCCCGGCAGAAGAGCCGACCTCGCCGGATCTAGTGAGGGAGCCCTCGCCGGATAGCCCTCGCTTAGGCGAGCATCGGCCTCGCGGTGGCCAGCTGACGCCGAGGCCGGCCAGGGGCGATGCTTGCCTAGGCGAGGTGAGCCTCGACGTTGCCCAAGCACGAGGCCAAGGCTCCCTCACCAAGGGTCGCCCTTGCCCGACCGAGCCTCACCTGTGGCGGGCGAGGCTAGCTGGTTGGCTGTGGCCAGTGGTCGAGGATAATTCTTAGGAAAGAGTTTAGGTATAACTCTATCATTAAACGTCAAAGACTGTTACCGCCTCCTGCGATGACACTTGACAAAAGTCGACCATTGCGTGATCCCAAGAGTCACCTCGATGCTTGACCGTTGACTCTTGATGATCGGCAACGCTCGACCATCAACGACGCTCAACCTTCAGATCTCACCTAAGAATCGCGAGTGAGGGTGACATTAGAGATGATGAACTAGGCAAAAACCCAGGCGTCGTGACCTTTGGCAGTGACCCAAGCGCAGAAAGCTCAAAACTTCAACGATCGGAGAAGAACAGTCACGAGTGAGGGCAAGACAAGAATATGAAAATACCAGTTGAGGCAACTTTGGTAGGAAAAAAAAGTTTATCAACCTTGGAAGCTGTCTTCCGAAAATGTTAAAAGCCCAAAGTATATGAGGACCTATTTTGAGGATTTAGCTTTATCAATGTTGACATTTCTCTGAAGTGGTACAAAAAAAGACTGCTCAAACGTCCTAGCTTTTTTTCAAGAGATAAATCCACTGGGAGGGTAAACCAAATGCATCCCCGGTGACTTCGCAAGTAATTTCTCACGTCGAGGAAGGTTATTAGTGTTGCAAGTGAGCAATAAGAATAAGCTAAATGAAGTAGAGAGACTATGATAATAGAGGTGAGCATGGTTCCAAAGTACAACCTGGAGCAAAAGAACCAAACCTATGCAGATCTATTCCAGGCTTTAGAACATGCAAAGTAGGGTCCAAGTTCTAATAAATAGAGACTTGTTCCAAAAGGTAGCTTCTAGATTTTAGGTAGAATTTGGATGTAATTTAAAATCACTACCTCCTATTTACAAATACATTTTTGCTATTTAAACTTGAATTGATTTGTTGAAGTCAAGGCAATTATGGACTATCCACAACTGGATAGAGCCACTAAGTCCTAATTTGGTTGCGGCGCACTTAAAATGGCCTAGAAAACTAGGTAACTTCAATCCTTTTTTTGTGTCGAAGTTTAAAAAAAAAAAACAACGAATTAGGCTTAAGTAAAATGAAACAAAAAAAAAAAGGAAATTATTCAGTTCCCCATGTATACCCTAGAACTTGGAGAGGGTAGGTTCTAGCGGGATATGTAAGGTAAGTTTTAATTTCAAAAAATAATGAACCTATTTCAACAAGTAAATTGCAAATAAAATTTGGATAGAACCTAAAACCGCTCATCCCTATATGATAGGACAAGTAATCATCTTTAGCATACTCAATGCCAAATCGCAAGCAAGTAGTGTTCTATTGTCGAAAGTAGTTGGAGGGACGAGATGTACTTGTAGGCAATATGCAAGCTTAAAGGAACTCTCGATGGCAAAATCACTCCCAAAAGTCCTCAAATGAATTGAGGAGGACATATAATGAGAGAGTTACGACGGGAGATGAGCATATCTTGTTATGTGGGAACCCATAATTGATGTGTCATGAGGCATATTGATCAATAATAGATTGTAATATATAACGACGACATGAACTCAGCATAAGTTATTGTGCTGCAAGGATGCTAATTGAAATGACCTTGTTTAACGAGCCTCGTTCAATACTACCAAAGCCAAAACTGTCCATGACATCCTGATAAGACATGTCTTTGATTAGTTACCAGCTGGCAATAGCCAGTTACATGGGCCACCGTTCTTGTCCTTTTTCTAGCCCATAGTATCGTAAAACCACCCTAATTTGGGCCTTAAATAGCGAATTTGGGCTTGGGCACATCGTCTGGTCGATCTTGCTTAATTCACCCAACATGGCCCGAATGTTCCTTTTTGCTCGGTAGCCCATGTGACTTGATTACCCAAATTGGTCAATGTGACTGGCGAAGAACAGATGGGTCTTCGGCTCGTGGAAGTGGAGTCCCATCATTGGAAGACAGCAAGTATGCCTGGATTTTGTAAAGCAATTTGGGTAAGCCGCTTTGAGTTTTAGGATTCGAAATGGCAGCATTTGAGCTCATAGAGCAATAGGGATAGCTCACTATTTCTTAACCTGTGAAACTGTAGCTTAATTTTCAAGCAATAAATTAGCAGTTTTTCAGTACAAATTCATAAGATTACAAATTCAAAAGGTCTAAATCATAAGAAGAAGAGGAGGACTGCATATACATAAGATTTCAATAAACACTATAAAAGCAATATCAACACATTTACTCATGCATAGACAACATACAAAGGAGAGGATTGGTTCAACATCAGGAAATAAGAAACGGAAAAGTTTGTACGGTGGGTTAAGAGAGCATCGTTGGCGATGTTAATCAATAATTCGTGTCTGTTCAAAAAAAAAAATCAATAATTCGTGAAACAATATCTGTCAACATTCAATTGGCATTGTTTCTCCATGTGTCATTGTAAACATGATGCACCAAGCACGCGGACAAGGGAAACACCGTGGTGACAGAACCTTAGTCTTACTTTCTTATTCCTTTCACAGGTCATTTCAATATTTTAGATGATTAAGTGGGTGGCGCGGTAAATATGAGAGGGATCTCTGGTCAATTCCTCGCCACTTTATCAAGGAATCATTGCCAGCTTTTATTTGGGAGTGAAATGTTAAATTCGAACTCCCATGATCTTAGTAGGACATCTCCCTTTTTTTTTGTTTTTACTTTTACAATTAAACTTCCAAGTTAGCATGCGTATTTTTTTCACAAAAAGTATAGTTCAAATTGATGTCCTCACGACATATTTGTTCTAAATTAAGATTTTCTTCTGAAAAAATGCCCTGACCGATGAAAAATACGAGAATGGTTCGGAAGTGCGTATTCAATTTTTTTGCCTTAGAGGCGAGGAGGGAGTAGTGGTGGAATTCGATCACGAGGTGGACGGCTTCTAGATTGTCGCCAACCACATGCACGCTAATTTTCCACACTCGCGGGCACGTGATCGAATGGTAGAGCCACCCCCAGCAGGACCAGTACCACGGACCCCCTCAGTTACCCCACTTGCGAATATCAGGAACGGTCTTGATGTTCACACATCAACTTGAACATCGCTGTTCTCGTTCGCATGTGATTTTCTAAAGTACTGTTGATGTCGACGGGTTGGGGCCATTGATACCGACGGATATTTGTCGTCTGTTTGTAAAATAAATTATAAGGCTTTTTACCCTAAAGGTTTGTTGTCCTGCGCCGAAAAAATGTGAATGTGCATGTAACTCAAAATTTGACATTAATCAATAATTATTATTTTTATTTATTAAAAAATTGGATTTATAATTATAAAAAATTAATTATATCGTCTTCTTGAAATGATATGATTATTCATAAATGAGTTACGATTTACTTTTATTTATTATCTATTTAATTTCGAATTTTTATATATTTTTTCAACGTAATTTTTGAAAATATACCTCCGCTCATTTGGCAACGTTTTCCAAAAGCTCGTCACTGTTTAAAGATAAGTATGTCGGTTTTTGTATAAATCGTCACGAAGTCTTGTTGAATTTTCTTTTCAAAATTATAACTATATCACTTTCAGAATTGCTATCTGGTAGAGGATGTTAGGCGCCATTATTTGCGGGACAAATAATTTTTTAAAAAAGATCTCAAATCTAATTTCATTGTTCTTTCCCATCAATTGTTTTTTTCCCCGTCCCGTGATGTCTGTGGGACTCTTTGATTGGACGCGTCTCTCTGGCTCTGCCCCGCTCTCTGAGAAGTCCCAGTTTGATTGGACGTCGCCACGGACACATACAAAAAGAGAGCCAGCGAGTGGGACCGTCTCTTCGCTTCGCTTTATCTCTCTCTCTCTCTCTCTCTCTCTCTGCCTCTCTGCCTCCCTCCGTTCTCGAGAACCTCCCACTTTGCGTTTCGCTTCCAACTTCTCGAATATCAAAAATTATTGTACTTTTTGCTTTTTGGCTTTTTCCAAGTCTACAGCACGGCCATGTCCAACCTCCGACAAAGTGAGACAGTCCGCAGCTCTTTCGTACGTTTGAATATTTTTCTCTCTGCTTTCTTTTGTCATTTCTCAATTCCATCTATCCTCTCTTTCTTTAAACATCAAAGTATGTATATCCTTGCCTTGCCAACATATATCATGAAAAATTTACAATTAATACATTCGGATCAATTTCAATTTATCCCTAATAATAGACTTATGATAAATTTACGTTAAATTAATTTTTTGACTATTAGAAATTTAAAATTAGTACATTTATGATAGATACGCCGTCTATTAAAATTTTTTTCGCTTGGAGTAAAAGTTTGAAGGGAGTAAAGTCACCACCACCTCGCTTCTTTCTCGAATAAGTCGTGAGTTCCTTTTCAACAAAGCGCAGACGATGCATGATTCAAACTCGGACCTCAAGGAAACAAGCTTCCAATCACTACGCCATCACCACAGGTGGTTCTATTAAATTATATTAATATCATAAAAAAATATAAAATTAATACAATTATGACAAACGGATAATAAAATTTTACAACCACCTACTTGGGTGACACCGCTAGCGGGAGCTTCTCCCTAACGCAAGGGGAGGAGTTCGATTCCCGAGCATCGCAGGTGACTTACCCGGCAGCAAGACGTGTGTGGTGGCTAGATGTGTTACCCCCTGAGTTTACCTTCCGTTACAACGGGCCTTTCGGGTCCGTCCGTGTTGATAAGGTGCGCGGGTTCCCTAGGTCATAAAAAAAATAATAAAATTTTACGTTAACATGTCAATTAACTGTCACATCATCTAACTCTAGAATTTGACAATAAAATTTAACAAAAATTAATTGATAGTAAATTTATCATAAATATACTAATTTTTAGTAAATTTGTCAAAAATATACCGAATCAATATTTTTTGTGATCTAAAAATTACTTTGAAATAAATTTATTATAAATATATTGGTTTAGAATTTTTCATAATATTAACTCTAACGTGTATAATTCGACCCCGCGACATGCAAAGATGATGCAGATGTATCCTGGTTAGAAAATAAAGTGCCCTATTTTTAATTGGAGAAAAAATATTATTTTCTCGTACATTTAAATTAACTAACATCAGCCCGTCAATTAACCGATGAACCATTCTAACGCGGAGAAGTTTTGAGTTCCAAGGCGGTTACCTGCCTTCCTTGATTGCTGAGTGTGCCTTCCTAGGCATATCGCTGAAGTAGTCGCCTCAAGATGCTAGGGAATAGACTAGAGGGCATCATTATCTTTTGGTAATTTATCATAGGATAATTTATAATTGAAGAATTTCACTAGCTTTTTTTCCTTTAAAGTAATTACGGTTTCTTTTTTTCTCCTACTGTTTTTCTTTTGATCAAAGCCTTCTTCCTTGCAGAGCACATATGGAAATGTCACGTTCAACGGCTCCGTGAAAGGGAATAAAATAGGTTAACGGTAACTTTTGTCGACTATAAATATATGATATGGGGGTTCTTAACATCTAGTGATTGGGATAAAATATGATCAGCATAATATTTCTAAGAAAATGTTAATTAAATATTATAATACTTTCAATAGTTAATACCCTGAAAAACTCCAAATTAGTACATTTGTGATAAATTTACCTAAAATTATTTTTTGACAATAAAAAACCCCAAATTTGTACATCCGTGATCAATTTACCCCGACCGACCATAAAAAATCATAAACTAGTAAATTTATGACAAATTTACCTCAAACTAATTTATTCGATCATAAAAACCCCAAACATGCATATTTGTGACAATTATATCCTCCGTTAAATTGGATTAATATCACAAAAAAATCACAAAATTGTAAACTGTGACAAATGAGGTATAAAATCACAAATTGGCATACCGGTCAACCGTCACGTGTTATTTTACTTAATTAAAATTTAACGAAAACTAATAGAGGGTATATTTGTTACAAATGTACCAGGTTTGTGATAAATTTATTAAATATATACCAATTTTGAGTTTTTGGTGATCAAAAAATAGTTTTTTGTAAATTTATCACAAGTGTACCAGGTTTATAATTTTTTTTATTATTAACCGTACTTTCAAAACATTGCTATCTAAAGACTATTCCGTACCAACATAGGCACATTTTGATATGTAACGTACGGATAGAATTAAGATTACAATTGTTTTTAACGTGTCCGTGGAAGATGAAGTAATTTTATTTTTTTCAGTTTGAGAATGTTGATACATTTTTAAGTGTACTTAAATGGCTAACGTGCCACGCAAAATAAAGCAACATTCCGTGCAGCAAGTTTCATGTGGTGTATTTTCATATCCAGATATAGAATAAAACACTAAACACGAGAGTTGACTTGAGATGGGTCATTAACTGATACTTTAATATTTCTAACAAATATACCGAATTTTTGAAGGCAACTAAATACCCGAGCACATCTCTAAAGATCGCATCTTTTTCAAACTATTGCTTAAATATCTTAAAATTTTCAATTAGACCCTTATTCATGCGTAGACTTGTAAAATGGGTGAGTTGATTGGGTTTAGGTCAAGTCATAAATTATTTGACCAAAAATTGACTCATATGACCTTTTATGACCCTTTTATCGTAATATAAATTTTTGACCTATTTTTGATTTGATTCATTTAACCAAATCAAGGAAAGCTTGTTTCCTATGATTTTTTTAAAAATGATATTACTAAAATACTTTCACATAATAAAAATATAATGGACATTTTATAATTTAAAAAAAATTGAGGCGTTGTTTTTAAATGTTTTTTAGAAAGTCATTTTATAGAAAAATAACAATATTTTCGGGTGTTTGTTTGAAATCTGAAAATAAATTAGAAAACATTTTCCGTCATTTGGTAAGGAAAATCTAATTTGATTTTCTTTCATACGCTCCTTTTAATTATTTTTATTTTTAATTAGTTTTATTTTTTTTTTTTCATTTTTCTTCGGCCCGTCACCAACCATGGCGATGATCCCGTCCCTCACTTGGCTGGTTGTTGCCCATCATGTGGCTAGCCACGAGCGAGGAAGATAAAAAAGGAAGAAGAAAGGAAAAAAAGAAGAAGAAGAAATATAATTTTGACATTTTTAATATATTTTTTTAAGACTAGAGAGAGAGAGAGAGAGAGAGAGAGAGAGAGAGAGAGAGAGAGAGAGAGAGAGAGAGAGAGCGTGTGCGAGATTAGTGGGTTAAAAATGAGTTATAAACTCAACCAATTAAAACCCATTTAACATGGGCTTTTTAAAATCAAAGTGACTTATTATGTTTTTAAATTTAAATGAATCGTTTAAAATTTATTTTGATATGTCTATTTATACACAAGAGTATTAAATAAAATTATTTCTCCAAATGAATTCGGTGCTGTGTATCACCGTTAACGATATTTTTGGTCAAAAGAAACTAACACATCTAATTCAAATAATGATAAACTTCGCATGTTACTTAGCTTTAATAAAATATGAAGCAAGTTGGAGAAGTAGCCATATTTTAGTGGGGGAACTGTCCTCATCTTTTGTGGACACATGGTCACTCCTTTGTTTCCAGCTGTTTTGCCTTTTACTTAAGAGTAACTGGTAACGCCGAGATTGAATAAGATTGAAAAGAAAAGAAAATTAAACTTAGAGAACTGCTTAATTGGAATAAAATAGGATGAGGTGGGATTTGAAATCCTTTAAAATATGATAGGATTAAAAATATTTAAAAATGTTGTGAAGAAGATTTATGAAATTTAGAAAGTTCTTTATTTTTCCACTGCAACCATTTCAACAAACGCTAAGAAGAGCATGAAAGTCATTTCCTCCGTTGATGAGGGCGGACAAATCAAGCAAATTGGACTTGACCCAAATCGGCTGCAATTGGTTTTTGGCTGGAATCCGAGTTGTAGCTTTTTAAAAATCTGAAAACCAATTGGTTTTTGTGTGGGGTGGGTGCGAAAGAGAGAGATGCCGAAGAGGACGACAACCGTTTACTTGAGCAAAGACACCGCATGGTCCCGACTCCATATCTTTGTTTGCTACTACAAGTACTGCTTCTCTCACATCCTCATCACTGCTTCTCTCTGCCTGTGCTTGATTGGGTATTCCCTATGCTTTAAATCTCTCGAGAATTGAATTACATTCGTTGAAAGTTACCTAGTTGTAAAAACTCCGAGAACAGATCCTTAAATGCCATGATGTCTAATGCCGAAAGGGACATGAAGAGAATTGATAGTGAAGATGGAGAGGTTGTAAAGGACGTTCTTGATGGGCTCGAGGCGGGCGTCCTTGGAGGGGAAGCAAGGGGAGGAGGAGTGAGTGATAGAGACGGCGTCGCTGGAGCGTTATGCGTGATGTTGATGGAGCCGTGGTTAATATTAATAAGTTATATTCAATTTTTCTTATTCAATCTGAATTTATATCACTCTTACCTCAAATTTTTATCTAGCATTTTATCCTAATTTATCCATTCAGGAGGATATCCAAATACCAAGTAGGATAATTTGTTATTCTATCTTAACATAAATTTAAACCACCAAACGTAACTAAGTCTCATAACTTAAATTAATTAAGTTTATAAGGTATCATTCGTTGATCTTTACTTAATTTGTAGTCTACACGGCTATACTTCTTTTTCTCAATTTGAATTGTAACCCCTAGTTATTAGGGGTGATTGGATCCAGAATAGATTGGTCCCAAATAAAAAATGTGGAACCTACCCTATCAAAGCTGGTACCAACCCAATCTTTTTTGTTTTGCATTTTATTGCTCTATCATAAAAATTATTTTGCGTAAGTTCTCAACTATTTTTTACAAAAGTTCTCAATTTAGAGACTTCCAAGGTTTGATCTTGAATGGGTTCTGTCCGGATCACTACGAGACCGAGAACTAAAGGACACGAAACAATTAAGATCGGCTTTCAAAATTTTTTACCAAGAATCGTATCGGCTCAGAACATTCTAAAAGTTCAAACGTAGAAAATAAGGGAGAATAAGCCCAGGAAAGATTCGAATTGAATAAGAGTAGAAAGAGTATCACAAATGTTGCTATATTCTAATGGAATTCACGGATGAAAGCTTCAATAGCATCGATCACATGCCGCATGGCGTGACTAAAGGTCAAAAGAGAGACTCGAATCTCTCCAATTTGGGGAAGAAAATTAGCGGAAGTTCCTCACCAACCGAAGGCGTGTCAAGTTGGAAAAGCCAGCAGCCATGCGGCCTCCTGGTTCAAGGATTCGAATCGCAGCTCTGCATGGTACCGAGATAACCCCCAGAGAGAGGAGGCCAGATTAGGAAGACAACAACAAAAAGAAAAAAGGTGGTCAAAAAAGGGCTTGTCGAGTTGGAGGACCCAACCAAACCAAAAGTAATCTCCCATTTTACTTTCTTTGTACATTTTTATGAGTCGTTTTGATATCCTTGATAATTAGGAGGATTGAGCACTAAATGTGGAGGATCTCTGGTCAAATTCGTTTGCCACCTTGTTAGGAATCATTGCAAGCTTTATTTGGGAATGAATGTCAAATATGATCTCTTCACAATCTACCCCCACCTGCCCTTTTTTTCCGACACTTCTCTAATTAGGCTTCCAATCAATTCGGGAAAAAATACAATTCCTGAATTGGTACCACTCAAAATATTTTTCCCAAACTAATTTTCGTCTCGCAAAAAGTTTCAAACCGGTAATTTGTGATATATTTACTCAAAATTAATTTTCGTCGCGTGAAAAACCTAAATTAGTATTTTTTATCCAAATCTGCCATCCATTAACATTTCATCTAATATACCGTCTTTATGCATACCAAATAACTGCTAGACGGATCGGACAGTCTAGGAGGCACGTGACTTTCCTTTTTTCTTCAGCTATTTTGCTTGGACGAGGAATCCATTTTCACTATGAAATTTGGAGAGTTTTGGAAAATGATTGGAGTGGTTAGCGGTGCAGTTCAATCATAAGGTCGACCGTGTTGCGCACGGGACAGAACCCTGACTTTCGACAGTCCCCATTCTTTTCTTTTCTTTTTAGGGTCAGACAAAACTCCATTTACACGAACCAAAAAATACTGAAAATTACGAATACTAAAGAAATAGAAAAGAAGAACAAGCGTGCTCCAATTATGAGAAAAAATGGTTGCTATCACGAAAAAAAATTTAAACTAAAATATCTATGATAAATTTACTCAAAATTAATTTTTTAATAACAAAAATCTCAAACTGAATACATGTGATAAATTTACTCAAAATTAATATTTTGACAACAAAAATCATAAACTGCCACACGTTATCTAACTTAACAATTTAATCATAAAATTTAATAAAAATCTACAGAGGTAAGTTTGTCATATGAATACTAATTTAGGATTTTTGGTAATAAAATAATTAGCTTGAGATTATAGGTGTACTTATTTGGGATTTTTCGTGGTATTAATTCTATAAAAATAATAATATTTAGAACTAGCGATTTTAAATCATCACATCGACTACTGATGTGGTGTATTGTAAATTCACATCCGCTTATAATTTAACAAGTGTCCAGTTGCATGGAAGTAATTAAACACGCATTCGGCCATGGAAGTTGTTTGTTGGGGTGGTAACACCTCCACTCGCCACGGTCACCAATGGAGTCATCGACGTTGCGTTCTGCGTGTCTAAGCCAAGCCTTCCCTCCATGCATCGACAATAGTAATGGCAATGAAGGTGATAACAGCCATGAAGGAGTGATGGGCCCGAGATATTTGGCTCAAGCCACCGTCCATGGTCGATCGAAGGCAAAGAATGTGACATTTTCTAGTAGACTCATGGTCCGACAAAGAAGATGGTTGTTGTTAGAGTAATTAAATATAAAATTATGCATTTATCTAACGGTTTAAGCTTTTAGAATAATTGGCGATGGCTATACAAAATCTTACATAATATCAAAACTGAAGGTCCTTAATTCAAAAGTTTTTTTAGGCCCCATTTGCCTCTTTAATTAAATTTCCATTATTAATAATAGGCAAATAACAAAAAAAAAAAAAAAAGATTAAGCAAGAGGGAAGTGTTAAAGTAATTACATATAAAAACCACGCATTCCTTTGATAGCTTAAGTATTTAGAATAGTTGACGATAGTTCTACAAAATCTTACAATTGTCATCTCCAGCTTAAGCTTTTTAAACAATTGATGATGGTTCTATAAAATCTTACAGTTGTCATGTCCAAGTTTGCTCCATGTCTCTTCGTTTGGCAAAGAAGATGGCTTTCGTATTAAGATCTACCGTGCATCTTTTTTGTTCAGCTCAAAGGAGATGGCTCTTTCTAGCAGATTTGGTGAGCGACGAAAATCAAGCTTGGCAAAGGAGAGGCTTTCGTCTAAGATCTATCTGAGCATCTTCTTTGTTTGGTTATAAAAGGATGGCTTTTTCCCGTAGATTTAGCGAGCCATGAGGACACCCATGGCATGGACACTCAACATCTTGTCCTTGGCCGCTGACTCCATTGATCCCGTATTACGGACTAAGTTCTCTTATACTCAAAAACCCCTGTGAGCGGGCTTTGGTGTCATCAGGGTGAAGAATACGTGATGCAAAAGTGATAATAAAAATATGGTTCATAGGAATGATATCAAAGTGTTTGTGTTAAGAGTTTTATGATAGAATGACTATAACTTTAAAAAGCTCTGAAGTCGGAATTGGCCTCTTATGCACGAACTAGTCGAAAGCTGATATTGATCTCTTGATAATGCCACAGTAGACCAAAATCAGATGTTGTACTGAAGTAATCTACGTGTCCCAGCTTAAGTTGGGTGTGACGCAATGAAGACTAGCTTAGTGTTCTTGACTCAACAAGTGTCACACGAGATATTCTAGGATCAAGAATTTGTTGGTCCATAACAAATGGTATCGGATACAAGGATCCCACTAGTAGGTGGGTGATTTACCTGGTCTTTTGAGGGTAGAGAGTGATCATTAGGTTAAGAAGGCTCGGACAAGGTGCAACTTTCGTCTAACCACCGGGATGGGAGTGGGGGCATATAAAGGAACCGAATAGCTCACGGAATAGGGAAAACATTTTTGAATCAATTGGAAGATCTCAAGAGAAGGTCCGCTATCATGTTTCCTACAAGGGGAGAAACCTCTATTGGTTTGTTGAGATTAGAGGAGACCTAATATGCAAAACAAGGTGCTATTGAGGGTCCACAGTTGGCTCTAAATGTTGCAATTGTCAAGGAGAGTACAAGTGACCAAAGATGTGCAAACAGCTGTGATAGGGGGAAGTCACTAATGGAGTGTAGTGGCCGTTTTACTAAGGGTTGACCATTGACGTAAGTCTTGAGAGAGGATCATTGATGGCTAGGGAATGCAAGGAAGCAACATGATAGTTTGCAATGAGGGCATTGTAGGATTGAGCGAGTGAGAATGTCAATGACTGAGTTCTCCCATACTTTAGTACTCTTGTGAGTTGAGTTTGGTATCATCACAGTATAGAGTGAGTAATTAAGAAGTGATGATACAACTAGTTTATAGGTGTTTTGTGTATCTTGCTTGAAGGACCAAATACTTGAGTTAAGTTTGGTGCAATATGATTCGGTACGAGGATAATATTTGCCACACTGTTTTTAGGAATAATTATAGGAGGAAGGCTGCCCTAATGTTCTTGGCTTACCAAGCGGTGCACGGGCTATTTTGTGACCGATAATTTTTCAGCCCGAGACACTTGGTTGGTACCTAACTCAACCCGTGGCCTGGACGCGGCGCCGGTGATTGGATGCGGAAGAAGGAGAGCCAAAGAGAGAGAAAAAAATCAGTTTTTACTTATTTCACTCGGCTGAAGTGACGATGAAATGGACATGTTTTTGGTTTTTAAGTGGATATGAGTGAAGGTTTGAAATCAGTGAATATTTTCTTGTAAAGTCGGGATTCCTAAGTGGAGGTACAGCTCACCTGCTTAATTATCCCCAAAACCACTACGTCAATTGATTGTCCCCACTAAACATCCCTCGCGCTCATCGTTTAACGTTGCATCGGTTTTAGGATTTTGCTACGGTAACGGCACCATTAAATTCCTGTGAATTGCTATGCTTTGTTGACCATAAATGGCGATTCATAAGGAATCGGCAACTGGAATACACCATGAAGCGAATTCAGTAAAAAGAAAAAATCTTGACAAAAAATTCTAAAACGTTGGACAATATTAATCTTTTGCCGAAAATATGAAACCAACAAGAAGGAAATATACTTGATATCTGTGAACTTCTTAACACTTTGAAATAACTACTTAAATATGAAACCAACAAGAAGGAAATATACTTGATATTTGTGAACTTCTTAACACTTTGAAATAACTACTTAAATGTATGACCCCCCCAAACACCAAAAAAAAAAAAAAAAAAGCTACTTAAATGTAAAACTCAATTTTTTATAGCGTGCTTGTGAAAACATTTTCACCAATTAAAATTTAATGAGATTTTAAAGTATTACTGAACAAGTGAAAAATTCGAGAGTGGGCTAGAATTGTGAAAATGGTGTTGTATGAAAAATGTGTGAGGTAAAAAATTTATTCACACTATATTAAAATTTTTAAATAACTTTCGGTTTTGGTTAGACGCAAAATGCTCACTATTTTGATTTTGGGGTTAATTTGGATTGCCATGTCTCAAGCACCATTTATCGATAGGCAGTTGAGTTTTTGATTTTGATAAAATCGTATTCATTTTTTAAATGATAAATATTTTCCTTTCACGCTACAAATGTAAAAAAAATGTTTTATAGTGGAGATGTAGTTCATATTTGACATGAAGTTAAAAAGAAGAGAATTTGATGAATTTATTTATATTTTCTCTAAATTGATTCAATATGCACTCTTTACATTTATTTATATTACAATAATACAAAGATACATAATCAAGATCAATCATTAATTAATTTAGGTAATCAATCTAAATCTCAGGTTAACTCAATATATTTTTAATGCACAAATCATATCTCTAACACTCCCCTCGAGTTAGGGCTTATATATATTCGCTTGCTTACCGATATGTGTGTTGTTTTTGACACAATGGTTTGATGAAAATTCTTTGTACTCATACCACCCGCCCGCGGTGGCCGCGCGGTTAAGGCTTGGTACCCTCCACGCCAAGGGGAAGAGTTCGAGACTTCGTGGGCGCAGTCTTCAATGCTCAACGCACGACTTACCCGCGTACGGGGTCGCGGTGGGGGCCCTGCGCGCTCCGGGGTTTACTCTCCGCCGCAAAGCGGCGGAGCGGAGGTTCCCGGGTTACCAAAAAAAAAAAAAAATTCTTTGTACTCATGATCCAATATGCATTATTTACATGTGTGTATATTACATATTGTGAATAATAAAAGGAAATATTGCAAAAATAAAGAATTAATCTGAATCGTTAATTGATTAATCTGATCAATCTAAATCCTAGATTGGTTCCATATAATCTCGATTGATTTAATATCTTCAACGCACAAATCATATCTCCAACAAAATCCTAGATTTGTTTTGCGATTTAAACTGTTGTTTTCAGAACAAATGGACAAATATTTTATATTAACGAGGTTGGAGTATTCTTTCTGTTTCCTTTTTATTATTTGATTTATTGTTTCCCTTTTTTCTTTAAAGGCTCCACCGAGCATGTTCCAGCGCGAACGCTCTGGAGCGTCTCTACTTTTCCGGCCTCTTCATTTTCCTTCCGGCACTATGATCCTCTTCTTTTATCTGTTTTGTTTTGCTCCGATCCTTGGTTTTAAGCCCATAATCACGAGATCCCGAGATCCTTAGAACCAAGTAACCGCCTTCCCCTTGGTCAGAGCCTTGACCTTTTCCTCAACCTCTTTCTTGGTCTCCAAGAGGCACCGTTCCATTAAGCGTTTTCTGCATTTCATTCAATCTCGTTTCGGCCAAGTACAGGATTTTTCGACAAAAAAAAAAGTACAGGAGTTCACCGATGGCTTCTCAGAGGCAGGTCTAGTCGGAGAAGGTGGTTTTGGGCGCGTGTACCCCAGAGTCCTTGCCACCGGAAGAGATGTAGCAGTGAAGCGACTGAAGGTGGGGAGCGGAAGAGATGTAGCAGTGAAGCGACTGAAGGTGGGGAGCGGACAGGGAGAGCGTGAGTTTCTGACTGAGGTTGAAAAGATAAGCCGAGTTCATCACAAGCATGTCGTGTCTTTGAGTGGATACTGCATTAGCCGGGCCCGAGCGCATCCTCGTGTACGAGTTGGTGCCTAACGACGTCTTAAATTACATTTACACGGTGAGTTCGGATTTTCAGTACCAATTTATGCTGTGAGTGTGCGTATAATGGAAAGCATTTTGATGGAAACTGATCCTTGCAGGAGAGGGACGAAACCCTAGGTTGGCCAACTAGACTGAATTGCTTTGGGCTTTGCCAAAGGAGTAGCGTATCTTCATGAGGATTGTAAGTTTCGATGTATTTTGCCTTTAATCTTTATTGAATCAATACTTGAATTTAAAAATAAAATAAAAAAAGAATCCTAGAGCTTTGCCCTTGTATACATGATCAAACGTTCCTTGTACAGGTCATCGTAAGGTCATACATGGCGATATTTGTGGACTTAGAATTTGAGGTAAAGTTAAAAACAAACTTATTTGATAAAGAAAAATGATTGCATGACAGTCTTTAATGTACTTTGATGAACTTAACTCTCGGCATTGATAATTCTGACTTCAAGTGGTTAATTCTCAACAGCAAGTGTCGCACTCACACATTTAAATGTATTAATAACTCTACCATTGTTAGAAGGGTTGATAAGTCCTAAATTATGTCCACCGTTTGGGTATTTATGTTATAGTAAGTGTGATTTGGAGTTTTTTGTGGTATTAATATTGTTTTTAACAAATATTCATGTTTTGACTTACAATATTGACTAATTGTAGATTCAAGCATTGTACCACCAATTAAATTATCTCTATTTATTTGCTTTGCTTGGGTTTTAAGGATGTTTACTATGGACAATGCGTCAAAACATTTCGTTGATGAGAACCTAGATGAAAACAATGGGGAACAAAAAGACATGAAATAAAATGCAAGAGATTCACTAAAATAGTTTCATTAGCACCTAAGGTACTATTAGATGAGATCATACGAATATAGTTGTGGACCGAGCAAAGAAAGATATTACATGCACCAAATGATAAAGTGTGACTAGAACAAAACCTTCTTACGAGAACAAATATTTAAACATTGGTCGCTTCTTGTTGTCAATATAGAAAAGCTAAAGGAAGATGAAAAGGAAAATGTCTTGTGGAAAGCTAAAATGAGATGGATTTTGTTGATGTTTAAAATCGAGGGAATATGATGACAATGTTTATAGTAGCTCAATTTCAACCGGGGTTATATGATATGTATTTATAGGAGAGACTAATTAGAATAAGAATACAGGTAGAAATATAATTACCAAAATACCCCATAATACATTTAAATTACACATTTAGAGTCTTCTCAATCTGAAGTAGGTGTAACAATTTGAGAGATGGGTTCTCAATAGCGCATGGAGTGAGGTAGGTAGTCCCTTAGTAAAGATGTTTGCCAATTGATGCTTTGTTGGCACATAACGAACACGGAGATCGCCAGAAGAAACCTTCTCTTGAACAAGGTGATGATCCAACTCAATGTGTTTTGTGTGAGCATGAAACATGGGATTGAGAGCGAGATAGGTGGTAGAGATGTCACAATAAATGGTGAGAGGATTAAAAGGACTCCAAACTCACAAAGTAAATAACAAATCTAAATAATATCAGCAACACAGCGCACGATAGCACAATATTCAGCTCTGTACTAGAAAGGGCCTTAGTGGGTTGCACACCGGGAAACGAGATTGGTGCTTAGGAAAATACGAAAACCTAAGGTGGATTGTCGAGTATTGGAGCATCCAGCCTAGTCTGCATCCGCATAAACGGTGAATGAAGTGGAATGACACCACTCGACAAGTAATCCATGGGTGGATGTGCTAGCTAAAGATCGATATATATATATATATATATATATATGTTTGACGGCTTGAAGATGAGGTAATTTTGGTTGATGCATGAATTGACTAATCAATTTCACAACAAAACTATTATTTAGTCTATTCACGAACGCACCATAAATCCCCAACCAATTGTCGATAGAACATTGAGAAGCGAGAACCTTACTATCATTTGTGGACAATAGAGTTTTCAAGGCTAGAGGAGTAGGTAAAGGCTTGATTTTAACAAGGCCAAACTTGTGCAATGAGGTAAAAGCGTATTGTTAAGAGTGGTGAGGAGCCTCAATGCCAAGAAAACAATGAAGCAGTCCAAGATCATTCATGACAAATACCTATGAGAGTCAAATAATAAAAATTGTAATTCTAAAGGGTATCAATGGTGACAAGGATATCATTAACATGAAGCAGAATATACCAACCTCCTTGAGAAAAAGCGTAGATGAATAATGAAGGATTGGCCTTCCTCGCCTTGAAACTCAAAAATAATAAATAGCTATTGAAGCGATGAAACCATCCATGTGGAGCTTGTTTTAAACCATAGATTGCTATCCGGAGATGGCACCTATAATTCGGGAACTTAGGATGAGGAAAACTGGGAGGTTGGAATCTCTTGTCATAGTTTAGTTTGGCCTCTTGCTTAAGTCCTTTTGTAACGAGGGGAGCTTTGAAGTGTTTTACAGTTCCATCAAAATTTTCCTTGACCTTATAAACCCAAATATAAGTATAACTGACTAAATTCTAAAAAAGATCATATGGTATGAGATTCCACATGTGGTTGGTGACTTGAGGCATTAAATTCATCAGCCATGGCCGCCTTTCAACATAGGTTGATAATGGGTCTTAGAGTAGCGAGTTGATGTCTCTCCATGAAAACAATTAAGAGATTAAAATTTTTTCTGAATTTAGAAATTTCAAATTTGGCATGAATTTACAAGAGATAAGCCAAAAGAGAAGAAACGGAAGTGGATGAGTTGGATAGAGTTATAGAGGGGACTTGCAGGAATGTTGTGTAGGAACTTGGTTAGGAGAAGAGTCGGGACACACGGTGAGTGGGTTTGAAAGGAGGGCCGGTGGAGGCGAAATAGAATTAAAAGCATGTTGGATAAGCCAAGAAGAGGAGAGAGGTGGATTGGGAGGTTGGGCTAAAGAAGGAGGTGGCGGATGAGAAGCTTGAGGGCCATAGAAGGAAGAATGGATTGATTGGAGGGCGGGAAAAGTGGGTTGATCTTGAACAGTGGGTTATGGGATTAGGAATTCGAGGATTTTGTGAAAAAGGAAAATTCTCTTTTCTCAAATCAAATATGATGATTGATAAAAACACAACCAAATTGTGGATTAAGGCAATGATAGCTCTTGTGATGTGATGCATTCCCAAGATATACACATGGCATAGAAAGAGGTAGGGAAGAAAAGGATAAAGTGCACTCAAAAACCCAAAAGAACGAGTAATCGAATTTGAATCCAAATAAACGATCGAAAACCCAACAAATGAGTGAAGCAGAGAAAGACACGATGGGATGCAAGTGAGATGACATTATTGAGTTGGAAATTGAATAAAGACCATGAGAAAATCGGCTTGGAGGAATACTCTCTCGGTACGTTGGTCCTTTAAAGACATGGATGAACCATTAAAATCAATGGCACAAGAATTTTTACGGCAAAATTGGTGACTAAAGCGATTGCTAGTAAGATTAGGAACATGATAGATGGGAGATAGATTGAGAACCGGCATTTAAAAAGGATTTACCGACTTGTTTAATAGGCAATAAGTGACCACCATCAATCAAGACATTTGTCAAATCATAAAATGGGTCTAGATTTAAGGATTTTACCAATATCACTAGTTATGTGTGTCATCACTTTGCTGTCAAGATATTACATTGGATCAAAGGTCTCACCAGCTGAGAGATTTGAGGAGTTCGGTAGATTAGTGGCAATGAAGGCATGGTTGAATATTTGTCGACTTGGTAGTGCGGTGTGCCGAGCTTCATTATAGATATGACAAGTAAGATGAGGCCCTAGATTCGAGAATATCTCACCATGTGTATGAGGGAACGAAGGGCTTCGAACCACCACGAGGCTAAGTGGTCAACATAGTGAGGTATCCTCAAATTTTGGTGGTTCAAAATCAATGTTGATGTTTAGAGTCAATAAAGGGCTTTGAACAACCATGATACCATGTTGATGTTTAGAGTAAGAGGGAATATGATGACAAAAGTGTTTTTGGTGGTTCGACCCCAATTTAAGTTGCATTATATATATTCATACAAGTGACTAATCACAATAAGGATGTAGATAGAAACATAATTATAGAAATACTCTATACTCTATATTACATGTAAATTACACACTGATAAAATCTTGGGTTGTGCTTCGAAAGCTAAAGTTAGAATTTATGCTCTTTCTTATGTTAATTGGAAGTATACAAGAAATTATGGGTTTGTTTTATTCTCTTTTCTTGGAAAGTGCTGATTTAAAAGGATTGTTGTGCTTTTGTGCAATGGATTGACGCTCGTGGGTCTCCTGAGAACTATGCAAGAGGCCATCTAGATGCTCCGTAGAACTAGCGTTTCATGATTTCTGGAGGCAGGAATCTTGGCTTGTTCACACTCGCTATTCAAGAAGAGGGATGGGTCACATTTTGTGTGAAGTAAATAAGGAAGTTTGCTAGGGTTCATGATTTGTTTAATGAGAGAGTAGCCATGGAGAAAGATTTGTTTTTGTAAATGTGAGAAGATATGGGGTAAAGAGTTAATCTTTGAAGGAAAAAAATTCAGGTATAAATCAATTTCAAGCTCTGTTATTAGACCTCAAAGACTCTTACGTGAAAGAAAAAAATGAGATCAGTAAAGAATGAGATAGATTGATAGCCAATTAAAAATTTGGAAAATTGAATTGATGAATATCATGTGTAGAAAGATTTGCACTAGGTTTTGATGGAATTTGAAAGTGTTGCATATAGTAATGAATGTCATTTGTATTGAGTCGGAAAGGAACTGAGACATTAAGCGAGCAGCCGTAGCAAGCTCTGGTGCCATTTGCCATATGATAGGTGCAGAGGACGTAGTGGGGTGCATACGTGAACTTGTATACTAAACGAGGGTAAATAGTGTTTCGCATGAGCAATCACAATAATTGGAATGAAGTAGAAAGGTTATGATAGGATGAACAGCCGAATTTAGTGTACTTGATGCCAAATCAAGATGAGTGATGTTAGGTTGTTTGAAGTAGTTAGGAGGACGAGAGATATCTGTAGGCAATATGCAAGCTCAGAGCTCTCAATGGCAAAAGCACTCCCAAAAATAACTAAAGGAACAACTCGAGGGAGTATATACACTGAGAAAGTAATAACGGGAGGCGGACATGGTCTTGCCAAATGGGAATCCAGTTGATGTGTCTAGAAGACGTTAGTTGATGAGATGTTGCAACGTTTGATGAGGACAAACTCATCAGGATGCTAATTGAAATGAAAATGGATAAAACAAGCAGTAAGAAAAGAAGGGGGAAAAAAGAGCGTTCCAATTTGGATTAATCGGTTTCAGGATAGATAGCTTTCAAAGTAAGAACCTGAAAGCTATCCTATTAGAGTCAGTTCCTGATTTTTGGAATAGAGGATCTCACTGTTCGACCCTAAACCCGATCTAGAAACTAACCGGTTGGTTTTACACTGGTTTTAGGGTCGCCCAAAAACATTTGAGTTGTTTTATGGACGGTCCAAAAAAAGTGAAGTTAAGGAGCTCTCACTCTCTTTTTTCCATTTTTTTCAAAAGAAAGTACTATTGAGTCTTCCATTCCTAGATATCAAGGACGAGACTCATCCTAAATATCAAGGACGAGGGGATTTGTGACGAGGGGATTTGTCTTCTAAGTCTGTCGAGATTACAGGTCCGAGAACAACATTGGATAAATAGTCTATAGTTGGGGACTTATCATTTTAAACAGCCATGTTTCTATTGGTTTGAAAATATTTGGAAAAGCCGTCGGGCACTGTCTTATGAGCTTCCTGCGAATCTTTTCCTAAATTAAAGACGACACCTGCTTTTAAATTTGAGAATCCCCACGAACCTCACACGAGGGCTAATGTATCACGTTCTTCTACTTCATAGAATTGGGGAAAAAAAATGAGAGTCGACTTGACGCGTGCGCCACTGACTTGTTTTGGCCTACAGCTTACAAAGGAGGCCCACTCGAAGAAGTATTCTGTTATTTGGAAAAGCAAAACAGTAAGTAAATGCCCAAGCTTACCTCTAAAGCTTGCATCTTTGTCAAAGCATTACTTAAATGTCCCAGAGTTGTCAATTAAGACTCATGTTCATGCAAGAGAATTAAAGTTAGATTATTTCTTCCAACAAATTCGATATATATCATCGTCAACACCCCCCTTTTTTATTCTAAGAAAATAACATGTGTATGAATGACCATGACATCACCGCTTATTTGGCTTCTATGAAGTATGAAGCAGGACGGAGCATGCGGTATTTTAGGGGAGTGTGTCCGCATCTTTGTTGATGATGTTGTCGCTCCCCCTTTCTTTTCTTTTTTTGTTTTCTGGTGGGATTGTTGCTTGCTTGCCTGTTTCTAGCTGTTTTGCCTTTTATTTGGGAGTAGTAACAGCTTTATATCAAGATTGAATAAAAGATTGGAGGGGAAAAAATAACAATAAAAAGAAGATGAGAGAACAAACCTAATCTTGACATGATGCATCATAACCCAAATTAATTAAAATTTCATAGTATTATACGCTGATCTTTACTTAATTTAAGGCCCTCATTTCTGAAAAATCATAAACTTTAGGTCTAATTCCAATTTTGTTCCAAACATTTTTTTTTGTCTGGAAAAAAAAAAATCCCAAACATTAGATTAGTCCAAATCTGACCTGAAATTTTCTTTTTCAAAAAAAGGAAAAAAAACCATTAACTTTAGGTCTAGTCCAAATTTACCGTGAATTGCTTCTATTCAGGATAAAAATCATCAATTCTACTCTAGTCCTAAATCCGCTTCCATCAGCCCCCTGTCAAAAAATCGCCGTTAGTCGTACATTAATTTTCATATCCTAGAACAATTTCATTTTGAAGATAATTTATGATGTTGCCTTGTGGATATAGATTGTTATCAATGTGGAAATGTTACGTCAAGTTGGGAGTGGACAATGGGGTAGATTTGAAAATAGATTGAAATTGATAATTTTTTTAGACAACAAAATTCAGGAGCTTAAAGTTTTAAGATTTTTTTCAAGACAAGAAATAGTTTGGTGCAGAATTGAAAGTAGACCTAGGAATTTTTTAGAGAACGAGGCCACTTTTATGGTAGGAGACTCTTGAGTTTAAGTGGAATCAAAATTCACAAAGTCACCAAAATCTCCAAGTCATGATGAGGGGTGTGGTCTATTTTTTATTTTTTGTTTTTTACATCACCAAATGCCAACGTTCCCCTCTCTCTCTAACCGCATGCTGTAATATTTACCATCCGTCCACTTATAAGAGCCATTCACCATTTCTTCTTCCTCGCGCACTTCCTCTACTCTCACTCAGTCTCTAAGTATCTGCATTGCATTCAATCCTTTCATCGAAATAAATGTCTACCCCACTTCCAAGCTCCTCACCATCTCTGCTCGCGGCAAGCAACACTGCCAGGCCACTACCGGCAATCATCACCCTGGCATCTCCTTTACCGGCAGCTTCTTCCGGGTCCACATCTCCTTGGTCTTGGTCCACCATAATGAGGGAGCGCAAGGTGGTGCTGGTGGTGTTGCTGGTCCTGGTGCTGGTGGCAATATGCTTGCTGCTTATATATTGCAAGATTAGGAGATGCAAAAGGAGAAGGCCGCTTTGCTCTGCATCTCCTAGCATTCCTCTCAGTTCTGCCACGTGCAATTTTACTCTTGACCAAGTCAAGGAGTTCACCAGTGGCTTCTCGGAGGCAAATCTACTCGCAGAAGGCGGTTTTGGGTGTGTGTACCGTGGAGTCCTTCCCGATGGAAGAGTTGTAGCAGTGAAGCGAGGGAGGGTGGAGAGAAGACAGGGAGAGAGTCAGTTTTGGGCTGAGGTTGAAATACTAAGCCAAGTTCATCACAGGCATATTGTGTCTTTGGTTGGATACTGCATAACCAGGTCCGAGCTCATCCTCGTGTATGAGTTGGTGCCTAACAACACCTTACATCTACATTTACACGGTGAGTTTGGATTTTCAGTACCAATTGATGCTGTGAGTGTGCGTTTCATGAAAAGGATTTCTGATGGAAAGTGATCCTTGCAGGAGAGGGACAACCAACCCTAGATTGGCCAAATAGACTGAAAATTGCTTTGGGGTCTGCCAAAGGAGTAGCATATCTTCATGCGGATTGTAAGTTTCAGATGTACTTTTGCCATTCATCTTTACTGAATCAATACTTTGATTAAAAATGTGAATCCTAGAGCTCTGCCCTTGTATACACGATAAAACATTTGTTGCGCAGGTGATCCTAAGATCATACATCGTGATATCAAGGCAGCTAACATACTCATGGACTTTGACTTTGAGGCAAAGGTAAAAACAAAACTATTGATAAATTTGAGTCGAAATTGATGTTTCTGACTTCAGTTGGTTAACTCTCAGAGCAAGTAGATTGCAGCCCCTCTTGAGTTCTGAATGCTTTTCTTTCTCAGATTGCAGATTTTGGACTTGCAAATTTACTTCTGAATCAAATCGTCACGTGTCCTCCAGGCTGATGGGCACCTTTGGGTAAGATTTGCTCTGTTTGTATTTTGATTCGGAGGACTGGGATTTGAGCTGGTTATTAATCTGTCCTAGATGTTTCCGAATGTTTGTAAGATGAGCCGTTGCTGGTTCACCTTGTGCTTCATTTGTTAAAGCACAGTTTTTAGGTACTTCTTTAGTTTAACTAGTTCAAATATGTTGAAGCACAGTTTATGTTCTTCCTTGTAGGTATATTGCTCCAGAACACTCCTCGGACGGGATACTGACAGAAAAATCAGACGTTTTCTCTTTTGGGGTTGTGCTCTTGGAGTTGATTACTGGTCGCAGACCTGTGTTTTCAGCATGTAATTCTATGGCTGATGGTCTGGTTGAACGGGTTAGTCTGGTTGAATGGGTAAGTCCTGCAATTCTCATGTTCACAATTATAGTCCAAGATACCTCTTCGACCTTTTTTTTTTCCATTGGGTGCTTGAGCGGATTTGAATTTATTGGTGGGTTTTTATCATCCAAATGCAATATTGAAATAAAATCATTGCTATGGTCATCACAGGCAAGGCCTAAGCTCACACAAGCTCTGAAAGATGGAAACTTCGAATCTCTCGTTGATCATAGGCTGCAGAACAATTATGACAACAATGAGATGGCTCGTATGGTGGCATGCGCTGCTGCTTGCGTGCATCAGTCAGCAAGGCGCCGACCAAAGATGAGTGAGGTAATATTTTAGTACCTGGAGCTTAATCTTTCATGCGCTTGCTACATTCATGACTAACGGCAGTTCTTTTTGTTCACCGAGTCATGTCTACTTCATTTGAGATCCGTTAGGTTATCTAGAAATAGGAACTCTGACAATCAGCTTTTGAAAAAATGGAGCA